>LR738710.1:294533216-294546111 GCA_902687465.1 Secale cereale | reverse complement strand
GGGGGCGAGGGGGGAGAAGCACGGGAAAACGGCTCGACGAACAAATAAGCAAGAGCACAAACATCCACGACATTCATACAAACGTTTAAATTCATAAATGGCCCAAGACCAGATTTCATTACACCGAGTGCACCCAGTGGGTGGGGTGGACCTGCTACCTAACAGAGATATCTACAAAGATTTAAAAACAGGGGCTTCAGGTGTCCACATCTGCACCAGCCAGGCCCGCCGAGGTGCCGGTGTCTTCATCGTCGACACCCGTGTCGCGTTAGACACCCGTCTCCTCAGAGCTGTCGTCTGGATCTTCCTGGAGCAAGCCGAAGTCGTCAGCAGGCACGACTACGTCGTCTTCCGTCCGCTCCGGCCGGAACTTGTTGTGGTAGGAAGACCCGGGGATGTAGCTAGCACGGGCGGCAATCTCGCTGGCCCATCAGCGCCTTCAGCGACAAGTCCTGATGCCAAGACATCACGAACCTAAGCGCCATCTCAGCGCCAGCACAGGCGGCGGAAAGGCGCCAGTCATGGAGCCGCCGGCGCCGCCTCAAGCCACCGCGCAAGCCACGAGAAGCTGGTCGGCGCAGCGGAGCCCGGCCAAAGGGCCGCCGTCATTGCTGTGCCGGCCTCGGAGAGCCGCGCCATCTGCATGCCCAAGGCTTGCAGGTGAGCCTCAGCGGCGGCCACGATCTCTGGGAAGGTCCAGGCCACGCGCGGGTCAGTCCCGTAGCCAACCACGCCCCCCGGATCGCGCCAGAAGTGGACCGCCTCCTCCGCCAAGTTCTGCGTCTCCGGGAAGACCCCTGTCAAAGAAAAGGATCAGAAGAAAGTCCCAATGAAAAGTGAAGCCGGATCCTCAGTCTGGCAAAAGACTCAAGAAAAGCACTTACTGGAGAAGGACTCTTCCTGGTGCTGCGCTTCAAGAAACGTACCGTGCCGCTCCCAGCGATGGTACGGTCGCGGTCTTTGACCGCCTCCTCCAGCTGGGCGACCTTGGCAAGGGCCGCCTTCAGCTCGGCGTCCTTGTCCGCAGCCACCTTCTCGGCTTCCTTGCATCGCCGGGTCTTATCCTGCTTGGCCTCGTCCGCCACGGCCACCAGCCCCTTCAGGCGCTCCACCTCGACCTGGAGCTGGCCCTTGTCGTCGGCCAGCTTGCCGCGCTGCTGGTCCGCCTCGGTAGCGGCCCGCTGCATCTCCGCAACCTTGGTGGTTTCCGCCCAGAGCTGCTCCACCTCATCCTCAAGGCGGCTCTTGTCGCCTTCCAGCTGCTTCTGCAGCTGGCCGGCTTCGTCGAGCGCCATCCGGGCTCCCGTCGCATCCTGCCTCGCCCACTCCAACGCGGTTGCAGAGGAACGACTGAGAGATAAAGCACCCTGAAGACTCGCAAGAGAGAAGGGGTGAAGAAAAGAGAAAATACCCGTCACAACGTGGAGCTCCTCCTTCTTGGCGTCCAGCTGATGCTTGAACCGCTCGTGCACATCAAGGATCCGGTTGAAGACACTGACCCGATAGGAGTCTAGTTGCTGCGCAATGAAACAACAATCAGCAAAGAAGACAACAATTTAAAGATTTGGCCCAAGTGCTACGCAGTTGGCCAAAATCTCGGGGACTACACCCAGTGGGTGCGCTGGCGCGCCCCCACTAAAAAGAAACGAGCAATAGTAAGAGAAGACTTACGAGCATGGCGACCTCTAGCTCCCGCGCCTGCTCCAACTCAGCTCGGGCATCAGACTCGACCCGGTCCTTCCGTCCCTGCAGGCGCCGAGTCACAGCGGTCATGGCCGCCTCCTCCAGGGTCGGCGGCCCAAAGAAAACCTCGCCGGCTCCGTGTCGCGGTGGCGGCGGCCCAACGGCCCGGCGGCCCCCGGGCTGCAGCACCAAGGCGTGCCCACCGTTGGCCGCCTCCCCCGTGGCTAGCGTCTTCTCCGGCGCCGCCATCGTCGGCGCCCCCAAGACGGCGTCACCGCCGCCTCCACCAGCCCCCTCCCGCTCGGCCGCATCAGCCTGCAGCGGGGTCCTGTCCTCGATGACCACGACCTCCCAGTCGAGGTCCATCGCGTCGGCACGGCCGCCCCGTCCGTGCCCCTCCTCCAACGGCGGGACAAAAATCATCGTCGCCACTGTCGTTCCGGCTTCCATCTCCGGCCACGCCGGCTCGCGCCCACGCCTCCACGGCCGTGGTCCAAGCCCGGGTTGACACCGCCATCAGCGCGGCCTCGGTCCGACCCCGGTCTCGCCAGGCCTGGCCCGCCGTGTCGGGCGGATCCAAACCAAGGTCCGGAACCCAACACCATCGGGGGACGCGGCCTCCGCAGCCGCCAAAGCCAGCGAGAATGGTGATCTCAAGAATTAGGACAAGTTAGTACAAAGGGGGGCTGAACAGAGCCGCCCGACTCGGAGCCAAAAAAGAAAAACTTACCCTGGCAGCACCAGCAAGGGGCTCCTCGATGGCTGGTTGACGTGCCTCCTCTTGACGGCCAGCTTCGCGCCCTTAACCGTGCCCGCGACGCAATTCGCGGGTGGAGCCGGTGGAGCGGCGCTGCCCTTCCCGTGCGGCCGACCCGCCGCCGGCACCACCGGAGACGACCCGGCTCCAGCGACGCCGCCACCTCGTCCTCCCGTCGTCGTTGCCACCGCCCAAGACGACCCGGCCCCGGCCGCACCGCCGCCCCGTCCACCCGGCGCTGCTACATCAACAACTCGCTTTAGAGCCTTCGACGCCGTCCCGAAACTGAAACAAAAAGGAGAAAAGATAGGCGCACCTACTCGGCGCCCCGCACCCACCTCGGCGCCCGCTCCCTCCCCTCCGTCGTGGGCCTCGGGCTCTTCCTAGGCGGCGCGCACCACTTGCGTCCCCGTCCGGTTGTAAAGATGCCAGATGGCATTCAGAAGCACCTCCCGCGTCCCGTTCGGGCGGATAAGAAGATGAGCGGCGGCAAAATATGGAGAGAAGGGACTCACCACAGGTGCCGGGTTCGCGTGGCTGTACGGAACCTTCCCGTATTGCCAGTCATATGGTAGGTTGGCCTTGGAAATGTCATTGACCCGGTGCGCGACCTGGTCCGCCCTCAGCCGTAGCTTGGACATGCGGTCGGGGTCGTCAAGGCCTTTCATCTTGCCAATGAGATGAACGCGCTGCTGAAGCGGCAGCACCCGCCGCTTGATGAAGGCGGTGATGAGGTCGCTGCCTTTGAGGCCTTCCCGCTCCTTCATCACCACCACCCACTCGCACAGGTTGAGCACCGCCTGCGACGACTGCTTGGGGTGGTACGACCAGTTCCGCTTCATCCGCGGCAGCACGTTGACGAATGGCGACAGATTGATGCGGTTCGCGCCCAAGTTGCGGACGTAGAAGAAGGAGTGCTGCCACTTCTTGGCAGAATCCTCCAGTGGCACCTTGGGGCGCTCGTCCCCCGGCCGCCTGCAGATGACGGCGGCTCCGCACTCTGACATCTCCCAGACCTTCGGCCCCTGCTGCTTCGGGGAGAAGAGGCGCGCGAAGAGATCAATGGAGGGCTCTACTCCGAGGTACGCCTCACAGAGCATGACGAAGCAGGAGAGCTGGACGATGGCGCATGCTCCAAAATGGTGGGCTGAAGCCCATAGAGCTCCAGGAACTCACCGAAGAAGTCACTCGCGGGCACCCCAAACCCGCGCTTGAAGTGCGTGAAGAAGACCACGCATTTCGAGCCCTTGGGGCACGACTCCCACTCGTCTCCTGGCAGGCGTACGGTGACCTTCGTCTCCGGCGACAGGCTCTTGGTGGTGCGGAGGTAGGCGATGTCGTCCTTGGAGATGGTCGAACCCATCCATGAGCCCGACAACAGCGCCATCGACAAGAAGTATGGGAGAGAAAGAAGAAGAAGATGGCCTCTACTCGAAAACGACGGGCGTCGCGGTGCGCGGCCGTCGCAAGAAGCAGAGAAGGCAAGGAAAGGCAGGAGGACGCGGGCGAGGACGATATCCGCCGGCCCCTCAGTCCAATTTATAACCCATGGTTCGAACGTGTGGGAGTGGGATCGACTGCGCCCGCCTCTCCCACTCCCCCGCAATAAATGCGCACGTATGTAGGCAGTAACTGCCACCGGAAGTGCAACCGTTTTGCAAAAGCCGCAATAAATCCGCGCGCACGAGTCGGGGCTGCACAGCCGCGGCTCCCAGTGCGTTGCCTCGTCCCATCATGCGCGTGGCTTGTCAGGCCTCTCCGGCTTCCGGGCGCCACGTGCCGCATGCGCGAAACCCAAAAGATCGCTCTAGATTCGGCGGACTCCTCGGTTCCCGCTGTCACCAAAACGCCATGATCCGGCTTCCAGATGCCGGCACACAGTGGGTGTTCCCAAGCTCGGCCTCAGGCTCGCCTCCAAGTGAAGGAAACTGCGAAGGCCCGTTCACCCGAAGATGGCGGACCTTCACAGCTTCGGGGACTACAGTCAGGGGGATGAACCACAGGCAGGCAATGGAAGCCGGATCCTTTTCAAAAACAATGGGGCCAGCATCGCCGTGCAATCTGCCTCTGACTTGGCTGGGTTGCTCGACCCGGCCAGGACCCATGATCCAGCAAGACTCTCCAGCCCGGCCGGCTCCCGTGATCCGGCCCCAATGGCCCTCTCGAGGGATCCGGACCCGGCATGACAAGACTTCCTCAACAAACCAGATCGACCCGTGGCGTGTTCCCCAATCCGGCCACGGGTCAGCTACCGTCCCATCTCAACCGTATGATGGGACGAGGCACACCTACCGATGACCTAGGCAACAGTGCCTCACCCATGCCCCTAGTCAGCCGGGGCGTGGCTACAGTGCAATCATCACAGCCCATGACGCCGACAGACAGTGACATGACGGAGCATGTTGTACCCAACTCAGCTCGGCCAATCCTTGGCGACCGACAAGATGGCACACATTGCCCTCGTACCCGACGGGTCCCGCACCCGGAGAACCCAGCGAGCCCTGTACCCGGCGGGTCCTAGCTCCGGCTTCTCGGACGATGACAATCCGGCCCCACGGTCGAGTAACTTTACCAGTGTATCCCTAGGTGGTTGGCATATATAAAACCCCTAGAGCCCTCATGCATAGGGGCGACGTGTACTAGAGAGAACAGGATAGACACACCTCAGGAGAAGCAGCCTAAGCCCTGGTCTGTCTTCCTCCTTCCACCACATAGCTCAAGGAGCAACTCTGTACTGGTAAACATCAACCACCTTCGGCAGGATTAAGGGTATTATCTCCCCAGAGAGCCCCAAACCTGGGTATGTCTTGCGTCCCGCGCTCGCTCATACCGACCCCGCTTCTGGAGTCCACCAGTGCCCTCGAGCCGCCTCCCACCACGACAGCGGAGACTTTCTCAATAAACGCATAAATATTGGCATTTTTTTATAATTCAAATAGCAGTATTTCAATATAGCAAGATTTTCATATCTATAAACAGCACCATCATAATTTTCATACTCTTCGAACAAACATTTAATTTCACAAGCACCCTTAAAAGCAACAAATTCTTCTATTTGTTCAACATCATAGTAATCATATATGCCATTAGCATAACAAGCTAAGGTTTCATTATCATTTAATTTCCATGAAAAGGGAAGGTGTGGAGGATTCATCCTAGAGCAACAAGTATAATCATATCTCAAGCATAATTCCCAAGCATACCAACGCAACATATAAATTTGATCCCATAATAGTTTCCCTCTTTGTGTCAAGCGATAATCCCTAATATATTCACGTTGATCTAACATTACTCCCATTATATAGTTGAATGGGGTTTTCTCAGGATTATTAAAGTAGTACATAATATCTTTCAAATAATGAGCATCGAGGGTTTTAGGAGGTTCCCCATCTCCATAAGTAGCAAGTACACCTTTTTTTGGTATTTCGTGTTCCATATCCATAACTAAATATAGAGAACAACTTAGAATAGCAAATAAAATCTATTTAGTGATAAAGCAAACTAGCCCACACGAGAATATTCACCCCACGCTATTGCTCCCAGGCAACGGCGCCAGAAAAAGGTCTCGATAACCCACAAGTATAGGGGATCAATTGTAGCCTCTTTCGATAAGTAAGAGTGTCGAACCCAATGAGGACCTAAAGGTAGAACAGATATTCTCTCAAGTTCTATCGACCACCTATACAACTCTACGCATGCTTGACATTTGCTTTACCTAGAACAAGTATAAAACTAGAAGTACTTTGCAGGTGTAACGGGATAGGTTTGCAAGAATATAAAGAGCACATAAATAAAAACTAGGTGCAGTTTAGGTAAAGAAGCAATAAAGTTAGTATAGAGAGTGTGGAAAAGTGGTGGTAGGAGTTGCGAAATTGTCCCTAAGCAATTTATTATGTTACTAGACCGATAGCAAGTTTTATGTGGGAGAGGCCACTACTAGCATGTCATCCATGACTTGGAATTCTATGCACTTATGATTGGAACTATTAGCATGCATCCGCAACTACTAACGTTCATTAAGGTAAAATCCAACCAAAACATTAAGATATATTGGTTCCCCTTCAATCCCGTATGCATCAATTTCTTTGCTAGGTAAAAGAATCTGTCACTCTTTCCCTCTAATACATAGTCCTATCAACATACAACTAACCCTATGGTGTGATCCACGCGCGTGCTCAGATGATGGGCACCAAAGGACAGCAACATAACCACAAGAAAATTAAACCAATCAGAGCAATTCACCAATTACCGATAGGACAACGAAAATCTACTCAGACATCATAGGATGGCAACACATCATTGAATAATAATATGAAGCATAACGCACCATGTTCAAGTAGAGGGTACATCGGGTTGCGGGAGAGTGGACCACTGTAGATAGATGGGGGAAGGTGATGAAGATGTGGTGAAGATGACTGAGGTGTTGGTGTAGATCGCCGTCACACGATGACGGCCCCGGCGGCATTCCGGCGCCACCGGGAGAGAGGGGGAGAGAGCCCCCTCTTTCTTCTTCTTCCTTGACCTTCTCCCTAGATGGAAGAAGGGTTTCCCCTCTCGTCCATGGCCTCCATGGCATGGGAGGGGCGAGAGCCCCTCCGAGATTAGATCTGTCTCTCTCTATTTCCGCGCTCCAGATTCTGGCCTTTCACCGTTTCTTATATTCCCGGAGATTCGTAACTCCGATTGGGCTAAAATTTTAACACGATTTGTATCCGGATATTGGCTTTCTTGCGGCGAAAGAAGGGAGCAACCGCCTTACGGGGTGGCCACAAGGGTCAGGGGCGCGCCCCCTATCTCGTGCCCCCTCGGGCATCATCTCGCGTTGATTCTTCTTCCCAAAAATCACATACATTACAAAAAAATCTCCGTAAGTTTTTTCCCCGTTTGGACTCCGTTTGATATGGATTTTTTGCGAAAAAAAACATGCAACAAACAGGAACTGGCACTGGATCACTATGTTAGTCCCAAAAATAGTATAAAAAGTTTCCAAAAGTATGTAAAAGTTGTAGAATATTGGCATGGAACAATCAAAAATTATAGATACGATGGAGACGTATCACACATACCAGCACATGATTCAAACATGTTTGAAAAATCAAATCGACAAAATAGTCGAAGAAAAAGTAGGCGATGTGGTCATCAAGACCAAATACGTAAGCCAGCTGGTGGACGATCTCCGTCAAACCTACGATAATCTCCGAGCTTATGATATGCAGCTCACTCTGGATAAATGTGTTTCCGGAGTTGCCACGAGAAAATTTCTCAGCTTTATTGCTTCCCACCATGGAATTGAGGCCAATCCGGCCTAAATCCGAGCTCTATCCTAGCTAGCGATCCCTATGGAGCTGAAACACGTCCAAAAATTGGCGAGCTGCATGGCAGCCTTAAGCCGCTTTATCTCCCGCTTTGGCGAAAAGGCATGGCAACTCTACAGATTGCTCAAATAGACCAAAAACTTCGAGTGGACCAACGAAGCAACTGCCACATTGGAAGAAATAAAAACACTCTTGGCTAGCAATCCAATCCTAGCTGCACCTGGCATCAGCGAACCCATGTCGTTGTACATCTCGGCCACAAATCAAGTGGTGAGCGCGGTTCTCATGGTAGAACGAGAAGAGGGGGGCCACAAGTTCCGGGTGCAGAAGACAGTCTATTACATACCAGCAGTACTCACATCGTGCAAATCTCGATACCCTCATTACCAAAAGATAGCTTACACAGTTTTCATGGCATCCCGAAAACTCCGACATTACTTTTAAGAGTGTTCGGTCATGGTGGCTTCCGAAGTACTACTGAACGACATCATCAACAGCAGGGAAGCCACTGGCCGCATTGCCAAATGGGCCATAGAGATCCTTCCTTTCGAAATCGTGTACAAACCACGCCGAGCTATTAAATCTCAGGTGTTGGCCGATTTTCTTGCTGAATGCACAGAAGCCGAGATCCCTAGAGAATATAGTACATACTCACATTGTACAATGTATATTTATGGCTCCAAAATGCTAGCCGGATTGGGGTTGGGGGTGACCTTACATCCCCACCTGGCTACAACATCTGGTATGTAGTACAAATTATGTAGACTGATTCCAACAATGCTGCCGAATACGAGGCTCTACTGCACGGGCTCCGGATGGCAACATCAATGGGGGTACAATGGCTTGAGGTGCGGGGACACTCTAACCTCGCCATCTCCAGATTCAAAGGGTTAGAATTTCACCACGTCTTCAGAGATAGTGTCAGATCGAAAGTAGGTCTAGAGGGGGGGGGGTTGATTAGACTACTTGACCAAATAAAAATCTAACCTTTTCCCAATTTTAGTTGTGGGTGGATTTTAGCTATTAGCACAAGTCAAGCAATCAACCAACACATGCAATTCTAAGAGTGTAGCAGCGTAAAGTAAAACATTGCATATGAAGGTAAATGGAAGGGTTTGGAAAGTGCAAACGCAATGATGACATGGAGATTTTTGGTGTGGTTCTGATAGGTGGTGCTATCATACATAAACTTCGATCGAGACTTCCACCAACGAATGGTAACAGCTACGCGAGGCCATGGAGGGCTCCACCCACGAAGGGTCCACGAAGAAGCAACCTTCTCTATCCCACCATGTCCATCGCCCACGAAGGACTTGCGTCACTCGGGTAGATCTTCATGAAGTCGGCGATCTCCTTGCCTTTAAAAACTTCTTGGTTCAACTCCACATTGTGGGAGGCTCCCAAGCGACACATAACCAATCCAGGAGACACCACTATCGAAAAGGTAATAGATGGTGTGTTCATGATGAACTCCTTGCTCTTGTGCTTAAAATGATAGTCTCCCCAACACTCAACCCTCTCTCGCAGATTTGGATATGGTGAAAAGAAGATTCGAGTGGACAGCAACTTGGCGAAGGCTAGAGATCAAGATTCTTGTGGTAGGACAGGAATATCTCGGTATCAACACATGAGTAGGTGGTTCTCTCTCAGAAAATGTATGCTAGAAGAGCAGGCACGTTCTGATGGCTCTCTCACAAATGCAGAAGGGGGTGGAGGGGTATATGTAGCCTCCACACAAAATCCAACTGTTACACACATTTGAGCCAACTAGGTCAGACCGAATAGGAGAACTCAGTGAGACCGATTCAGTTCAAAATGTGAATGTTAGGAATCTCGGTGGGACTGACTAGAACAACTTGGTGGGACCGATGTTCTAGGCCTAGGGCAAAGCCTCATCTCGGTGACGCTGATTGCATGAACTCGGTGAGACTGATTTCAGCAAAGAACAACTAGAGAGTTGGATAGGAAAACCTGGTGAGACTGATCGCTCATTTTGGTGAGACCGAAATGTTACAAACGGAAACAGAGAGTTTGCAAGGCCATCTCGGTGAGACCGAGATCCATATCGGCGTAACCGAGGAGTTACGGTTTCTCACAGTGACTAGGTCAAATGAACTTATTGGCGCCAGATAGATCATTTCAGTGGGGCCGAGTTTGACTTTCAGCTTTGGACATATTTGGAAATGAGAAAGTGGTTGAGGCATTTTGGAGCAATATCACTAAGCACTTTGAGAAAGTAGACCATTATGCAATACCTCATCCCCTTGTAATAGTATTGGCTTTCCTACGGACTCAATGTGATCTTGGATCACCAAAATATAATTGAAGAGTCTTGAGCTTTTGCCAATATGGGTCCTTCAAATTTTGAGGGGTCCATATCTCTAGTCCATGCCATGCCATTTATTGAACTTTTTGAAATATCATCCTTGAAGGATATTAGTTCAATGAGCTATATGTTGTTATGAACTACCGAAACAACCCGGGGATTAGTTGCACTTTCAATCTCCCCCTTTTTGGTAATTGATGACAACATATAGATCAAAGCTTCGACAAATTATAATATGAGTGAAATGCATCGTTGCTTTGAGAAGTATGTGATAAGCAAGAGGTCCCCCTAAATTTGGGCATTATTTAAAAATTTGTGTTGCAATGCAAATGCACAATCAGTTTGGATCATGGGTCACTCTTCCATGTCACTTACATCTTGGTGGAGTGCTCAAAATGATAAGAGTTAAATAGCATGCACTAATCACCAAAACAAACAAGTGATTGATCACACAAACATTCATAGGGACAATCATGCAAGCACACATTAAGCATGATGTGATCAAACACATGAACACATAAGTATCTCATGAGCATACCACGAATTGTAGCATCGAAGACAAACGACCAAACGACCAAAGTAGCAAATGAAACAAACAAAACCAAGAAGCACTCTCTCTCTCTCAAAGCCTATGATCTATACACTTTCTCCCCCTTTGGCAACAGGTTACCAACAAGTTTGAAAACGTATAGTGCTATACGACACTCTAGGCACGATCTCCGGGAGCTCCTGAAGGGTCTTCTGGCTTGTCGCTCCGATGTGCATAGACGCGTGGAGATGAGTCCATCCACAAATGCCTCAGAAGAAGTATGTGGAGCTAGAGGAGTTGCCACTTGAGGAACAACTGTGGCAGTGGCTCCAGGTGCTGAGGTGGTAGTCTTGGAATCTATAGCTGGCACAGTCGTTGATCTTTGTGCCCTTGGCACTGTTTGGAATGTATTTGTCGTGTGTCTGTCATCCCTGTGGTCTGCATCCTCTTGAAGCTTCTCCACAACTGTCTGAATCTTAGTGACCTTCACATCAAGGTCATGATTTTTTTCCTCAAAGATCCTCTCAAGACCTTTTTTATTTTGAGTAAAGGTGGCCAAGCTCTTCTCAATCCTCATCGTAGCCTCAAGCAGATAACAAAGTTGATCTTGCTTGGTCTTGAGATTTGCAACTAAAGTTCCAGAAGCACTTGCTGCATTTGCTGCTTTCACAGCTTTTGCCTTCTCAATTTTATCTTGGCCTTCAACGGATGTAGGATGTGATGCATCCATGACAACCTCATTGTCCTCAAGTTCTGTCCTCAGAGGTAAATGCTCTTTGTAAAACAGATATGTCCCTGTTCCTCCTTGGAATTCTCAACATTTGAATGTGCGGGGCATATCCACAAGATCTCTTTTGGTCGGTTGTTGTCCTCTTGACTGTCTCAACTATCAAGCTCATGACTTTGAATTTCTGTGGCACATCAAGCAAGTGAAGCAGAATGTTTTAATGACCACGTATCATCCTGTCAACTCCAGACATGGGCAACAGAGTGTGCCTCAAGATAGTGTTAATGGTATCCAATCCTTCCAGCAAATAATATATAGAGCCAAACTTGTGTGTCTCTATGGCTGCATCTGGAATGGTCCTATACATATTAGCAATGGAGTTGTGATCCTTCCTCTGGAGCATTAACCAACTTGGCCCATTCTGAGATTGTAGACTGATATCTGGTTCCTTCTATCATCCATACTATGTTTCCATCAAGGTAGAAGTGTGTAATGCCCCAGATGTAACACTTTCCAATTATGGCAATATATGAAACTTTGACTTCATCAATTCCATTCTTGGCTCTTCTTTCCTTTCGGGTTTCTTCGTTTTGTCGTGTGCGTGTGTGCATTTCATCCATGTCATGTTATCATGTGCATTTCATTGCATTCGTGTTGTCACTTGCACCCGGTCCCACTCGCCTCTTCCCGTTGTCCGTTTCGAGTTCCGACACTCACACACGTGCCCATGGCACCCCCGAGTCGTTCTTTCGTGTGTGGCCGTGTAACGTTCCCAGAATGAGGTGAGACTTCTCGTGCGTTGTTGTTTTGGTACGTGTAGGCCGCCTGTCAAGTTTTGTCGCGTTTAGAGTTCGTTTGGTACTCCAACGGTTAACCTAGTGGGCTAAAAGTACCCCTTCCTTTTGGCCGAAGACCCTCTCCACAACAGCCCACTAACCCAGCACAACCCCTCCCATCATCTCGGTCATCGGATCACGAACGTGTGGCCGAAAACCGCACCCCATTTGTAGTCTTCTAGCTCCCTATGCCTATAAATCAGTCCCCCGCGTACATTTTTTCGGGAAAAACCCTAGATCTCGTCCTCCTTCCACCGCCGGACGTGTCCATCCGCGCACCGGACGTGTCCGCCGACGCGCCGGACGAACCGGAGGCTGTCACGTGTCCTGCCATCTCCTCGCCGCCGCTGGCCCGTGCTCGGCCCCCGCGCGGCCCAACCGCCGCCGCCGCGTTTCCGTCTCTCCGCCGCCGCGCCCCCCTTCCGCTTCGGCCGGCGGCCGCCCTCCGCCGCCACCGGCCACCAAGGAGCCCGCCGCCGCCCTCCACCTCAGGCGACCCCGCGCCACCGCCGAAGGCCGAGCCCCGCCGCCGGGATCCCTGCCGCTGTCGGATCGGGTCCCCGCGGCCGGATCTCCGTCGCTGCCAAACCTCCTCGCCGGCCAAGCCCGGCGCCGGACGCCAGCCTCGCTGGGCCGGGCGGATCCGGGTCCCATCGGCCGACCCGCTCCGCTCCGCCCGATCCGCCGCTTCGGACGCCTGCACGTCATCTGGACGTGTCCGC
>LR738710.1:294484760-294533094 GCA_902687465.1 Secale cereale | reverse complement strand
CCCCCCCCCCCCCTTGAGGTTGTTTTTTTTGCTAAGTCCCAGTTTTGCATATTTTTGTTGGCATCTTGTGAGTGGTGTAACTTTTTGTGTGCTTATCCAAATGATGCATATAATATGTCAAAATGATCGTGGCGAGATGCTCTACATTTTGTTCCACAGTGGCATGCTTGTTTCAGTTCATCTAGATGCCCTAATCTCTGTTGCAAGAGTGCTACTTGTTATAAACTGCTGTTACTTGTTAATTTGATGCCATGTTTGAGATGTGATAACTTGGTGCATGTTTATCCAAATGGAGCATATGATATGTAAAAATGTTCATTGTGAAGTGCTCTACATGATGGTTGCTGTAGCATTCATGTTAGGTGCCATATTGCCATGTTAATCTCTGTTGCAAAAGTGCATGTGGCTGTTAAGTGCTGAAACTTGTTATGAGATGCTGATTTCACATGCTCATTGCTATTGATGTGTTTGTACTCATGTCACATGCCAATATGTTTTAGAAGCACAATCATATGGTGTTTGCTGTGGTGCAAACCACTTTCCATGTTATGCCTTGATGTGACTTAAACAATCTTGTAAACATGCCATGCCAATGATACTGTTTTACACTTAGTGAAAAAACTGCTAAGTCTGGAATCTGTTTTAACCTGATGCTATGTTTGCTTGATGCCCCACTCAATTCCATTCTTGTTTTGGAGTGGCCAATGATCATTCCTTGTTTTCCATGTTTTTGTCTATCCATTCATGCCCGTACTTGTACATATGGCCTGTTGTAGCTTATTTATTTCTTGCTCTCAAGTTGCTATAAATTCTGCCTGTCAGATTTTTATCAGCATGATCAATTTGGTGTAGCTTGTTGCTATTGATCCATGCCTCCTATGGAGTTGCTCCAATGGAGTTTTTTGCTGTAGGATATGTCTATTACATGTCCATGATCTTTATATGCTTAGTGGAGTTGATATGCATGTTGTTTTGTGCCTCCGAAGGCGGCATCGTGATGATGTTTTTTTGCCTTCCCAGATTTTGATTAAGTTTGGATAATTCTATTGCAACTTGCCATGCTTGGTTAATTATGTTCCAGTAGGTTTTTGGGTGTGTTCTAAGTTCATGCTTGTTAAGTAACATGTCTACTTCCTGTCCATGCTTCTTGTCATCGTGTTTGGGTGCTGTAGCGTATATATCTCTTGCTCCAAAGTTGCTATGTGGTTGTTAACTTCAGCTTTGCATTGTATCTTGTTTCGTGTGTATGTGTTGAACCGTTGCTCCGTTTCGAGTGTGCCCTATATGAAACTTGTGTGATTTTGCATGTAGAAACATAATATCATGTTGTTTACATGTTTGGAGTGTGTTTGCTTGATGTTTGGATGCATCTTGTACCGTTGCCTTGCTTGTCTTATTTTGCTCATATCTTCTAGACCGTAGCTCCGAATTAAACAAACTTTATATGAAACTTGACTAGAATTTCGTGTAGATCATCACGGTGCATGTTAACTTTCTGTTTAACAGCTTTAACTTAACGTTTCTTCAGATCTGGACCAATTTCAAAATATGCATATGAGGACTTACCGGATTTGCTATGTGTTGATTTCGGCCTCATTTAAACTTGTTGTTTTGTGTTGTTATTATGTGCTTCATCCCTTGCCATGAAATGCATCATATAGACTTGTCTTGCATCATGTTGATTGTGCATTGCACCGTGTTTGATATTGTACCAAGTTGTGTTCTTGTGTTGAGTAGAGCCGGGAGCCGAGACCGAGAACGAGGTTCCTACTGAGGTTGAGTACGAGGAGCCGTCTTACAATCCCATCGATGACTCGAGAGGCAAGATGACTTGACCCAGATATCATTACTATCTTTGCCTATTGCTAGATGTCTCGCTCTTTAGCTTATTGCCTCGATGCCCATGTTTGTTTGTCAGCCTCCTATTGTAGCCATGAATCTCTCTAACTACCCAACCTAGCAAACCTTTGATTGGCTACGTAGGCTTCGCTCAGCCCCTCTTATAGCATTGTTAGTTGCAGGTGAAGATTTGAATATTCTTGCTTCATGTTGAAGTTATTGTTGGGATATCACACTATATAATATGTTAAATGAAATCATATATGTATTGGTAATGGGTGGAAGGCTAAGCCTCTTGCTTGGTGTTTTGTTCCACTCATGCCACCCTAGGAAACGTTTAAACCGGTGTTATGTTCCTTGATTATGTGTTCCTAACACGATTGGGGTTATGGGACCCCCTCGATAACCCGCTTAGCGCTAAAGCTTTTCCAGCGAGGCCCGACTTTGGTCTTACATTTGCCTAACAACTAAAAACTTGCCGAGGGTGTAATTAACCTGAGGATTTATTAATCAACCCCCCCTGGGCCAGTTCTCGTCTTGAGTGTTGGTACAAACTAGAGTCGTGTGCGGTACCCCCCTTGGCAACTTGGGTTTTGGTCACTGTACACTGTGCGCATCCGGTCGTGGCCTGAGACTAGATACGCACGGCTACTGTCAGGGTGTCGGCACGCCGGGAGGTCTTGCTGGATTAGTTTTACCTTAGTCGGAATATCTTGAGCATGGGATTTCGAGAATACTTGGGTCTTCCCACCTTGGAGTTGCGACTCCGCAGATCATGAGCTTGTGATGGGCTAAGTTGGGACACCCCTGCAAGGTTTGATCTTTCGAAAGCCGTGCCCACGGTTATGTGGCAGATGGGAATTTGTTAATATCCGGTTGTAGAAACTTGACACCATGTTCATAACACACTACCAGCGTGAGTAACCGTGACGGTTATTTTCCGAAGGGGTTTGGGAAGTGAACACGGTGGGTTATGTTGACGTGCTTAGATAGGATGACTTAGTGACCACCTTGACGTCCGTGGCACTTCTCTTCTCACTCTGAACACGTAAGCTAGTGCTAGTGCAGCCGCAACCTTTATTCTTCAGCCTTGTTCCATACCCAAGGCTTAGATAGTTTTGCTACCCGGGAACGGGATTGCTAAGTCCTCTGTGGCTCACAGATTCTACATAATACCAGATGCAGGTACCATGGTGAACTACACAAGTGATGGCACAGAGCTGTACTGGGAGTTTGACGAAGAACGTGGGCGTTACTACGTGTCTTACCAAGAGGATCAGTAGTGGCTTCTACTAGGGGCGATTCGGACCTTGTGGCTTTCTTTATTGTATCTTTCATTTGGATCTTCGTTCGTAGTCGGACTGTGATGTTATTTGGATGATGAATGTTTATGTAATGTATTGTGTGACGTGGCGAGTGTAAGCCAACTACTCTTTTGCAATTTCATCCCTATTTTACATGAGTCGTGCAAAGATACTATACTTAAGATCATTCTAGTATGAGCTTATACCTTTAAGTCATGCCTCGACACGTGGGAGGTATAATCTCATACTGGGCATTACAAGTTGGTAATCAGAGCGTTCTCCGACGTAGAAGCCCCCACTGATTGATCGAATCGTTGACGGTTGAGTCTAGGCACACACTTGAAAATGTTTTGAGTCCTATATATATATATATCGGAGACTAGGATTTCTTTTTGCTCCTCATCCCTTTTCACTCTCGTGAGGACTCCTGACGATTACTTATCTCTTCTACTCTCAAAAATTTCACTAAATTTTTTTTAGGATCACGTGAGTATTGTTTGGATTGTTCCGATGTCTTTGTGACGAGAACATTGTTTTCGATGCCTCCTGTCTTTAGGGGTTGTGGCAGTGTCCCGGGGAGTTGAGCACCGAGGTGTTGTCAGCACAAACCTATCGCAGCAGTTCTGGAATACTTAAGACGGCCGACATAGAAAACTCTTCTATGCGGTTAGTGGCAAGATAACCCCGACATCACCCAGTACAGGGGAGGTAGTTCAGGAGTAATGCCATAGCTTGTATAGCAGATGCGTTTTGAAGGTCCGAGGTAGACGGTTTCCGAAAATAAACTGGTTATGTGTTGAAGGATGGATACAGCTAGATGTAGGATTAGAGTTGAGTGCGCGATGCTTCCCCTATATCCCCAACACCTGATTGCATAACTGGAAACTTTCGGAAATTAATAGGTGGGTTCATCTAGTAGCTCGTAGGCATTCTTCCAACGAATGCATGATATGTAGTTCGGGGTTCTACATTGAGTGAAGTAGTTTTATGCGCGTTTGTTCTGATCGGGAGTTTCATCTTAAAGGGTCCTTGGCTATGATGATCCGGGGATTGCAAAACCCTTTTGTAACATGTTCCATAAGCTTTCAGCACGAATATGTCGAACGAAGCTTCTATCATGTATTTGTTTTATCTGCTCCTTGTTGTTTTTTATTTACCTTTTGTTCTCCCAAGTGGCTTCTTATGAAGATTGTTGTACCATTAAACTATGGATTACATTCATTCATTTTTTTCGAATTTTCTTGTGAAGACTTATGTTGCAATTTCTAGCCGTTGATTCAGCTTATATATTTTCAATCAATGGCTAATAGTTGTCATCTCATTCAGGATGGCTCCTAAAAGGGTTCCCAATGCTAACCCAGAGGGTGAAGAGGTTCCTGATCGTCCTCCTTCCCCTCCTCCTCCGTCTGAGGCCTGGAGAGCAATTATGCAAGCGACGAACCAGAACACCCAGATGCTTTTGCAAATGATGCAGAACATTCAAGCAAATCAAGCAAATCAAGGTGGTCATGGGAACCAAGGCCAAGGAAATTTGTTCAACCAACCTCACTTTGCTACACTCAACCAGTTCCTGGCAAACCAACCGAAGGCGTTCAGTTACTATGTGGATCAGCTAGATGCTGAAGACTGGATAACAGACATCAAGAAGCACTTTGAATGCAGTAACATGAGACCTGAGGATTATGTCAAGTTTGCCGCTACCAACTCAAGGACCAAGCCGCTGATTGGTGGCAGCAGTACAAAGATTCCAGAGAAGGACGTGAAATATCGTGGACTGACTTCTGCAAGGATTTCCACTCTCATCACATTCCAACTAGTGTCATCGAAGGCATGCGTGAGCAATTCTGCAACCTGAAGCAAGGCACCATGTCTGTTTATCAATACAATGTCAAGTTCCAGAACCTCGCTCGCTATGCCAAGCAAGACATCCCAGATTCCAAGAGCAAGATTTATCAGTTCCGTGGTGGTCTGAAGGATGAACACCAGCTAGCTCTCACCTTGTTTGAGCCGGAAGAATTTGATCAATTCTATAACATGGCACTTAAGCAAGAGGCAGCCCAACTCAAGGTTGAAGCTTCCAAAAAGAGGATCAGAGATGCTGTCAACTCCTCCTCTTCTTCCCAAGTGGTCGCAAAGCAGCAGAAGTTTTGGCTTCCACCTCCTCCAGTGCTCCGCCCTCCCAACAACAACAACAACAACAAGCACTCTGGTGGCTGTGGTTTCTCCCACCCAACCAACCCAAGCAATCAGTCCAAGAATCACTTTCAAGCTTTGAAGTCAAGTGCTCCTTATCACCGTCCTCTCTCAGAAGTGGTTTTCAACAAGTGCTCTCAGAAGGGTCATTATGCTACCAAGTGTCCCAACCCAAGGCTTCTTCCGCCTTCTCCACTTGTTAGTACTGCTATTGTCAAGCACAACCCCAAGTCAGCAAGTGTGAATCTGTCGGTGTACAAAAAGAGGGGTACACTTTTTATACCCCTATGACTGTGCACGGGCAGTCTGAGCCACGGGCACAACCACACCAAGCATGGCAAGGGAGGTGAGCCAGGGTAAGACCGAAGCTCGATGGAGACTCAAGCCCAAAGCCAGGGCCACAAAGAGCAAAGGGACGAAGCGGATTCCCCTAGCAAGATCCTTGACGGGGGCGGCTTTAGCAGCCCCGGCAACACCCTTGCCCCGACAATTCGCCCCACGCCTACGGAGCGGATCACCCTTGAGTCCACTGGCCCATGGGGCGAGGATTCAGGAGGCATCCCCGTAGTGGCATGCAGATCTTTGTGAAGACATTCAAGATCAGATACACATTGAGAAGACGGCGACCCTTGGCGGGATCCTAGCCAATGAAGACCACAAGACCTCCGGCAAGCACCTTGCCGGGGATGACAGCAGGCGCCGTGGCAAGACCCTTGCCGGGCGCCCCGGCAAGGCCCTTTCCGAGGACGTCCGCAGGGCCACCATCAGGCCCACGCCAACTAAGCCTCCATCGCCATATGCAGCTGCCGACCCAACCAGTTGGGCAGGCACCTGCGTGGCGACATGTAGATATTTGTGGAGACCCACTATTGTGCCACCTCAGCTGCCCGCCTGCCTACATGGCGTCTCGGGCATCGCTTGATAGGGCGCGTGTCAACACAAGAAGGAGCGGCGACGGACAAGACGGATGTCTCCCCCGTCCCCGATAAAGCAAGGACACCTAAGCAAGGTGCATTAAATGCACCTTGTCATGTAATACGAGGGATAACCTCGCATCACTGTACCCTTTCCACCTCCTGTGTGCCACTGTGGCAACCCCTTTTCCCTATAAAAGGAGGCCCAAGGCGACCAGGAGAGGGATTCGGCTTTTTGGAGCTCCTCAAGGCCCGTAGCTAGCTGATGAACACAAACATATAATCCACCAAAGCAGGAGTAGGGTTTTACGCATCCTCGCGGCCCGAACCTGGGTAAAGGAGCCGTGTGCTGTCTGTTGGATCCGCTCTTCCCTCAACCCCGCGCCCCGCAAACGCAGTAGGGATTCCTGTGCTCCCATAGGTGTCGTTCCAAATACGCCGACATCTTTGGCGCGCCAGGTAGGGGGGCGCAGTTGTGAGAATCGGCTCTAGCAGTTGACCCAACACTCCTTCGTCTTCGTGGCCCTTTGAGAAGGAAGGAGGCCGGAAGGTCAGCACTCGAGCGACTACAAATAGAAGCTAAGTGCAGGACCCTGATCCTAAGTCACACCGATCTAGCTGTAACACGTCATATCACTTTGCGGCCTCACGCACGGTAACCCCACGGGTGCCACCTTACCTGGCCCGGGACCGTTTGCGCATTTTGGCACACGTATATGACAGTGTCGCTAGCATCCATATGACAGAGAACCCGGGCCGACATGGCTAGTTATAAACCAAAACTGGCACTAAATTACAGAGACAGGCATCCATGACCCAGCAACGAACGTGTCGGTCATCAACGTATGAACCCAAGTCGTAGCAAGCTACATGGACTTAAAGGAACAACGCGTGACATTTCCCCTAAGGGACAGACACATGAACGAAGAAGGACACATGCCGGCCAGCCTACGTGTTCCGAGCAGTAGCAAGCTACCAAGGCTCATTGGAATCACTAGGAGGCATTTCCCTGTAAGGTAGGCTACCAAAGGAAAACAACTAGGTGTCGGATCCCACACATACCAAGCATTTCAAACATACACGCAATATGCTCAATATGTGCAAATACAACATTGCATCACAACAGAACTCTATGACTCAAAGTACTTTATTTAAAAGGCTCCAAGAGCCATACATAACATATCCATACAAGTAGGGGTCACATGACCCATCACTCAAGTCATACAGTCATACAAGCACAAGCGGAAGCTACATGTCTGAGTACAGACAACTTAGAAAATAAAACAGGCTTGGTGTAGCCTGACTATCTACAAGGCCCTTCACAAGCTCCAGATCACCGTCTGGGTGTCAAGCTACTCGTCGACGTCAACGTCTATGTAGAACCCATCAGCAGGGGCAGGGTTCTCCTCTGCAACAGTTATTAAGCAAACATGAGTACAAAGGTACTCAGCAAGTCTAACCACAGAACCTATTATACATGCAACATTATCAAAGGGGGATAGTGGAGTTTATAGCAGAATGCCAGCTTTGACCTTGGCTAACTTATACTACAATTCTCAACGGATTGCAAGATGTTATTACGAACACGAGTCCACTACTCACCACATCAATACACTACCGAGGATCCTCTTCCGTCATCCTACGGAAGGGCCATCCACGGCACTCACACTTATCTTGAGGCTTTTAGTAGTATCCATCAACTTGTCTATGAACTGTAAGAGTAACCAAGTAGTTCATACCGCGAACAACGGCTATTCGAATAGTTTGATAACCCTGCAGGGGTGTACCTCTTCACACACGCTTCCACCACTTATCGCCGTTTACTCGGCGTGTACTCGGCAACCTTCAAGCGGAAGCCCAGCGAGGGTGTCGGCCATGACCTGACTAACTACTCAAGTCTCTCTTCCAGGTTTATCGCCTATTTGGGTTCCATCCGTGGGGAGATCCGGCTGGGGTGTCGCTCACGGCCCCAAACGATGTGTACAGGGTTCCCGAGTCACCAAACGGGCAACCGGTACACCATGCCACGTACCTTTCGCATCACGAACCACCCCGAGGGTCAGTGTTGTGCACGACCTCCAGTAAGCTATAAACACCAGCAACTAGTTGCAACTCCTGGACAGAGATCAAGGGTAATTAATAAGCCGAGAGGGTCAATTAAGGATCCCAATGCGTGGTAGTAGCTGTAACTTGAACCACACATACAGATCTCGGGTCCTATGGACGATTCCAATGAAACAACCCACCATGTACTCCTACATGGCCTTTCATCGATACCTTTACCAAGCGTATTCCACACTTCCTTCTCTTTATCGGTAAGATCATTTCACTCTGATCCATCACCCAGATGAACCAGACCAGACACAACTCTAAGCATAGCAGGCAACATAAGTAAATAGCATGGTGGATCACACATCACATGGCTCAATCAACTCCTACACATGCTAGTGGGTTTCAACTATTTACTGTGGCAATGACAGGTCATGCAAGGGAATAGGGTTCAACTACCGCAGCAAGTAGCAGTTCACGCGCTGTTGCCTTAATGCAGTAAAAGAGAGCAGGAGCGAGAAGATTGGGTTTGTATCGGAATGATCAATGATTGCTTGCCTGACAAGGTAGTTGTCGGGTACTGCTCTTCAACTGGATACGCAGCAGTATCCTCGGGAGCAGGACCTAACACAGGGAATACCGACGATATAATCATTAACAAACAAATGCAACAATATGATGCATGCTCATGACATGGCAAGATGCATGTGTGTTGGCTAATGCAACTAAAATCAGAAGGGTTTGAACCTATTTGAATCAAGGATTCAAATTGAAGTTCAAACTATTATTTAAATAAGTGCATAATCATGTTTTTGATGTATACAGCAAGTTAACTTGTTCAAACATGCATGAAACCAGTGCCATTAGAAAGATTGGATTTTTCTAATCATTTATCATATATAAATCTTTTCCATCTGAGCTATGGTTGATTTTATATGAATTTTAGAAGTTTTGGTTATTTTCTGGAATTTCCTGAATTATTTTAAATCTAAAAATCCCAGAAAAACCTTTACTGCGTCAGCATGACATCATGCTGACGTCAGGCAGTCAACAGGGCCACTCCAAGTCAAACCTGACTGGTGGGTCCCTCATGTCAGTGTCTCAGGAGCTAATTCCGGTCATAACCAGGGTTGACTGGGTTTGACTAACAGCAGGGGCCCACTGTCAGTGACTGTGGTGACTAAACTAATTACTGTTAGCTCCTAATCATCAGGTCACGTCAGCCCGCCGGAGTTTGGCCGGCGGCGACCATTTCGCACGGCGGTGACTCGTCGGAATCCCTATTCCGGCATCCATTTGCCGCGCGGATGGGCTCGGTGTGCTCCTGGTGATGCACCGCATCCAGCGGTGCCACTGGTTGGACGAGGGGTCGCCGGAGTCGACGGCGACGAGCTCATCCGCGGCGGTGCTCGCACGGAGTTGGTCGGGATGGTGTTGTAGTGCACGGGAGGAGGAGCTAAAGCTCGCTTTAGCTTGCTGGTGACCTACTGAAGCTAACGGCGTGCTCAGCCACGAGGTACGGTGCCTATCGCCACGGCGGTGAGTTGGCCGGTGGCGGTGATCGTCGGTGAGCAAAGGGGGTGGCGGCTACAAGGCCTAAACGAGCCCGTGGAGAGGGGGGTTCGAAGCGTGAGCTCACAGCGGTCGCAGAAGGCGTCGAAATGAGCTCGGGGACGGTCGGAAGACGGCGTACGGGCGGCGGCGATCTCCGGTGCCGGAGGTTGAAGACGACGGCGAGGAGGACGTTGCGGAGCTCCTGGCGTCGTGTGCGTCGGTGGGGAGCTTCGGGGCGATGCGGCGGAGCTAGTGGTGCTTCGGGGAGGCGAGGGGGTGGCGTAGAGCGCGGTGTCAGCGATCGTCGGCGACGTGCTCGCTCGGGGGAGCTCGGCGGAGGGAAGAGAGGAGGGGAGAGACACGGGAAGGAGGGGGAAACGGTCGAGGTGGCTCCGTGGCGACGTTCTAGACCGTCCAGAGGGCCGAGGGGCCAGTCAGGCAGGCAGGAGGTGGCCGGCGCATCGGCGGCGCTCGCCACCGAGCTGCTTCGTGTGCTGGCGCGACGAAGAAGACGGTGATGCCCCTGGTGGGCTGGGCCGGCTGGGCCAGCAGGTAAGTGGGCTCAGGTAAGTACTCTTCCTATTTTTCTTTTCCTATTTTCTTTCTGTTTTATTTCTTTTGCAGCTTTGTTCAATTAATAAAAATGCCTAAACATTTTTATAACTCATGAAACTTGTCATACCTACTGTATATAATATGAACAGTAGGAAACATTATAGTTCATGATTATTTGAGCATTTAAAATATTTTACAGCATTTAAATGCCCAAATTCAAATACCATATGATTTAATCCAAAGCCCTAGATTGTCCTAGAAAATTGTGCACCATTTTTGGCAGAGGTTTAAGACCAAGGCAGAAATGATGAACATTTTGAAGGGCATTTTGGGTACATTGGAAAATATTTTAGCAAACCCTAGTTGTTAGGGGAGGGGTGCTGGGGTTTCTGTTAATCCCATTTCAAGTTTCTTTGAAAGTAAACATGATGCACACTCTAGTTAGGTCCTAATGCAAGTGCTGGCTAGGGATGTGACACTAAGTTATATTGAACCCTGGATATTTCCATCCTATTATTTAAGGTTAGTATCCTTGGAGTTGTCATTCTTTGTACGAGAAACCTACACGGAAATGGGGCCCTTCCCGAATGGCAAGGCCATTGCTCTGTTTAGAGTCTGCTCAACAGTTCAAACGGCTGCGCTGGAAACGGTAGGGTAGCCTTCCGCAATTGGCAAGGCTCTCGACTCTGACTCGAGTCAAACTCGACAGTTCGAGCGGCTGCGTTAAGGGCGGCAAGGTGGCTCGCCCGGCAGCACGCTGGCCCAGCTGGCCAAAGGGGACCCGTCCCCAAGACGCCGCCCTGGGTTTTTCGCGCCGGCAAGCCTACCCAGCTAGCGTAGGTCGGACGTACAAAGAAACAACAAACAGGAAAATAGCATGCATAATCCCAGAAATATTTCAAAGTTATATTACATCATGTCATCGCTGCGGTTCTAACTAAAGATAAAATTTGTCTTGGTCATGAACCCGCAGCGGCGAGGAAAAATGGGATGCCTAATCCCGGCGCTGGCCCTCCACCCTCTTGATTTCGTCGATGCAGCTGATGACGGGCTTGATACGCTCCTTGAGCACCGTGAGGTCAGCACCCTCCGGCAAGCTGCCCATCGCGGCTTCGAAGTAGAGGGCGGGGTTCCAGTATGCCATCTTGGCGAGGACCTTGGTCATGACCCCCCGGCAAAGTCGCCGGGCCTCCCCGGCCAGCGTGGTCATTCTGTTGGAGTCAAGATCAGCCAAGGCACCAAGGACGCCCTCGAAGAACAGGGTCGGCTTGGCGTTGACGGTCCCGCTCCACTCAGGGTCATACCTCACGTTTGGCATCCCCATGAGGGCCAACTACGAGGTGACCCTGCTGGCGACGTCCTCCAGCCGACTGATCCACCCGTTCTCTCCTGGCACATATTCCTGGTGGGAGGCGGCCTCGTCCGCCCGTAGCTGCTTCTCCTCCTCCAGGCTTTTGGTCAAGGTCTCCTCCCGAGCTGAGCTCTCCAACAACATCTTCTCGAGATTCTCTAGCTCTAGCTTGAGATCTCTGATGGAGTCTTGCGCCTCGGAGAGCTCCCCAGCCCTGCTGATGACCATTCCCTGCGCATCTGTCAAGGCGCAGTTGAGCCTGTCCTTCTCGTCGGACTGCTTGAGGGCCTGCTCCCTCATCCCATCCCGCTCTACCTCCAGCTCCTTCACCTTGCCGGCGTGGACCAGAGCCTAGGTATCGAGCGCCTCTTTGTGCCTCTTCCCCAGCTCGCGAGTCCATCGCTCGACAAGGACCTCGAGCTCCTCATCCTTGCCACGGAGCGTTGCGGCAAGCTTCGCCTCATGCGCGGAGAGGTCTTCTTCCTGGGAATCGAGGGCGGCTTGATGCTGGTTCCGGGCGGCCTCGGCCACGACAGCCAAGATTGCTGCCTCTTCCTGGGCCTTCTCGACGTTAGACATCTTCATGATGAGCTCTACGTCGCGCTTGGCCAATTCTTCCTGGAAGGCCCTCTGCTCCTCACGGGCCTGGTGAAACCAGGTTTGCGCCTCAGCAACGCGCGCCTGGAAATCCACCTCCGCCTCGTCCACCATTGCCATCCTAGACTTAACCTTGTCCAGACTGGCACGGTAGAGCGCTTGGAGCTTCCAGAAATTGGCCCCCATAGCGCGGAAGAGCTGCTCTTCTGGGGAACCATCGCCGCCGGCGCCCGGTTCATCGACCACCTCGAGCCCGGTGGCGGCGAGCACCTCACAGTCGAAGAATTCCCCTCCGGCGGGTGCTCGGGAACTTGACGCCCCTGCGAGATGGACGAAGAGGTCGTCGCCCACCTTCAGGTATTTGTCGGGGCCTGAGGTTGTGGAGGAAGAAGGCTGATCATTAGCCACCTCTTCCTCAACTGTGGCCTTGCCGGTCTCCCCGGCAGGCTCACCGCTGCCACCCTCGGCGGCGTCCTTGGCGGCCTTACGAGCGGCAGCCTCCGCAGCACCCTTGGCGGCCTCCTCAGCGGCATTCCTCTCGGCCTCCGCTGCGGCCTCCTCAGCAACTTCGCCGATGACGGCGTCCACGTCCTCCATCTCTATTGAAGGAGGGCCTGGGCAGTGATGGGGATGATGAAGCCAAGAAAAATAATAAGGGAAAAGCAGAGACAAAAGACAGGCGACTCACCAATGCCAGGCTGTGAAGCAGGAGTCCCCTCCTCGCCGGCGCGTGGCGCCGTGGCAGAGCCACCAGCGCCCAAGTTCCCCTCTTCCTCCATGCGTGTGGGCTCCACGCTTGGTGCCCTTGCCGGGGATGCCCCTCGCGGCGGCGTAGTCGATGGGGGTGGTGTGTTGGGGGTAGCCCCCTGCGGCTCCTCCTGCTGCCGCTCCCGTCCTACAAAACCGACAAGGTCAGCACCATAGCATCAAACACCTACTGCATGTCGAGCAAGAAGAGGATGATGAACTTACGCTGGGGGCTGTGCCGGGGGCCGCCGTCCGGGCTGCTCAACACCACTAGTGGTGTCTCTGAAGCCCCAGCCGGGGGCTGGCTGCTCGCCGAGGCCTTCGCCCTCTTTACCCTCTGGGCCATTGTCTCTGCATCCCTGAAGAAGCAAAATAGATCGAGATGAGTGGCATGGTTCAGGAGAGTGGTAATGGCAGTAAGGAACGGAGTACTGACTCGTCGTCCATCTCCTCCTCCTCCGCCACTTTCCTTTTCCTCTTCGGGCTAAGAGGCCCAAGATCAAAGGGGAACTCCGCGTCGAAATCCGAGTCAACGTCTGCCGGGGGAGGCGAAGAAGGCAGAGTAGGTGCGCGCCCAGATGGAGAGGGGGTTGTTGCCTTCTTCTTCTCGGTGGCCTTCGTCAGCCTCCTCGCCGCCGTGGCCCTCGTGTGGCGCCTGGACCCCTCCAGGATCAATTGAGGCTGTGTGGCCCTGCCAGGCCGGACCGGCTCCTCGGAACTAGCCCGCCGCAGGACTCGCCCTCTTCCCCTGGCTGGCATCGAGCCCGCCGCCACGCCCTCCTCCGACGACGACTCGTCGGTCGCGTCCTCAACAAGCGGAGCTCCAGTGTTTGCGCTGCTGGCATCCCCGGCGGCCACCGCCCACTGGGCGAGCTCCTCCTCCTACGCAGCCGTTGCGGCCTCGTCCTCCACACCCCCGGCGCTGCCGGCTTCCATGGCGAGCTGCGCCTCCCTCGCCCTAGTGGCGATGTAGTCCAGCTCTTCCTGGGTGGTGTCCCTGACGAGCCATCGCTCGGCGTCAGGCTTGACGCACACCTCAACCAAAGAATCGAAGAATTGCTGCATGTCCTCGTCCGCCGGCTCCTTCCAGCTCGGGACAGGGCCATGCGCGTTGCATTCCGGCATCATGGCGATGATCTCGGACTGGCGCGAATTGTTGCACAGCGGGACCACCCCCGCTGGCAGCTTGAAGAGCGGCCCCTCGATGGCCTTGCCGGCCTTCACGGCAGCCCTCGCGGCCTTGCCGGTCCATTCGACCTGGCCATCGCGACTCACTTCAAGCTGGAAGAGCCGCTGGCAGAAATGGGCATGTCCCATCACCGTAAGGTTGTGGTCGAGGCCAGGGCGGAGCCGCATGACGTCAGCAGGATTCCTGAAGAGCCAGGCTGGGCTCCCCTTGTTATGCAATGGGGTGATCCGACGGCGAATGAAGTCCGCCCCAATCATCTCAAGAGTTAGTCCGGCCTGGGTGAGCCGGAGAATCCTGGTGGTGGCGACGGTGAGCCTCCCGTCGGCGGCGTCGACGTCACCCCAGTCGCTGCCACGGACCGGAGGCACCCGGCGGACCTTGCAGAATCTTGGCGTTTCTTCTTCTTCAATCCAGCACCACCGACCGCGCCATTCATCCCACCTCTCCTTCACGGTGCCCTCCGGGTTGGATCTCGGAATCCAGGTGATGCATCCAGAGACGGCACCTCCCGGCTGGATCCGAGGGGTGAAATAGTGGCAGAAGAGCACCGTGTTGGGCTGCACCCCGATGAAGCCCTCGCAAAGGTGCGCGAAGAAGGCCATGCACTCCACCATGTTTGGAGTGAAATCCAAGAGGCGGAAGCCGAAGGTGTGCATGACATCACAGAAGTAATCGGAGAAGGGGGGACATAACCCGCAAGAAAAGTAGTCGATGAAGAAGGGATACCGGTTTGGGC
This sequence comes from Secale cereale, assembly GCA_902687465.1. Lineage (NCBI taxonomy): Eukaryota > Viridiplantae > Streptophyta > Magnoliopsida > Poales > Poaceae > Secale > Secale cereale. The sequence goes on along the minus strand of LR738710.1, from coordinate 294,518,066 downwards.
CAGGTTCGGCGCAAGCGGCCGGAATGACGCGCGTCGCCGGATGTCCCAAATTCTTCCCCCCGTCTTCACCCCCCAAAGGGGCTTGAAGGCGGCCCGGAGCTCGTAGACGTCGACCGTCGACGGGATGAAGAAAGCAGCCTTCGTCCGGTCCCCCGATAGCGCACCCTCCGGCGGCTCCACAGACCCGGCGCCCTTGGCCACCCCCTTGCCCTTGGCGGGTTTAGACGCCATGGCAGCTGAGTTGGAGGGCTGAGGGGGGTGGATGGCGAGGCAACTGCGGCAGGCGCCGGCGGAAGCTTCAGAAGGAGGGAAGAGAGGGAACAGCGGCTCTGAGATTGGAAGAGGCGCGAGGAAAATGGAGGAAGTGAGCAGCGCGCCCGCGGTAATTCCTTCTTATGGGGGGAACGCGGGTCGCCTCCTTTCGCATTTACTGCGACATGACGCATGCCTGCGGAAACCGCCCCGCGCAAGGCGCCCACATCACGCACGCCCCTCCACCCCGCGCCGCGCGCGCGGATCGTGGGAGGCGAAGCGCGCGGAAAATCTTACCTCGGTAAAAACCGTCCCGCCTGCCCGCGCACCGTTCTGGGCCTAGCCCAACAGCGCGTAGCGCTTATGTGTGGCCCAGGACCGGGGGCTCCTGTCAGTGTACGAAAAGAGGGGTACACTTTTTGTACCCCTATGACTGTGCACGGGCAGTCTGAGCCACGGGCACAACCACACCAAGCACGGCAAGGGAGGTGAGCCAGGGTAAGACTGAAGCTCGATGGAGACTGAAGCCCAAAGCCAAGGCCACAAAGAGCAAAGGGACGAAGCGGATTCCCCCGGCAAGATCCTTGCCGGGGCGGCTTTAGCAGCCCCGGCAAGACCCTTGCCGCGGGAATTCGCCCCACGCCTACGGAGCGGATCACCCTTGAGTCCACTGCCCCCATGGGGCAAGGATTCGGGAGGCATCCCCGTAGTGGCATGCAGATCTTTGTGAAGACATTCAAGATCAGATACACATTGAGAAGACGGCGACCCTTCGCGGGATCCTATCAAGGAAGACCACAAGACCTCCGGTAAGCACCTTGCCTGGGATGACAGCAGGCACCGCGGCAAGACCCTTGCCGGGGGCCCCGGCAAGGCCCTTGCCGAGGACGTCCGCAGGGCCACCACCAGGCCCACACCAACTAAGCCTCCATCGCCATATGCAGCTGCTGACCAAACCAGGTGGGCAAGCACCTGTGTGGCAACATGCAGATCTTCGTGGAGACCCACCATTGCGCCACCTCAGTTGCCCGCCTGCCAACATGGCGTCTCCGGCATCGCTGGCCAGGGCGCGTGTCAACACAAGAAGGAGCGGCGACGGACAAGACGGATGTCTTCCCCGCCCCCGATAAAGCAAGGACACCTAAGCAAGGCACATTAAATGCGCCTTGTCATGTAATACGAGGGATAACCTCGCATCACTGTACCCTTTCCACCTCCTGTGTGCCACTGTGGCAACCCCTTTTCCCTATAAAAGGAGGCCCGAGGCGACCAGGAGACGGATTCAGCTTTTTGGAGCTCCTCACGCCCCGTAGCTAGCTCAAGAACACAAACATATAATCCACCAAAGCAGGAGTATGGTTTTATGCATCCTCACGGCCCGAACCTGGGTAAAGGAACCTTGTGCTGTCTGTTGGATCCGCTCTTCCCTCAACCCCGTGCCCCAAAACCACAGTAGGGATTCCTGTGATCCCATTGGTGTCGTTCCAAATACGCCGACAGAATCTGATGAATGCAGCTCAAGCAGAGAATTCTTCAGATGTGATGCTTGGTAACCTTCCAGTTAACTCAATTCCTGCAAGAGTCTTGTTTGATTCAGGTGCATCACATTCTTTCATGTCAATACCTTTTGCATTGTCACATGATATGCCATTGCAAGCTTTGCCTAGTCCAATGTCTGTGCTTTCTCCGGGTTTGCTAATGAACTCCAACAACTTTGCTCCGGATGTATCTATTCATATGGGTGATTACCGTTTACTGGTTTCTCCGGTTATTCTCGGCAATTCCGACATTGATCTTATTCTTGGGATGGATTGGCTCTCCAAGCATGATGCAAACATTGATTGTGCAAATAAGGAAGCCAAGCTTACTCATCCTGACAAAGATGTGATTATCTTCGCCTCTCGAGATAACACAATCAGGCTATTCTCTCTCAATGACAAGGGCGAGATTAACGCCATCTCTCAAATTCCGGTGGTCAATGAATATGAAGATGTTTTCCCTGAAGAGCTTCCAGGCATGCCTCCGCATCGTCTAGTTGAATTCATCATTGAACTCGAGCCCGGTACCGAGCCAGCATGTCGGCGTCCGTACAAGCTATCCCCTGATGAGTTGAAGGAGCTGAAGAAACAACTCGATGAGCTAGAGCGAATGGGTCTAATCAGGCCTAGCACTTCTCCTTGGGGCTGTGGTGTTCTATTTATCAAGAAGAAGGATGGCATGGAGCGCCTTTGCGTTGATTAACGGCCATTGAACAAGAAGACAATAAAGAACAAGTATCCGCTCCCCAATATCAATGAATTGTTTGAGCAGCTCAAAGGAGCAAAGGTGTTCTCAAAGCTCGATCTCCGGATGGGTTACCACCAGATCCGTATCCATGAAGAAGATATTCACAAGACCGCATTTAGAACAAGCTACGACTCCTATGAATACACGGTCATGTCTTTTGGCCTCGCAAATGCTCCACCCACCTTCTCGAGGATGATGAACTTCATATTCAACCCCTACACCAATGAATTTGTTCTCGTCTATCTGGATGACATCTTGGTATTCTCCAAGAATGAAGAAGACCATGCCAAGCACCTCCGTTTGGTCCTGGACAGACTCCATGAACACAAGTTCTATGTGAAGCTCTCCAAGTGTGAATTCTGGCTGGATAAAGTCTTATATCTTGGCCATATCATCTCTGCTGAGGGTATTTCTGTCAACCCCGAGAAAGTTGAAGCTATTGTCAACTGGGAACCCCCGCAGAACGTCAAGCAACTCCGAAGCTTCCTTGGTGTCGCTAGCTATTGCAGAAGGTTCGTTGAGAACTTCTCCAAGATTGCCAAGCCTCTCTCAAACTTGCTGCAGATGAATGTCAAGTACAACTGGACTCCGGATTGTGATGTGGCATTCAAAACACTCAAAGAGAAACTCATTTCTGCTCTAGTTCTTACTCCTCCGGATGAGTCCAAGCCGTATGAAGTATTCTGTGATGCTTCTCTACAAGGACTTGGTGGTGTTCTCATGCAAGACAAGAAGATTGTGGCATACACTTCTCGTCAATTGAAGCCAAATGAGAAGACCTACCCCACACATGATCTCGAGCTAGCAGTAGTGGTACATTCCTTGATCACGTGTAGACACCTTCTGTTGGGCAGAAAAGTGGACATCTTCACCGATCACAAGAGCTTGAAGTACATCTTCACACAGCCGAACCTGAACCTTTGCCAGACTCGTTGGGTTGAGATGATCCAAGAGTATGATCCAAGCATTGAATACACACCTGGCAAGGCCAATGTCATTGCAGATGCCTTGAGCAGAAAGGCATATTGCAATAGTCTCCTTCTCAAGCCGTTCCAGCCTGAGCTTTGTGAATCATTCAGGAAGCTCAACCTCCAAGTTGTTCCGCAAGGCTTTCTTGCAAATCTTCAAGTTGCTCCTACCTTGGAAGATTAGATCCGTGAGGCCCAACTCAGTGATGCTATGGTGCAGAAAGTGAAACATGGTATTGCTAAGGGTACTCCCAAATACAAGTGCTATCGCGTTTATGAGAAAGACACCTTGTTCTTTGAGGACAGAATTGTGGTTCCCAAGGGTGATCTCAGGAAGCTCATAATGAACGAAGCACATGACTCCCTCCTCTCGATTCATCCCGGAAGTTCCAAGATGTACCAAGACCTCAAGCAATCTTACTGGTGGACACACATGAAAAGGGAGATTGCCCAATTCGTGAATGAATGTGATGTCTGCAGAAGAGTGAAGGCAGAGCATCAACGTCCAGCCGGTCTCCTCCAACCTCTTCCTATTCCCGAGTGGAAATTCGACCACATTGAAATGGATTTCGTCACTGGGTTTCCTGAGTCCAAGAAGGGGAATGATGCTATCTTTGTTGTGATTGACAAGCTAACCAAAGTAGCTAACTTTCTTCGAGTCAAAGAATCCATCAATGCAGCTCAGTTGGCAGAGTTGTACACTTCCAGAATTGTTTTGTTGCATGGAATTCCTCAAGTTATCTCCTCAGACCGTGGAAGTTTGTTCACATCCAAGTTCTGGGACTCCTTTCAGTCAGCCATGGGCACTAAGATCCGTTTCAGCACTGCGTTTCACCCTCAGACTAGTGGTCAAGTCGAAAGAGTGAACCACATCCTCGAAGACATGCTCAGAGTTTGTGTCATCTCTTTCGGTATGAAGTGGGAAGATGGTCTCCCGTTTTCTGAGTTCTCTTACAACAACAGCTTCCAAGCAAGTGCCGGCAAAGCTCCTTTTGAAATCCTCTATGGCAGAAAGTGCCATACCCCTCTCAACTGGTCCGAGACTGGTGAACGTCAACTTCTTGGAAATGACTTGATCTCAGAATCCGAAGAAATGTGCAAAGTCATACGTGAGAATCTCAAAGCCGCTCAGTCGCGTAAAAAGAGTTACTATGACGGCAAGCATCGTGATTTGGCCGACATTGGAGATCATGTATATCTCTGTGTTTCTCCTATGAAAGGAACCCAAAGATTCGGTATCAAAGGCAAGCATGCTCCTAGATATGTGGGCCCTTTCAAGATTCTTGGCAAAAGAGGCGTTCTAGCCTATCAACTTGAGCGCCCCTCCAACTTTGCAAATGTTCATGATGTGTTTCACGTGTCTCAACTCCGCAAGTGCTTCAAGACACCTGAACGCACCATTCCATTCGAGGAGATTGATCTTCAACAAGACTTGTCTTACCGTGAGCACCCCGTGGCTATTCTTGAAGAAACTGAGTGCAAGACCCGCAATAAGTCAATCAAGTTCTTGAAAGTTAAGTGGTCACACCATACCGACCGAGAAGCTACGTGGGAACGAGAAGATCACCTTCGTTCCGAGTATCCTTCCTTCTTCGAGTCTTAGATCTCGGGACGAGATCTTTTCATAGTAGAGGAGAGTTTGTAATGCCCCAGATGTAACACTTTCCAATTATGGAAATATACGAAATTTTGACTTCATCAATTCGATTCTGGGCTCTTCTTTCATTTCGGGTTTCTTCGTTTTGTCGTGTGCGTGTGTGCATTTCATCCATCTCATGTTATCATGTGCATTGCATTGCATTCGTGTTGTCACTTGCACCCGGTCCCACTCGCCTCTTCCCGTTGTCCGTTTCGAGTTCTGACACTCACACACGTGCCCGTGGCACCCTGGAGTCCTTCTTTCATGTGTGGCCGTGTAACGTTCCCGGAATGAGGTGAGACTTGTCGTGCGTTGTTGTTTTGGTACGTGTAGGCCGCCTGTTAAGTTTCGTCGCGTTTGGAGTTCGTTTGGTACACCAACGGTTCACCTAGTGGGATAAAAGTACCCCTTCCTTTTGGCCCAAGACCCCCATCCACAACAGCCTACTAACCCGGCACAACCCCTCCCATCATCTCAGTCGTCGGATCACGAACGTGTGGCTGAAAACCACACCCATTTGGAGTCTCCTAGCTCCCTATGCCTATAAATCAGTCCCCCACGTCCATTTTTTCGGGCAAAACCCTAGATCTCGTCCTCCTTCCGCCGCCGGACGTGTCCGCCGACGCGCCGGACGAACCGGACGCTGCCACGTGTCCCGCCATCTCCCCGCCGCCGCCGGCCCGCATGGACCGTGCTCGGCCCCCGCGCGGCCCAACCGTCACCGCCGCGTTTCCGTCTCTCCGCCACCGCGCCCCCCGTCCGCTCCGGCCGTCGGCCGCCCTCCGCCGTCCCGCGCGCCGCGGTGCCATCGCCGGCCACCAAGGAGCCCACCGCCGCCCTCCACCTCCGGCGACCCCGCGCCACCACCGGAGGCCGTGCCCCGCCGCCGGATTGGGTCCCCGCGGTCGGATCTCCGCCGCTGCCGAACCTCCTCACTGGCCGAGCCCGCCGCCGGCCGCCAGCCTCGCCGGGCCGGGCGGATCCGGGTCCCGTCGGCCGACCCGCTCCGCTCCGCCCGATCCGCCGCTTCGGACGCGTCCACATCATCCGGATGTGTCCGCGCGAACCCCCCCTTGAGGTTGTTTTTTTTGCTAAGTCCCAGTTTTGCATATTTTTGTTGGCATCTTGTGAGTGGTGTAACTTTTTGTGTGCTTATCAAAATGATGCACATAATATATCGAAAGGATCGTGGTGAGATGCTCTACATTTTGTTCCACAGTGGCATGTTTGTTTGAGTTAATCTAGATGCCCTAATCTCTATTGCAAGAGTGCTACTTGTTATAAACTGCTGTTATTTGTTAATTTGATGCCATGTTTGAGATGTGATAACTTGGTGCATGTTTATCCAAATGGGGCATATGATGTGTCAAAATGTTCATTGTGAAGTGCTCTACATGATGGTTGCTGTAGCATTCATGTTAGGTGCCATATTGCCATGTTAATCTTTGTTGCAAAAGTGCATGTGGTTGTTAAGTGCTGAAACTTGTTATGAGATGCTGATTTGACATGCTCATTGCTATTGATGTGTTTGTCCTCATGTCACATGCCAATATGTTTCTAGAAGCACCATCATATGGTGTTTCCTGTGGTGCAAACCAATTTCCATGTTATGCCTTGAGGTGACTTAAACAAGCTTGCAAACATGCCATGCCAATGATATTGTTTTATACTTAGTGAAAAAACTGCTAAGTCTGGAATCTGTTTTAACCTGATGCTATGTTTGCTTGATGCCCCACTCAATTCCATGCTTGTTTTGGAGTGGCCAATGATCATTCCTTATTGTCCATGTTGTTGTCTATCCATTCATGCCCTTACTTGCACATATGGCCTGTTTTAGCTTATTTATTTCTTGCTCTCAAGTTGCTATAAATTATGCCTATTAGGTTTTTATCAGCATGATCAATTTTGTGTAGCTTGTTGCTATTGATCCATGCCTCCTATGGAGTTGCTCCAATGGAGTTGTTTGTTGTAGGATATGTCTACTACATGTCCATGATCTTTATATGCTTAGTGGAATTGATATGCATGTTGTTTTGTGCCTCCGAAGGCGGCATCGTGATGATGTTTTTTTGCCTTCCCAGATTCTGATTAAGTCCGGATAATTTTATTGCAACTTGCCATGCTTGGTTAATTATGTTCCACTAGGTTTTTGGGTGTGTTCTAAGTTCGTGCTTGTTAAGTAACATGTCTACTTCATGTACATGCTTCTTGTCATCATGTTTGGGTGTTGTAGCGTATATATCTTTTGCTCCAAAGTTGCTATGTAGTTGTTAACTTCAGCTTTGCATTGTATCTTGTTTCGTGTGTATGTGTTGAACCGTTGCTCCACCTTGAGCGTGCCCTATATGAAACTTGTGTGATTTTGCATGTAGAAACATAATATCACATTGTTTACATGTTTGGAGTGTGTTTGCTTGATGTTTGGATGCATCTTGCACCGTTGCCTTGCTTGTCTTATTTTGCTCATATCTTCTAGACCGTAGTTCCGAATTAAACAAACTTTATATGAAACTTGACTATAATTTCATGTAGATCATCATGGTGCATGTTAACTTGCTGTTTAACAAGTTTAACTTAAGGTTTTTCAGATCTGGACCAATTTCAGAATGGGATAATTGATTTTATGCCCCTAGTTGGGTCACACTCGGCAGGTTTACCCCTAGTTTCCAAAAACACTTGTTCCTGCCAAAACCACTTTGCTCCTCTTATGCTTTTGCCCTTTGACTGTTCGACCATCACTTTCAAAATTTCATAAAAAATTCATACTAACACAGAAAAATTCAAATAAGATATCAAAATGTTCAGAAAAGCATCACCTATATGTGCATGTCATTTGCATTCATGAAAAAAGTGTTGTCCAGTCCCCATCTCAATTTTGACCATTTGCATTCATGGGGACTAGCCAAAACTTTTTCCATTTATGCAAATGCCATGCACATATAGGTGATGCTTTTCTGAACATTTAGATATCTTATTTGAATTTTTCTGAGTTAGTATGAATTTTTTATGAAGTTTTCAAAGTGATGATCAAACGGTCAAAGGGCAAAAGCATAAGAGGAGCAAAGTGGTTTGGGCAGGAACAAGTGTTTTCGGAAACTAGGGGTAAACCTGCCGAGTGAGACAAAACTAAGGGCACCAAATTAATTATCCCTTTCAAAATATGCATATGAGGACTTACCGGATTTGCTATGTGTTGATTCCGGCCTCATTTAAACTTGTTGTTTTGTGTTGTTCTTGTGTGCTTCATCCCTTGCCATGAAATGCATCATATAGACTTGTCTTGCATCATGTTGATTGTGCATTGCACCGTGTTTGATATTGTGCCATGTTGTGTTCTTGTGTTGAGTAGAGCCGGGAGCCGAGACCGAGAACAAGGTTCCAACTGAGGTTGAGTATGAGGAGCCGTCTTACGATCCCATCGACGACTCGACAGGAAAGATGACCTGACCCAGATATCATTACTATCTTTGCCTATTGCTAGATGTCTCGCTCTTTAGCTTATTGCCTCGATGCCCATGTTTGTTTGTCAGCCTCCTATTGTAGCCATGAATCTCTCTAACCACCCAACCTAGCAAACCTTTGATTGGCTACGTAGGCTTCGCTCAGCCTCTCTTATAGCATTGTTAGTTGCAGGTGAAGATTTAAGGATTCTTGCTTCATGTTGAAGTTATTGTTGGGATATCACACTATATAATCTGTTAAACTAAATCATCAATATATTGGTAATGGGTGGAAGGCTAAGCCTCTTGATTGGTGGTTTGTTCCACTCATGCCACCGTAGGAACCGTTTAAACCGGTGTTATGTTCCTTGATTATGCATTCCTAACACGGTTGGGGTTATGGGACCCCCTCGATAACCCGCTTAGCTCTAAAGCTTTTCCAGCGAGTCCCGACTTTGGTCTTACATTTGCCTAACAACTAAAAACTTGTCGTGGGAGTAATTAACCCGAGGATTTATTAATCAACCCCCCAGGGCCAGTGCTCGTCTTGAGTGTTGGTCCAAACTAGAATCGTGTGCGGTACCCCCCTTGGCAACTTGGGTTTTGGTCACTGTACGCTGTGCTCATCCGGTCGTGGCCTGACACTAGATACGCGCGGCTACTGTCAGGGTGTCGGCACGCCGGGAGGTCTGGCTGGATTACTTTTACCTTAGTCGGAATATCTTGAGCACGGGATTCTGAGAATACTCGGGTCTTCCCACCTTGGAGTTGCGACTCCGCAGATCGTGAGCTTGTGATGGGCTAAGTTTGGACACCCCTGCAGGGTTTGATCTTTCGAAAGCCGTGCCCGCGGTTATGTGGCAGATGGGAATTTGTTAATATCCAATTGTGGAAAACTTGACACCATGTTCATAACACACTACCAGCGTGAGTAACCGTGACGGTCATTTTCCGAAGGGGTTCGGAAAGTGAACACGGTGGGGTTATGTTGACGTGCTTAGATAGGATCACTTAGTGATCACCTTGACGTCCGTGGCACTTCTCTTCTCGCTCTAAACACGTAAGCTAGTGCTAGTGCAGCCGCAACCTTTATTCTTCAGCCTTGTTCCACACCCAAGGCTTAGATAGTTTTGCTACCCGGGAACGGTATTGCTGAGTCCTCCGTGGCTCACAGATTCTACACAACACCAGATGCAGGTACCATGGTGAACTACACAGGTGATGGCACAAAGCTGTACTGGGAGTTCGACGAAGAACGTGGGTGTTACTACGTGTCTTACCCAGAGGATCGGTAGTGGCTTCTACTAGGGGCGATTCGGACCTTGTGGCTTTATTTATGGTATCTTTCATTTGGATCTTCGTCCGTAGTCGGACGGTGATGTTATTTGGATGATGAATGTTTATGTAATGTATTGTGTGACGTGGCGAGTGTAAGCCAACTACTCTTTTGCAATTTCATCCCTATTTTACATGAGTCGTGCAAAGATACCATACTTGAGATCATTCTAGTATGAACTTATACCTTTAAGTCGTGCCTCGACACGTGGGAGGTATAATCTCATACTGGGCATTACAAAGTGAGGTGTGGAGTAGAACTGCATAATCATCTCATCATTCTAGTTCGTCAACTTCTGTCCCACAAACTTGTCAACACCATTCATCCGGAAGCTCTCATGCACATGAGGAAAGTAGTCTGCATTGGAGTCAATGTACTTCCAGTCCACCCATTTCATGTCACAAACTATGGGCTTCTTGTCCAAAAGGATAGTCTCATAGAAATCTTGTTGTTCTCTGGTATGGATACAATAGTCCATAACAGTCCTTCTCCTAGTGTCATAGGGATCAATCTCCCTCCATTATCTCAGACCTGCATCCTTTCTTAACTTCATGTTTTCTGCCACTGGATGATCATCATTATGATCTGGGATCTTGGGCCTGAGCTTTCTGAGCACCAGTGGCTCATCATCTTCTTCTTGAACTTCTGGTACTAGGGCCTTGTTCTTTTCAGCAGTTGAGATGTTCCTGGTTGATCTCTTTGGTGTAGTTTGCTTGGGGGTTTGAGCTTGAGCTGAAGGCTTGGGGAAGACTTGGGCTTAGAAGGAGCAACCCCAGTCTTGATGGCATCCTCCATCAGCTTCTGAGTCTTGGCAAGAGGTGCAGCATGCTCTTCCACCTCCTCTTCTTCTTCTTCATCCATCATCATGGATGGTTGGCCAATCACTCTCTCAATGGTCTTCCTGGCCCTTTCCTTCCGCTTCTATCCACCAACAGCCTCTTCCTCTCTTGGTTCAAGTGTAAACTCCATGGTTTCTTGAGTTGAGACTCTGGCCTTGGATATAGGATTCCTCTTTCCAGGTGCCTTCTTGGCAAGGCCTGGCTTGGTAGCACCAGCAGCAACATACTCTTTCTTGAGCACTTGTTTCTTCTTGGAGGTCACTTCCTCCTCAAGAAAAAAATCGTCATCCTCAGAATCAGGATTTTTCTTGTTCTTCTGCCTGGTAGCTTCCTTTGGCAAGTTACTGGGTGTGCTTCTGCTACCATCATCATGACTGCTAGAGGGACTAGTGCCCTCACTGAGGTTAAGCTGCTTTTCAAACATGTTCTAACTGTCACTACCCGCTGACATAGCTACAACTGACCTTGTGAAGAGTTGGGTGTAGATAGAGTAGATGAGCATCACAAAGTATAGCTTATTTCGCAAAATATCGAGACAAATACTTAACTTTAGATTTCTGCAGAAAGCATTTCAGAGCTACTGATTTGACAAACTCGGTGACACCGAAGCACTAACAGAGTCTAAACATACATTTTGGGTCAGACCGAAATGCAGTTCAGTGACTCCGAGATGCTAGGGTTTCACACAGAAAGTGATTTCAGTCTCACCGATCAGTCCACTTCGGTCAGGCCGAGTTGTACTTGTGCAATGGCCAGGGCCAATCAGTGTGACCAAAATCCTTAGATCGGTCCGGCCGAGATGGGTTCGGCGGAAACCTGACCCTAAGTTTTTGCATCAAGACTATTCTATGAAATTTGTTTGGTGGATAGATTGATCTCATACGTGGGAAGAACAAAGGCATTATACTTTGTGCAAGAATCGGAGTAATGGAAAGCACAAAGGGGTCAAATCCGTACCCTAACTTGGTGATGGATTTGCTACGGCGGCAACGACAACGATGATTCCGTTGACGGCGACAGAAACCAGTGGCTTAGGGTCACTGGCAATGATGGCGATGATCCGGAGACCACGGGTGGCAGTGCTGGGGTGCGAGCTCGTGCGGTTTGTAGTGATTTTCAACCGTACAAGTACGCGAAGAATATATACCCAGGAGTTGTCGGTGGCGCCAAGTGGAACTACTCGGTGGCACCGAGATGCAAAACTGCTAGCAGTTGTTGCAACTCGGTGTGACCAAAAGGTTCTAATCCGTGGCACCGAGATGAAAACCTAGATCAACTTGCCGATCTCAGTGAGACCAAATTGGATAAGTTGGTCAAACCAAAAATCATCAAGAGGTTTGGGAAGTAAAGTCCTTGACGGATCGGTGGCTCCGAGTGCTCCTCACTCGAAGGGTCCGAAAGTGACTTGTTCAAACTTTGTGATGTAGCATGAATAGAGTTTGAGATGAGAAAAACCATAGATAGTTAGAGGAAGTACTTAGGCATTCTTGTCCATCCATTTGGCAGAAGAAAAAGCAAAACTATCAAAACAATAGATGGATGTCCTTGAATGAAGAAAAATATGCAAACAACATGCTCACACAATAATATAGCAAATAAAACATGTGGCAAAGCATGTACATACACTCTAGCATCTATCAAGCAATTTGTGATGACTAGGTCATCTATATATGAGTGTATTGACTTAGGAGTCAAATGAGAACATTTTATCATAGGCTATACTCATCATTTAAGCACAAGTGGGGTTACCCCTTTTACATAAAGCATCGATGTGTTCACACCAATAGAGTTGCTTTAGCTCAATTTTTAGAGCAAAGCTCCCTCTAGATGTGATATCCCCCCTAAGAGGGATGAACTAACCTTGGGTTTTATCGATGATGACTTCATGTAGATGATAAAGATGTGGATGCTCAATATTGATGTAGATCATTTGGAGCAATTCATTGGAGTGATTTGCACTTTCAATACCTAGATGGGTTAGTCCCAAAAGGAACATACAAGGATATCCATAGACATAGAGTGAAACACACATATGATGATGTCCATGAAATCATTAGGTTACCTTGTCCCTTGTCTTACCAACAAGAGGGTTTGTGACTCCATGAACTAGTGCAAGATATGGAAGTCGATTGCACTTGTCCTTGCCAAAATGAATATGAGTGAAGTATGTTGGCGGAGTGACCCTAAAGAACTCTCTAGTTCTTCTTCTTTGGGATCCACAACAACTTGATGGGAATCCTTGGAGTTGTAGTCGTACTTGATGAGGTAGAACTAGATGTAGTCTTGGGAATCCACTTGAACATGGCCTTAGGACCTTCTTAAAATGAATCAATCTCTTCTTGAAGCTTGTCCTTGCCTTTTAGCTTGTAGTCTTGTAGTGGAAGATCATCTTGACCTAGTGTTCCTTTAAAAGAAGTGGGGTCATACTTCTCTTGTTGAGGAACAAACTTCATGTTGGGGTATTGATTTTCTTCCCACTCAACTCCATTGGCATTGAACTTCCGTTCAAAACCAACACCTTGATTCTTCCGGTGCCTTCCTTGCTTGCATACAATTTCCTCAAATTTCTTACTTCTGGCAAGGCTCTTGTAAACACATTTCCCTATAATTCCCTTCAATAAGCTATTTTCTTGCTCAAGTGTAACTTGGATAATAGAATCATTAGTGGAATTAAGAGAACTCCTAGAAGAACAATATTTGATTTAACATGATTATTGTTACGACTAGAGGAAGAATCCTTCTTGTTCTTATTGCTAGATTTTACTTGTGGCATATAAGTAGACAAGAGTAAATGCTTGGCAACGTAAGAAGAACTCTTCTTTCGAAGATCATCATTGATAGCTTCTAGGAACCCATGTGTCACATCCCTAGTCAGTGCATGCATTAGGACTAGCTAGAGTGTGCATCATGTTTACTTTTTGCAGAAACCTGAAATGGGAATGACAGAAACCCCAGCACCCCTCTCCTAACAACTAGGGTTTAATAAAATCTTTCCAATGTACCCAAAATTCCCTACAAAAATGTTCATCATCTTGGCCTTGGTCTTAAACCTCTGACAAAAATGGTGCACAATTTTCTAGGACATCCAAAGGTCACTGGTTTAATTCATATTGTATTTGCATTTGGGCATTTAAATGCTATAAAATATTTCAGGTGCCCAAATAATCATAAACAAAAATATTCCATGTTGTTCATATTATATACAGTGGGCATGACTAGTTTTATGATTTATAAAAATGCTCTAGCATTTTTATTAATTCAACAAAGTTGAAAAAGAAACAAAACAGAAAGAAAAATAGAAAAGGAGAGAGAGAGAGGGCACAACCCACTTACCTGGACCAGCTGGACCACCTGGCGGCCCAGCAATGTGCTGGCCCGAGCCAGCCAGCTGCTTCGGCAGCCAGGCAGGCAGGTGATGCCGGCGCACGGCCGCGCGCCACCGCGGCAGCTGCTGGCCGCCTGGCCGCCGCCTCGCCGCGGGAATGGCCTGGACGACCTCCACGTCGCGCCCCGAAGACGCTGGACGTGTCCACTCTCCCCCTGCCTCTCTCCCTCACCCTCCTTGCGCCATGGCCGACGCAGCCGCCGCCGTCCTGCCGCCATCGCCGCAGCCACCGATCTCCCCTCGCCTCGCCGTCGTGTCCCAAGCTCCGCCATCGTCTGCTACACCTCCCCGACGAGCTACGCATCGCCGGAAGCTCCAACGCGCCATCCCTGAGCACTTCTCCCCCGTTCGGCAGTCGAGATCGCCGGCGACCTCACCATTGCAGCAGCTCATCCCCGACCTCGCCGTCAACTCCAACGCAACTGGCGTGAACTTGGCCACCTCCCCATATTCTCTGTTACCCCCCTCGAGCTCTATAACGACCGCACGAAGCTCACCCGCACGTGCCGCCGCGGAGCTCGTCACCGAAGAGGCTCCGGCCACCCAACGGCCGCGCCACCCTGTCCATCAGCTTCACCGCACCCCCAGGAGCCTAGAGCACCTCTCCAGGAGCCTCGCCATGCCTTGTAGCGACTAGCTCGACTCACCCGAGCTCCGGCAGCCAGCAAGGTCGTCGCCGACGACTTTTCTGGCGACCCCGAGGCCAACCACCACCACCACTAGATGCGGCTCTTCCCCCGCATCACGTAGACGTGCTCCGCCATCGATTTGGTCGCCGGAGCACGAATCCCGCCCTGCAAAGCCGCGTCTGGCCTCGCCGGCGGCTAAACGTCGGCCTGTTTGACCCCGTTTGACCACGGGTGGGTCCAGGTTGACCCACTGGAGTCAATGACAGGTGGGCCCAGGTGGCTAATTAATTTAGATTAGCAGTTTTGTTTAATTAGTTTAGTTAATGACACTGACACGCGGGACCCACTAGTCAGGTTTGACCTGGACCAGGTCTGTTGACCTGCTGACATCAGCATGATGTCATGCTGAGACAGTAAATGCTTTTCTGGGATTATTTGATTTAAAACAATTCAGGAAATTCCATAAAATGCATTAAACTTCAAAAAATCATATAAATTCAACAATAGCTCAGATGGAAAAGATTTATATATGAAAATTCATCAGAAAAATCCAATCTTTCAAATGTCACTTGTTTCATGCATGTTTGAACAAGTTAACCTTGCTGTTCACATCAAAACATGATAATGCACTTTAACAAATAATAGTTTGGCTATAAATTTGAATCTTTGATTCAAATGGCTTCAAACCTTTCTGTTTATAGTTGCATTAGCCCAAAACACATTCATCTTGCCATGTCATGAGCATGCATCATATTGTTGCATTTGTTTGTATATTGATTGTATCGTCGGTGTTCTCCGTGGTAGGTCCTGCTCCCGAGGATACAACTGCGTTTCCAACTGAAGAGCAGTACCCGACAACCAATCTGTCAGGCAAGCAACCCATTGATCATTCCGATACAAACCCATCTTCTCGCTCCTGCTCTCTTTTACTGCATTAAGGCAACAGCGTGTGAACTGCTACTTGCTGCGGTAGTTGAACCCTATTCCTTTGCATGACCTGTCATTGCCACAGCAAATAGTTGAAACCCACTAGCATGTGTAGGAGTTGATTGAGCCATGTGATGTGTGTTCCACCATGCTATTTGTTTATGTTGCCTGCTACGCTTAGAGTTGTGCAGGTCTGGTTCATCTGGGTGATGGATCAGAGTGAAATGATCATGCTCGATAAAGAGAGGAAGTGTGGAACATGTTTGGTAAAGGTATCGATGAAAGTTCATGTAGGAGTACATGGTGGGTTGTTTCATTGGAACCGTCCATAGGACCCGAGATCTGTATGTGTTATTCAAGTTACAGTTACTACCACGCATTGGGCTCCAAGCTCTCTCGACTTATTAACTGCCCTTGTCCTCTGTCCAGGCATTGCAACTAGTTTCTGGTGTTTGTAGTTTACTGGTGGTCGTGCACAGCGATGACCCTCGGGGTGGGCTGTGACGCGGCAGGTATGTGGCACGGTGTACCGGTCACTTGTTTGGTGACTCGAGAACCCTGTACACATCGTTTGGGGCCGTGAGCGACACCCCGGCCGGATCTCCCCACGGATGGAACCCAAATAGGCGGTAACCCTGGACTAGGGACTTGTGTGGTTAGTCAGGTCGTGGCCGACACCCTCGCTAGGCTTCCGCTTGAAGGTTGTCGAGTACATGTCGAGTAAACGGTGATAAGTGGTGGAAGCATGTTTGAAGAAGTACACCCCTGCAGGGTTACAAATCCATTCGAATAGCCGTTGTTCGCGGTACGGACCACTTGGTTGCTTATACAGTTCATAGGCAAGTTGATGGATACTTCTAAAAGTCTCAAGACAAGTGTGAGTGCCATGGATGGCCCTGCCGTAGGATGACATAAGAGGATCCACAGTAGTGTATTGTTGTGGAGAGTAGAGGACTCGTGTACGTAGTCTCATCTTGCAATCTGCTAAGAGTTGTAGTATAGGTTAGCCAAGAGTCAAAGCTGACTTGGTGCAATGAACTCCACTACCCTTGTTGATAATGATGCATGTATGATAGGTTCTGTTGTAAGACTTGCTGAGTACCTTTGTACTCATGTTTGCTTAATAACTGTTGCAGAGGAGAACCGTGCCCCTTCTGATGGGATTTACATAGACGTCAACGTCGACGAGTAGCTTGCTACCTAGATGGAGATCTTGAGCTTGTGAAGGTCCTTGTAGATAGTTAGGATATACCAAGCCTGTTTTATTTCCAATTTGTATGTACTCAGACATGTTAGCTTCCGCTTGTGCTTGTATGCTTGTATGACTTGAGTGTTGGGTCATGTGACCCCTATCTGTATGGATATGTTATGTATGGCTCTTTGGAGCCTCTTAAATAAAGTACTTTGAGTCATAGAGTTCTGTTGTGATGCATTGTTGTATTTGCACATATTTAGCATATTGGCTGTATGTTTGAAATGCTTGGTATGTGTGGGATCCGACACCTAGTTGTTTACCTTTGGTAGCCTATCTTACAGGGAAATGCCTCCTAGTGCTTTCACTAAGCCTTGGTGGCTTGCTACTGCTCCGGAACACGTAGGCTGGCCGGCATGTGTCCTTCTTTGTTCCTGTGTCTGTCCCTTAGGGGAAATGTCACATGTTGTTCCCTTAAGTCCATCTAGCTTGCTACGACTTGGGTTCATACGTTGATGACCGACACGTTCGTTGCTGGGTCATGGATGCGTGTCTCTGTAATTTAGTGCCACTTTTGGTTTATAACTAGCCATGTCGGCCACCCGTGTTCTCTGTCATATGGATACTAGCGACTCTATCGTATACGTGTGCCAAAATGCGCAAACGGTCCCGGGCCAGGTAAGGTGGCACCCGTGGGGATACCGTGAGGCCGCAAAGTGATATGATGTGTTACAAGCTAGATCGGTGTGACTTAGGATCGGGGTCCTAACAGCGTTGGTATCAGAGTCGGACTGCCTGTAGGTTCTTCAAGCCAAACTGGTCGATGTTGAGTCTAGAAAATTCTTAGTTATATGTAGGGGAATTGATTGTGGAAGGGAACATAAGGCTCTTTTTACTTGTTTACCTTATGCCCTTCTGATCTGAGTCAGCCTATTCTTTCTACGGGGGTTTAGGACTAGGCCTTTCATATTTACTAGGTTCACGTGTTACTAATCCGTAGACTCTTAGGATTGTTGGTTTCAAGCCTTAGTTCAGTTTCTACCCTTTTAGTATGTTGATTAGTTGGACCCGGAACCCAGAAATTCTAATGCCTTTGCATTATTTCGTGTTTCAGATGTCTACTCGCACACCTCACCAGGTGGTCCGTTTGACCCGGTGCATTAATGTGCCAGGTCGCACGGCCATGCTAGTCCGTGTGTTGACTAAGACGGCTACCGTTGGTATCCTGAGTACACTGTGGAGGAACAGTACCGGGATTTCAACCAGAGTCAGTATTTCTGCACAGTCCAGATATACCCCTCGTATCACGGAGCTACCGACCCCATCCACTCGTCTTATGGACTCGGGGTTACCATCGAGATGGCAGTGCAGGATGCCACTTACTTGATGATGACCATCATTCGGGCTAGGCATGCCTTGCTACTGAACACTGAGTTCTGCTACATGCCAGCCTCACTTCCTGGAGAGGAAGGCTACTACACTGGTCTGTATACTGATTCCGCTCATGAGGAGCCACTTCTTTAGACTACTACTCAGATGCTGGAGGATAGGTACCGTGAGGTCCGTGCCCTCCGGATGGAGCTTTATAACACTCGAGCCGCCCACTGGACTACCTTGACACGGCTTGCACCTGCCGTGCACGCCGGATATCTGGATATGCGGGATTTGTACCCCGTGCGGACTCGTCTGCCCGATCGTATGGATTGGCATGACGTCGGGGGTATTACACCTCCACGTGGGCATAGGTTACCACCAGCAGCGGGACCAAGACCGCATCCGTGTCCCTATGGTCCACAGCCTTCGAGTGCTCGAGAGTTTCCAGATCCACATGTTCCACTTCCAGGCTATGATGGTAATCTTTATGAGGATTACTACGGGAATGTCTGAGATAGACCGTGGCAGTAATAGTATCGTAGTAGTGGTATTTCCACGGTCATGTGCGTCTTGAGGAATATGACCTAGTGTGTTCCGAGTTCCGGAGGCGTAGATAAATAATGTATAGGAGCTTGGAGTGCCTCTGATGAGATGTATCGTCTTTCACCGCAGTTGTACTTTAGCCTTGGCTTGTACTAAACTATGTATGGTGTGTATGACCACTAGTGTTTATATGGCAGTTTCTATATTACCATTGTACAGATGAACATCTCTGCATTCCGTGTCATCCATTACATTCTGCACTCCTATGTCAAAGTTTTGCCATCCTTGTCTAAACCATTGTTTTGTTTTCCTAGGATGGTCAACACTCGCAGCACTCCTGCTGCTCAGGAGCAGGGTGAGGCCAGTGGGGCTAGAGATGAGAATCTGCCCCAACCACCCTCCTTGGCTGAAATTATGCTCGAGGCAGAAAGGAACAAGAGAGAGACCAACCGTCTGCTGGAACGCATAGAGCAGAATACTGCCTTACGCTAGAGGAATGACGTGGTGTCAATTAATGACTTTATCAAGATGTGCCCACCGAAGGTCCATCATTCCGCTAAACCTCTTGATGCGGATGACTGGCTTCGCAGTATCACCCACAAGATACACTTTGCCCGTGTGGCCGAAGCTGAAAAGGTTACTTACGCCGCATACCATCTTGAGGGCCCTGCTAGCCTCTGGTGGGAAAACATTGAAGCTATGCGTCCTGCTGGCCAACTCACTACTTGGGCAGAGTTCGGTGAGGCTTTCCGTGAACATCACATTCCGGAAGGTCTCATGGATCGCAAGCGGGAGGAATTCTGCAATTTCACCCAGGGCCGGCTAACCGTGGATGGCTATAGTCGCGAGTTTGGCAACTTGGCACGCTATTCTCTCGAGGAAGTGTCCACCGATGCCCAGAAGCAGGCGAGGTTCCGTAGGGGACTCAGCCCTGAACTTCGCCGAGACCTACGCCTGCACGAGTGCACCTCCTTCCAGAAGTTGGTGAACAAAGCCATCAGTGCTGAGACGGGCCATACTAATTTTGAAGCCACACGCAAGCATCCTCGTGACTTTGGTTCCTCATCCGGCTCTAGCTCTCACAAGTGCCGTGTGTGGGTTCCTAACACTGCTCTGCCACCCAAGTTCACTCTGAGGCCATCCTATGAGGCGCCTCGCCCAATCCAACAGTATGCACCTGCCAAGACTTATGGAGGACCACCTGCCAACTTTGCTCTACGCACTGGCACTGTGACATGCTTCAAGTGTGGAGAACCAGGGCACTACATGCGAGAGTGTCCTCAGAACCAGCCAGGAAGGTCCGTTGGCCATGGTAAGCCAACATGCATGGTGAACTATGTCAAGCCAATCCCCACTGCACGTGGTCATGTCAACTATGTCTCTGCTGAGGAAGCTTATGAGGATCCTAACGTCGTCCTTGTTACGCTTCTCGTTAACTGCCATCCGGCATCTGTTCTTTTCGATACCGGAGCATCTCATTCATTCATATCTGAGAGCTATGCTCGAATGCACAACATGACTTTTTGTGACATGCCCACTTCCATGGTTATTCAAACTCCTTGTTCAAAATGGCAAACCTCTAGGGTAAGCCATGGGAATGAAAGTCTTGTCGATAGACTTGTTTTCCTTGCATCACTAATAGCTCTCAAGTCCTCGGACACAAACATTATCTTGGGTATGGACTGGATGACAGCTCATTACGCCAAGATTGATTGCTACACTAGGACTGTTCAACTTCCACACTCATCCGACAAGACAGTCAATGTTTTGGCCCGAATGGCTGAGCGTCAGCTCTACTCCCTTAATGCCAGCCCTCTACCAGAACTCGGAGATATCCCGGTAGTCCGTGACTTTCCGGATGTCTTTCCAGAAGAACTGCCGGGTGTTCCACCTGACAGAGATGTCGAGTTCGTGATAGATCTTATTCCAGGAACTGTCCCAATCTCTAGGAGACCCTATAAGATGGCACCCCTAGAACTAGCTGAGCTTAAGAAACAACTCGATGAGTCCTTGAAAAAGGGTTTCATCCGTCCTAGTTCTTCCCCTTGGGCTTGTCCCGTCCTCTTCGTCAAGAAGAAGGATGGAACAGAACGGATGGTTGTATATTATCGACCTGTCAATCTGGTCACCATAAAGAACAAGTATCCGCTCCCCTGGATCAACGAACTGTATGATCAGCTCGCTGGATCCTCCGTCTTTTCCAAAATGGATTTGAGGTTGGGCTACCATCAAATCAAAATCAAGAACGGGGACATTCCCAAGACGGCCATTGTTACTCGTTATAGCCAATACGAGTATACTATTATGTCCTTCGGGTTAACCAATGCCCCAGCCACTTTCTCCCAGCTAATGAATTCTATATTCATGGAGTACTTGGATAAATTCGTCGTGGTATACCTCGATGATATAGTCATCTACTCCAAGAACAAGGAAGATCATGCCGAGCATCTAAGGCTGGTATTGACAAAACTTCGAGAGCACCGCCTTTATGCCAAATTCTCCAAGTGTGAATTCTGGTTGCCAGAAGTGACCTATCTGGGTCATGTAATCTCCGGTAAGGGTATTGCTGTCAATCCTGAGCGAGTTCAGGCCGTCCTTGATTGGACTCCACCAGAATCGGTCAAGCAAGTTAGGAGTTTCCTTGGCTTAGCGAGCTATTGCCGACGCTTCGTCGAGAATTTCTCCAAGTTTGCTAAACCTCTAACTGAACTCCTCAAGAAAGATAAAAAGTTCGAGTGGACACCACAGTGCGAGTCCAGCTTTCAGGAACTGAAAAGACGCCTGACATCTGCACCCGTACTGGTACCACCAAACTCTTCCAAGGACTTTATTATCTATTGCGACGCCTCGCGACAAGGACTAGGTTGCATACTCATGCAAGATCGTCAAGTGATTGCCTACGCATCTCGGCAGTTGCGTCCACATGAGGATAACTATCCTACACATGATCTAGAGCTTGCAGCTGTAGTCCACGCACTCAAAACATGGCAACATTACCTTCTTGGTAATCGCTGTGAAATCTTCACTAATCACCAAAGTCTGAAATACATCTTCACCCAACCGGATTTTAATCTCAGGCAAGGACGTTGGGTTGAGTTGCTCACAGATTACAACTTAGGAATCACATACACCCCTGGGAAGGCCAATGTCATGGCCGACGCACTAAGTCGTAAGTCTTATTGTAACAATCCGATGTTACAACAAGGGCAACCACTTCTCCACAAGGAATTTCGTAAGCTTAACCTTCACATTGTTCCTCGAGGATTCCGTTCCACCTTGGTGGCGAAACCTACCCTTACAGATCAAATCATAGCTTCCCAGAAGCAAGATACAGGGATTTCCCGAATCAAGAGAAACATTCATAAAGGAGTTGTAGGTTGTTTCTCCATTGATAGCAGAGGTGTTGTCTTCTTCGAGAACCGTTTAGTTTCTCCCAAGAACCAACATCTACGGCAGTTGATCCTTAAGGAGGCCCATGAATCTCCTCTCACGATTCATCCCGGTAGTACTAAAATGTATCAGGACCTACGCCAGAGGTTCTGGTGAACAAGGATGGAGAGAGAAATCACTCAGTTCATTGCTAACTACGACGTTTTCCGTCGAGTTAAAGCAGAGCATCAACGGCCTGCTGGCACCCTTCAACCTCTAGCTATTCATGAATGGAAATGGGATAAGATCGGTATGGACTTCATTACTGGGTTTCCCAGGACCAGGAAAGGGAATAATGCTATCTTCGTCGTTATCGACCGCGTCTCCAAAGTAGCCCATTTCCTGCCTGTTCGAGAGAGTATAACCGCCAGCCAGCTAGCAGACTTGTATATCTCTCGAATAGTATCTCTTCATGGTGTGCCATTGGATATTAACTCAGACCATGGAAGTCTATTCACCTCTCGATTTTGGGAAAGTTTACAAATTTCTATGGGGACTCATCTCTCTTTTAGCACCGCCTTTCATCCTCAGTCAAGTGGTCAAGTAGAACGAGTCAGTAAAATTCTGGAAGATATGCTTCGAGCCTCTGTCATCTCTTTCATTAAGGATTGGGAGAAGTGTCTTCCATTCGCTGAATTCGCTTATAACAATAGCTATCAAGCTAACTTGGGCAAGGCTCCCTTCGAACTTCTATATGGACGAAGGTGTCGAACGCCTCTTAACTGGTCAGAAACCGGGGAAAGACAATTCTTCGGTCCAGATATGATCCAGGAAGCAGAAGAGCAAGTTTGCATCATTCGTGAGAAATTCAAAACAACCCAGTCTCGCCAGAAGAGCCAATATGATAGTCATCATAAGGCTGTGACTTATGAAGTCGGCGATAAGGCTTACCTTCGGGTTACTCCTCTTAAGGGAACCCATCGCTTCGGTATCAAAGGCAAATTGGCTCCTCGTTACATCGGTCCTTTTCGCATTCTTGCCAAACGAGGAGAAGTTGCCTACCAATTGGAACTACCTCCGCATCTTTCTAGAGTTCATCATGTCTTCCACGTCTCTCAACTCAGGCGTTGCTTCTCGGATCCTATCTGCGGAGTGGACCACACAACGCTTGATCTCCAGGACAATCTCACATATCGAGAATACCCCGTTCGTATTCTTGATCAAATCGAGCGTACCACTCGACGTCATAATATCAAGTTTCTCAAGGTTCAATGGTCACACCACTCCGAGAATGAAGCTACTTGGGAAAGGGAGGATCGTCTTCGACTTGAGTACCCCACCCTTTTTCCGGAGGAACCTGAATCTCGGGACAAGATTCTTTTGAGTGGGGGTGAGTTGTCACATCCCTAGTCAGTGCATGCATTAGGACTAGCTAGAGTGTGCATCATGTTTACTTTTTGCAGAAACCTGAAATGGGAATGACAGAAACCACAGCACCCCTCTCCTAACAACTAGGGTTTAATAAAATCTTTCCAATGTACCCAAAATGCCCGTCAAAAATGTTCATCATCTTTGCCTTGGTTTTAAACCTCTGACAAAAATGGTGCATAACTTTCTATGACATCCAAAGGTCACTGGTTTAATTCATATTGTATTTGCATTTGGGCATTTAAATGCTATAAAATATTTCAGGTGCCCAAATAATCATAAACTAAAATGTTAAATGATGTTCATATTATATATAGTGGGCATGACTAGTTTTATGATTTATAAAAATGCTCTAGCATTTTTATTAATTCAACAAAGTTGAAAAAGAAACAAAACAGAAAGAAAAATAGAAAAGGAGAGAGAGAGGGCATAGCCCACTTACCTGGACCAGCCGGCCCACCTAGCGGCCCAGCACTGTGCTGGCCTGAGCCAGCCAGCTGCTTCGGCAGCCAGGCAGGCAGGTGACGTCGGCGCACGGCCGCGCGCCACCGCGGCAGCTGCTTGCCGCCTGGCCGCCGCCTCGACGCGGGAACGGCCTGGACGACCTCCACGTCGCGCCCCGAAGACGGTGGACGTGTCCACTCTCCCCCTGCCTCTCTCACTCTCCCTCCCCGCGCCATGGCCGACGCAGCCGCCGCCGTCCTCTCGCCTCGCCGTCATGTCCCCAAGCTCCTCTCGCCTCGCCGTCATGTCCCCAAGCTCCGCCATCGTCTGCGACGACTCCCCGACGAGCCACGCATCGCCGGAAGCTCCAACGCGTCGTCCCCGAGCTCTTCTCCCCCGTTCAGCCGTCGAGATCGCCGGCGACCTCACTGTCCCACCAGCTCGTCCCCGACCTCGCCGTCAACTGCAACGCAACCGTCGTGAGCTCGAACACCTCCCCATCCTCCACATCCTCTCCGTTACCCCCCTCGAGCTCTGTAACGACCGCATGAATCTCACCCGCACGTGCCGCCGTGGAGCTCATCGCCGACGAGGCTCCGACCACCCAACGACCGCGCCACCCTGTCCATCAGCTTCACCGCACCCCCAGGAGCCTAGGGCACCTCTCCACGAGCCTCGCCGTGCCTCCTAGCGACTAGCTCGAGCTCACCCGAGCTCTGGCAGCCGCCAAGGTCGTCGCCGGCGCCTTTTCTGGCGACCCCGAGGCCAACCACCACCACCACTAGATGCGGCTCTTCCCCCGCATCACGTAGACGTGCTCCGCCGTCGATTTGGTCGCCGGAGCATGAATCCCGCCCTGCGCCGCCACGTCTGGCCTCGCCGGCCGCTAAATGCCGGCCTGTTTGACCTCGTTTGACCATGGGTGGGCCCAGGTTGACCCCTGGAGTCAATGAAAGGTGGGCCCAGGCGGCTAATTAATTTAGGATTAGCAGTTTTGTTTAATTAGTTTAGTTAATGACACTGACACACGGGACCCACCAGTCAGTTTTGACCCGGACCAGGTCTGTTGTCCTGCTGGCGTCAGCATGATGTCATGCTGACGCAGAAAATACTTTTCTGGGATTATTTGATTTAAAACAATTCAGGAAATTCCAGAAAATGCTTTAAACTTCAAAAAATCATATAAATTCAACAGTAGCTCAGATGGAAAAGATATATATATATATGAAAATTGATAAAAAAAATCCAATATTTCCAATGGCACTGGTTTCATGCATGTATGTGCAATTTAACCTTGCTGTTCACTTCAAAACTTGATAATGCACTTTAACAAATAATAGTTTGGGTATAAATTTGAATCTTTGATTCAAATGGGCTCAAACCTTTCTATTTATAGTTGCATTAGCACAAAACACATTCATCTTGCCATGTCATGAGCATGCATCATATTGTTGCATTTGTTTGTATATTGATTGTATCGTCGGTGTTCTCCGTGGTAGGTCCTGCTCCCGAGGATACAACTGCGTATCCAACTGAAGAGCAGTACCCGACAACCAATCTATCAGGCAAGCAACCCATTGATCATTCCGATACA
This sequence comes from Secale cereale, assembly GCA_902687465.1. NCBI lineage: Eukaryota > Viridiplantae > Streptophyta > Magnoliopsida > Poales > Poaceae > Secale > Secale cereale. The sequence continues at coordinate 294,492,421 of LR738710.1, read as the reverse complement.
AACCCATCTTCTCGCTCCTGCTCTCTTTTACTGCATTAAGGCAACAGCGTGTGAACTGCTACTTGCTGCGGTAGTTGAACCCTATTCCTTTGCATGACATGTCATTGCCACAGTAAATAGTTGAAACCCACTAGCACGTGTAGGAGTTGATTGAGCCATGTGATGTGTGTTCCACCATGCTATTTGTTTATTTTGCCTGCTATGCTTAGAGTTGTGTCAGGTCCGGTTCATCTGGGTGATGGATTAGAGTGAAATGATCATGCTCGACAAAGAGAGGGAAGTGTGGAACATGTTTGGTAAAGGTATCGATGAAAGGCCATGTAGGAGTACATGGTGGGTTGTTTCATTGGAACCGTCCATAGGACCCAAGATCTGTATGTATGTTTCAAGTTACAGTTACTACCACGCATTGGGCTCCGGGCGCTCCAAGCTCTCTCGACTTATTAACTGCCCTTGTCCTCTGTCCAGGAGTTGCAACTAGTTTCTGGTGTTTGTAGTTTACTGGTGGTCGTGCACAGCGATGACCCTCGGGGTGGGCTGTGACGCGGCAGGTACGTGGCACGGTGTACCGGTCGCCCGTTTGGTGACTCAGGAACCCTGTACACATCGTTTGGTGCCGTGAGCGACACCCCGGCCGGATCTCCCCACCGATGGAACCCAAATAGGCGATAACCCTGGACTAGGGACTTGTGTGGTTAGTCAGGTCGTGGCCGACACCCTCGCTGGGCTTCCGCTTGAAGGTTGCTGAGTACATGTCGTGTAAACAGCGATAAGTGGTGGAAGTGTGTGTGAAGAAGTACACCCCTGCAGGGTTACTAATCTATTCGAATAGCCGTTGTTCGTGGTACGGACCACTTGGTTGCTTATACAGTTCATAGACAAGTTGATGGATACTACTAAAAGTCTCAAGACAAGTGTGGGTGCTGAGGATGGCCCTGCCGTAGGATGACAGAAGAGGATCCACGGTAGTGTATAGTTGTGGATTGTAGAGGACTCGTGTACATACTCTCATCTTGCAATCTGCTAAGAGTTGTAGTATAGGTTAGCCAAGAGTCAAAGCTGGCTTGCTGCAATGAACTCCACTACCCTTGTTGATAATGATGCATGTGAGGGATCGAAGAAGGTGAGAGTGTCTAGAGGGGGGGTGATTAGACTACTCGACAAGATAAAAATTATGTCTTTTGTCGAGGACATATTTTGGCAGATTTTGTATAACACACAAGTCAAGTAGCACACTACACATGCAATTCTAGAGTATGGGCAGCGGAAAGTAAATTGCACAAGTAGTAAAGAGAGGTGGAGAAGATCAAACGCAATTTGGAGACGCAATGATTTTTCCCGTGGTTCCGATAGGTAGTGCTATCGTACATCCACGTTGATGGAGACTTCAACCCACGGAGGGTAACGGCTGCGCGAGTCCACGGAGGGCTCCACCCACGAAGGGTCCACGAAGAAGCAACCTTGTCTATTCCATCATGGCCTACGCCCACGGAGGGCTAGCCTTACTCGGGGTAGATCTTCACGAAGTAGGCGATCTCCTTGCCCTTACAAACTTCTTGGTTCAACTCCACATCTCGATGACGGAGGCTCCCAAGCGACACCTAACCAATCTAGGAGGCACCACCCTCCAAAAGGTTATAGATGTTGTAGATGATGATGAACTCCTTGCTCTTGTGCTTCAAATGATAATCTCCCCAACACTCAACTCTCCTCACTAATATGGCTGTGGTAGAAGAAAGGATTGAGTGGAAAGCAACTTGGGAAGGTTAGAAATCAAGTTTCATATGGTAGGAATGGAGCAACTTGATCTCAACACAAGGGTAGGTAGTTCTCTTCTCAGAAAGTGTAAGGTAGGAGTGGTAGTTCTTTCTGATGGCTCTCTCCACGAATGAAGAGGGGGTGGAGGGGTATATATAGCCTCCACACAAAATCCAACCGTTACACACATAATTGAGCAATCTCGGTGAGACCGAAGTGGAAACTCGGTCAGACCGAAAGTTCAAATATAGTGAACGTTGGGGTTTTCGGTGGGACCGAAAATACCATCTCGGTTTGTCCGATTTGAGTCAAGACAGGAACTTGCCAGTTTCGGTGGGACCGAAATCATCAACTCGGATATTCCGATATGATGACAAACGGTTACAGAAGGTTGGCAGCCCGTATTTCGGTGAGACCGAAATCAAACTCGGAATGACCGATTTTTCTAGGGTTTGGCTTATGGCTGAGGTGGTTCATCTCGGTTAGACTGAGTTTGGAAAATCGGTTTGTCCGAGATTACTTATGAGTGTGTATAGTAGTGAAAGTTGCTGATAGTTGAAGGAGATATATCACTAAGCACTTGAGCAACCAGATCATCAACACAACCTCATCCCCTTTTAATAGTATTGGCTTTTCCTATGGACTCAATGTGATCTTTGATCACTAAACCAAAAATGGAGTCTTGAGCTTTTGCCAATGCTTGCCTTAGCATTTTGAGGGGTCCACTTCTTCAGTCCTTTTGCCATACCAATGTGATTGGATTTCCTGAAACATACTTGATAAAAGCATTAGTCCAACCACAGAGTATGTTGTCATTAATTACCAAAACCACCCAGGGAGCAAATGTGCTTTCAATCTCCCCCTTTTTGGTAATTGATGGCAACACACTAAAATCACACTAAACAAGACATCAAAGCTTATTGAAAGACAGACAGAATTATCACGAAAGCTTTGACAAGCATGTAGTACACAGGCTCCCCCTACAAGTGTGCAAGATTTTCATAGATTATGGTTTTGGACTACCACAAGCACACAAGAGAGATAAGCAAGATGTGCTACATGCAGCTTGGCTATATGCATCAGAGCAGATGAAAAGAAGTGAGTGATAATGCATATGTGCATGGTGATTTCTTGCAAACAAGTATTTACAATCAAGTCACCATCATGCACATTCTGCAAGATGCATATACTTACCTTGAGGTTCCTTGGCATTGTACCTGAAGGGATAAACTTGGGAAAACAAGGTTAGATAACACAAGAGTATTCCTTCAACCAATTGCAAGAACATCAAGAGTACCAAGCCAGGGAGGACATGTATAAAGAGTGTCTCATATTGAGCACAAGCTTGAATCAGCAAACATGTCTTCGAAACTAAAAGATTTTCAATGAATTCTGAGAGATTTTGCTTTCCAGAAGGTGTCAATTGTGAAGATTCCTCTCCCTTTGAGTTCTCTCAGAACAAGGGGTGTGATGGAAAAAGCAAAATCACAAAAAATGAAGCCAATTGAGAATGATGTCCAAAGTAAGACACGACAAAGCTTTGATGTGATTCTCTCCCCCTTAAGATAAGATTGCTTTTCTTCTCCCCCTAAGTCTTCTCTTCTCCCCTACTCCCCCTAAGTCTTCTCCCCCTTTGACATCAAGTGCCGAAAAGGACAGCAAACTAGGAAGGTTAGGAAAGATGGAAAGAAAGAGGTGGGATCCTTAAGAATCACAACAGGGCAAATAAGAACATGCATAGAGAAACAATGAGTGGAGCTGCAGGAGATGATATCCTGGAGGAAAGAAATCAGTGACACCGAATTGAGTTAGGGTAGACCCTTTTCGGTTAGACCGAAATAAATAAACCGGTGACGCCGAGTTTAATTCCAAGGAAATACAGAGATAATTCAGCTCACTTTGCGAGGAATGTTTCAAAGGATTTGCAATGAATTTGTAAAAGATTTTCGGGGAATTGATCAGAGCCATAAGGATATTCAAATACACATAAGAATAGAAATGAAAAGATTCCTAGATGAAGTTTTTTTTTGTTGTTGTGTAAAGAAAACTCAATGAGAGAACATAAGAGAAAATAGAAAGACTCCAAAAGCATATGTACTTCATCTAGATAAAGGTCGGCGACAAGATCACCTATGTTTGAGTATATTGACTTAGGAATCAAATGAGGACATTTGATCATAGGTCATACTCATCATTTAAGCTCAAAATGGGGTTGCCATTTTTCGATTAAGTATTTGTTGTGATCACATCTTATGAAGCTGCTTGTACTCATGTAGGTAAGCTCGATGTAGGTGCTCATTGAATGTGAAGTTGGAGCGCCATTTCTACTTGTGTAGTTCATCTTCCTACATGGGTTAGGCAAGCAAGGAAATACTCGAGGATATCCAAGATGACAAGAGTGAAATACAAGATGTATAAGATGTCAAAAAGGATATGTGGAATTTTGTTCCTTGAACTCAACATCCCAAAGGGCTAGATACTTGGTCAATGACAAGATTACTCATGAATTGAGTGTGTGGTAATCTTGTGGAATGTAGATCATCCAAGTACCTGCAAAGAGTTAGATGCAATACAACACTACTGGAATCTGAGTCTTTGCCATCTGCCAGCTCTTTGCCGTCTGCCAGCTGATGGCAAAGAGGCTGTTTGCCGTCTGTCTTATCAAAGCAGACGGCAAAGAACCAGCTGATGGCAAAGAGGGTCTTTGCCATCTGCCAGATCTTTGCCGTCTGCTGGCAGACGGCAAAGAGGTCTTTTCAATCTGCCAGCAGACGGCAAAGACCAAAGTGGGCCCCATGGGGGTACTGCACTGGCTAGGTCACACCGGCCACTTCTTTGCCGTCTGCTGGCAGATGGCAAAGATTTCTTTGCCATCTGTCAGCAGACAGCAAAGAGGTAAGAGGGGCCCACAGTGTCACGGCGTGGGCGGGCTAACGGTTAGCCTCTTTGCCGTCTGCTGGCAGACAGCAAAGAATTCTTTGCCGTCTGCCCGCAGACGGCAAAGAGGTGGGGCTATTTTTTTTGGGTTAAAATATACTCCACTTTTTGTCATGGATATCTGGTCTCCTTGTTCTCAGGGGAGGTAGCACTCTGCTCTTCTTCTTTTTTAGAACTTTTTTTTGAGCAACTCTTTTTTTATATAGACCTGATAGCAGTTTATTGGAATCACAGCATCGAGCTCACCGCACCGGCCCATGACTCAACCGGACCAAAAGAGCACCGGTCGGTCCATGTAACCAATCCACCAAACCGAATCACGGCACCGCACCACCGTATCCAGTAACCGGCTCAACCGACCGAGCCGCACCCGCAGCCGGACCCGATGTCGCTGGTCGCCTACGACGCCTCCTCCGACGAGGACGAAGCCGGCGACCCTCCCGCCGCCGCCGCCGCTCCGGCCCCTCCTCCCCGCCCCGCACCCACCGTCGGACCGCAGCCGAGGCCTCCGTCGCCCTCGCCGTCCGCGCGCGCCGCGGCCCGGCCCGCCCCGCCGCCGCCTGCCCCCAGCCAGTAAGCCCCCCGTGCTGCCCCTCTCTCTAGGGTTTCGATTGTAGGGACGGGGATTGATTGGGGGCCGTCGATCTGGGCACTGCTTACCGGAGGCCGTGACTCCGCCTGCTGGATTTGGACTTAGATTTTGACTTGCTGATGCCGTGAGTGGCCACTGAGTAGATGCGGAAGAGCTCGAGCTACCTGTTGCCAAATCGCCACGCGACAGTAGCGAACCATCCAGCAATTGTTGGTGGGGATCTTGTAGCTTCAGAACCCAGAGGAGCGTCCTGTGGCGTTATAGAAAATTGCAACCCCTATGCTGAATTACTGATGCATGAAACCAGAATTTGTTTCTGTTAAGTGTTGGGCAAACTGTTAATCTGTTATGACGATTCCTTCCCTACCTGGTATGCACCCCTGTGTTTGTTTGTATGTGGAAAATTGTTTCATGGAGCGCTCATGGATGATGATTATGTAGAGAATTTCCTTCTTAAGTTTCAAGAAACTGAATGGATAGTTTTATAGTTTTGTTGGATATGGAGAACCTTGAACTAAATGTGCTAATAGCTTGCAGCCATAAATGTATTTGTGGCGTGCTTCCCTCATAATGTTTGTTCCATTACTAACTAATATGACTAACTCGTGAGAACCAAATGTGTAGAGCATGTGTGAGAAAAGCGGTCAGACCCCTCCGCCGATGCCCCAGATTGCTCCGGCGACCACGGTGAGTTTGATTTGAATGGTCGTTAGTTACTAGTATTCACATTTATGTTGCATAATGCTAACGAGACATTGCAAATGATCTTTGGTGTAGAATGCTTCCCGACAAGCATCAACTGATCCTTCTCGGTCTGCCCTTGGTGGAACCCCGACCGGCCCTTCACCTCAGTCTGGCACTGGCGCAGCCTCGACCGGTCCTTCACCTCCGTGATAACGGTATTTTTCTTCTTATTTAGCCTAGTTAGTCCATTTATGACATAATTTAGCCTATTTAGTCCACAAATGACATAATAAGATGAAGAAAATCAAGGAATAGGAAGAAAAGAAGGAATAGGAAGAGAAGAAGAAGATGAAGAATAAGAAAAGAAGAAGAAGAAGAAGATCTTCTTCTTCTTCTTCTTTTCCTCCTCTTATTTAGCCTTTTTAGTCCATTTATGACATAATTTAGCCTATTTAGTCCACAAATGACATAATAAGATGAAGAAAATCAAGGAATAGGAAGAAAAGAAGGAATAGGAAGAGAAGAAGAAGAAGAAGAAGAAGAAGAAGAAAAGAAGAAGAAGAATAAGAAAATCTTCTTCTTCTTTTCTTATTCTTCTTCTTCTTCTTCTTCTTCTTCTTTTCCTCCTCTTATTTAACCTATTTAGTCCATTTATGACATAATTTAGCCTATTTAGTCCACAAATGACATAATAAGATGAAGAAAATCAAGGAATAGGAAGAAAAGAAGGAATAGGAAGGGAAGAAGAAGAAGAAGAAGAAGAAGAATAAGAAAAGAAGAAGAAGTTCTTCTTCTTCTTTTCTTATTCTTCTTCTTCTTCTTCTTCTTCTTCTTCTTCTTCTTTTCCTCTTATTTAGCCTATTTAGTCCATTTATAACATAATTTAGCCTATTTAGTCCACAAATGACACAATAAGCTTAGTTATGTCAAAAATGGCCTAATTAGCCAGGTTAGCTCCAAAATGACCAAGTTTACCTATGTTAGCTCCAATATAATCCATTTAACCTACGTTAGCTCCAAAACGACCAAGTTTACCTAAGTTAGCTACAATATGATCCATTTTACCCGCGTTAGCTCCAAAATGACCTATTTACCTAAGCTAGCTCTAAATTGACCTACACACTTAGCATTTTTACCTAGCTTAGCAAAAAATGACATTTTTACCTAGGTTAGCTAAAAAATGACCATGTTTACCTAGGTTAGCTTCAATATGATCCATTTAACTTAGCTTAGCTCCAAAATGACCAAGTTTACCTAGGTTAGCTCCAATATGATACATTGAACTTATCTTATCTCCAAAATGACCTATTTACCTAGCTTAGCTCTAAATTGGCTTTTTTAACTACATTTGTTGGAAAAGAAGAAGATAAAGAAGAGGGGGAGGAGAGAAAGAAAGAGAAGATAAAATCTTCTTCTTATTTTCCTCTTCTTCTTCTTCTTCTTTTCCTCTTCTAGCTATTCTTCTTCTTCTAACTTTCATCTTTCCCAATTTGCAGATTTGCTTGAGATGAGGAAGCTTGCATTGATGGACTCATATATTCTCCTTGTGCTTCCTTTTTGTTTATGAAAACATGTTTGGGAACTTCTTATTGTTGGATATGTTGTTGGAAACTTCTTATGTCATATGGATATATGTTGGACTTGAGAAAATATATTGTTGGAAACTTCTTATGTCATATGGATATATGTT
>LR738710.1:294457729-294484551 GCA_902687465.1 Secale cereale | reverse complement strand
AGCAGTCGGCAAAGAATGCCACGTGGCAGCTCCCTGTTCAACCTGGGAACACTGGTTGCCTATTTGGGCATTTTGCCGACTGCCGGCAGACGGCAAAGAGGCTCAGCTCATTGCCGACTGCCGGCAGTCGGCAAAGAGGCTAAGGTCTTTGCCGACTGCCGGCAGTCGGCAAAGAGGCTAAGGTCTTTGCCGACGGCCAGCAGACGGCAAAAAAAGCCACGTGGCAGCTTCCCAGTGACTCCTATTTGGCCTCTTTGCCGTCTGCCAGCAGACGGCAAAGACCTTAGCCTCTTTGCCGTCTGCCGGCTGACGGCAAACCACGCCGTTATCCCCTAACGGCTCCCACCTCACCTCACTGCCGTCTACGCTCTTTGCCGTCTGCTGGCCGCAAACGGCTGACGGCAAAGAGCTTTGCCGACTGCTTCTATGAAGCAGACGGCAAAGAAGGCCTTTACCGGCGTTAATTCAGTCGGACTGTTTGCCGACTGCTAGCAGTCGGCAAAGAGCTTTGCCGACTGCCATTCATGCCTTTGCCGACTGCCATGGCAGTCGGCAAAGAAGCTGATTCCTGTAGTGCAAGGAGGCAAATGTGTCCAAGACATATGATCATCATCATAAGAGAAGTATCAAGGATTAGTCAAGTGGGCTCATGCCTTGCATGCATCAATGGAGTTCTCACTCCAAGTTTGAAGCATCAATGATGTTCAACTCACTCCTTAAGCGACAAAACACTTTCTCATCAAGAGGTCTTGTAAAGATATCAGCAAGTTGTTTGTCAGTACGAACATGCATAAGATTAATGTCACCCTTGGCAATATGATCACGAATAAAATGGTGACAAACTTCAATATGCTTTGTTCGAGAGTGTTGCACTGGATTGTGTCCAATTTTAATTGCACTCTCATTGTCACAAAGCAAGGGAACATGTCTCACATGTATCCCATAATCTTTAAGCGTTTGTGTCATCCATAGCAATTGAGCACAACACGAACCAGCAGCAATATATTCTGCTTCAGCAGTGGATAATGATACCGAATTTTGTTTCTTGGAGGACCAAGATACAAGGGATCGACCAAGGAATTGACATGTACCCGAAGTTGACTTTCTATCAACCTTGTCACCGGCATAGTCCGAGTCGGAATAGCCAACAAGGTCGAAAGAGGCTCTCTTAGGATACCAAATGCCAAAGTTTGGTGTGTGTATCAGGTATCTCACTATCCTTTTAACAGCTTTAAGATGACATTCTTTAGGGGCTGGTTGATATCGTGCACACATGCATACACTCAACATTATGTCAGGACGAGAAGCACAAAGATATAGTAGAGAACCAATCATAGAACGGTAAACCCTTTGATCAACGGTTTCTCCATCTTTTGTCAAGTCATTATGTCCACTTGTAGGCATGGGGGTACTCATACCTTTGCTTTCTTGCATGTTGAACTTCTTGAAGAGGTCCTTGGTGTACTTTGTTTGTGAGACAAAGGTACCCTCCTTAGATTGCTTGATTTGCAACCCAAGGAAGAATTTGAGTTCACTCATCATGGACATCTCATACTTCTCCGACATGAGCTGTCCAAACTTCTTGCTAAAATGGGGGTTAGTTGAACCAAAGATAATATCATCAACATATATTTGGCACACAAATAGTTCACCATTAACCCTTTTCGTGAACAGCGTTGAGTCTATCTTTCCAATTTCAAAGCCTTTTTCAAGAAGAAAGCTAGTTAAGCATTTGTACCAAGCTCTAGGAGCTTGTTTAAGACCATAAAGAGCTTTGTGCAACTTGTAAACATGATTAGGCTTTTTGGGATTCACAAATCCGGGAGGTTGTTTTAGAAAAACTTCCTCCTCAATTTCACCATTTAGGAAAGCACTTTTGATATCCATTTGATAGAGAGTAATATCATGATGGTTGGCATAAGCAAGAAGAATGCGAATGGATTCAAGTCTAGCAACGGGGGCATAGGTCTCACCATAGTCCATACCTTCGACTTGTGTGTAACCTTGAGCTACGAGACAAGCCTTGTTGCGGATGACTTGTCCATCTTCATCTTGCTTGTTCCGAAACACCCATTTGGTTCCAATGATGTTTCGATCATCCTTGGGCTTCTCTACCAAAGTCCATACCTTGTTCCTCTCGAAGTTGTGTAGTTCTTCGTGCATAGCATTCACCCAATCCGGGTCTTCAAGTGCTTCTTCTACCTTCATAGGTTCAATACTAGAGATAAATGAGTAATGCTCACAAAAGTTAGCTAAGCGAGTTTTAGAGCGAGTAATTCTTCCGGAGTTGATGTCGTTCATCATTTGTTCCACGGGATGATTCTTCTTGACTCTTTCTCAAACTCGGGATAGCTTTTGTTGATGTTGTGGCTGAGCTTCCTCATCATCTTCATCTTCCTCTTCTTCTTCTTCATTGTTGATGGTGTTGTCTTGAGGCGGTGGAGAAGGAGGTTGTGGTGGATCTTCTTGTTGAACTTCCTCATCTTGGTGAGTTCCACTTGTGGAGGCCTCCATGTTGCCTTGAGGTTCATCTCGCCGTGAGGTAGGTGGCTCCACATATGTAGATGAGGTACTCTCCTTCACTTCCATGGGGCGAATCTTTCCAATAGATAAGTCTTGGATAGCTTCCGATGGGTCCTTGTCTCCTACATCAATAGGCATTTGCTCTACTTGCGAGCCATTAGATTCATCAAACTTCACATCTACCGTCTCTTCAACCTTTCGGGTGAAATTATTGTAGACACGGTAGGTGTGAGAGTTTGATCCATAACCAAGGAGAAAGCCTTCATGAGATTTAGGAGCAAATTTAGACCGACGATGCTTATCAAGGATATAGCATTTTGAACCAAAGACACGAAAGTATCCCACTTGGGGTTTGTTACCGGTGAGGAGCTCGTATGATGTCTTTCCGAGGAGCTTATGAAGATAAAGCCTGTTGATAGCATGACAAGCTGTCTCGACCGCTTCTCCCCAAAAATGCTTCGGTGTCTTGTATTCATCAAGCATCGTTCTTGCCATCTCTATGAGCGTTCGGTTCTTCCTCTCAACAACTCCATTTTGTTGAGGAGTGTACGTGGCCGAGAACTCATGTAGAATCCCTTCCTCATCGAGAAAAGAGTCTACATTGGCGTTCTTGAACTCCGTTCCATTGTCACTCCGAACTTTCTTGATCTTCACCTCAAATTGATTTTGGGCCTTTTTGGCAAAGGTCTTGAAGATTCTCTGAACCTGCGATTTATCATCAAGGAAAAATACCCACGTAAATCTGGAATAATCATCAACTATAACTAGACCAAAGGAGTTACCACCAAGGCTTTTGTAAGCATTGGGACCGAAGAGATCCATATGAAGAAGCTCAAGCGGTCTCCTTGTGGTCATGATGTTCTTCACGGGATGACTTCCACCTACTTGTTTTCCTGCTTGACAAGCACTACAAAGTCTATCTTTGTCAAAGAGAACATCTTTAACACCAAGAATATGATCACCTTTGATTAGCTTGTCTAGATTACGCATACCAACATGTCCTAGCCTTCTATGCCATAACCAACCTTTAGAGGATTTAGCAATGAAACAAGCTCTAGGTTGGGCTTTCTTAGTGAAATCAACAATGTATAGATCACCTCTGCGGATACCAGTAAATGCCATGTTTTGATTGTCACGACGAAAGACTTGGCAATCTACTTTGGCGAATAGCACATTGAATCCAAAGTCAGCTAATCTAGACATGGAAAGTAAATTGTATCCAAGAGATTCTACAAGCATGACCTTTTGAATAGAGCTATCATGAGATATGGCCACCTTACCAAGGCCAAGTACCTTACCCTTGGAGTTGTCTCCAAAAGTCACATACTTGCGTGGACCATCGTTCTTTGCAAGCTCTCGAAACATGTCTTTGTCTCCGGTCATGTGATCGGTGCATCCACTATCAAGAATCCACTCTTTTCCGCCGGACATGTAGTCTCTCAGATTTGCCATAAGATTGAGACTCTTCATGACCTTGTCTAGCTTGGCGTCTGAATCGAAGTAATCATCATCATGCTCATGCTCATCATCATATTGACCCATAGATTGTTCATCATCAACACCTAGGTCAATTTGATAAGTACTTGCATTAGTTTTGTCAATGTGACAATAATCTTCGGAATGCAATGCAAGAGCATTTCCAATTAAAACATTGATAAGAGCGGGATCACCCTTCTTTTTCATAAGATCACGAAGCTCAAAGAAGCATTTATCAAAGTTGGGATCATTGGGGTGCATCTTATCAAATTCAATAGTCTTGTATAGAATTTTATCAAGACCTCTCATAGAGTAGTCCGGATAAAGTTCTTCCAAGAACTTCCACATAGCATAGGCACACTCAAAGTTTGTAACAAGCTTAAGCAAATCATCGGGTAACCCTCTAATGATAAGATTTACAGTTCTAAGGTTACAAAGCAAATCAAGCTCTTCATCCATGGTAGGGTGCAAGGGATCAAAAGGAGGCACATAGGGGGTCTCAACATATTTGCACAAATTGTACTTCTTAAAGATACTAAGCATTTCAAACCTCCATGAGTTATATGACTCTCCATTAAAAATAGGCACTCTATGGCTAATACTCCCAAACGTAGACACGTCCATCTTCCTCCAATGGTGTGTAAACCAAAGCAATGGAGACCAATGCTCTGATACCAATTGAGGGATCGAAGAAGGTGAGAGTGTCTAGAGGGGGGTGATTAGACTACTCGACAAGATAAAAATTCTGTCTTTTGTCGAGGACAGATTTTGGCAGATTTTGTATAACACACAAGTCAAGTAGCACACTACACATGCAATTCTAGAGTATGGGCAGCGGAAAGTAAATTGCACAAGTAGTAAAGAGAGGTGGAGAAGATCAAACGCAATTTGGAGACACAATGATTTTTCCCGTGGTTCCGATAGGTAGTGCTATCGTACATCCACGTTGATGGAGACTTCAACCCACGGAGGGTAACGGCTGCGCGAGTCCACGGAGGGCTCCACCCACGAAGGGTCCACGAAGAAGCAACCTTGTCTATTCCATCATGGCCTACGCCCATGGAGGGCTAGCCTTACTCGGGGTAGATCTTCACGAAGTAGGCGATCTCCTTGCCCTTACAAACTTCTTGGTTCAACTCCACATCTCGATGACGGAGGCTCCCAAGCGACACCTAACCAATCTAGGAGGCACCACCCTCCAAAAGGTAATAGATGTTGTAGATGATGATGAACTCCTTGCTCTTGTGCTTCAAATGATAATCTCCCCAACACTCAACTCTCCTCACTGATATGGCTGTGGTGGAAGAAAGGATTGAGTGGAAAGTAACTTGCACATGTAGTAAAGAGAGGTGGAGAAGATCAAACGCAATTTGGAGACGCAATGATTTTTCCCGTGGTTCCGATAGGTAGTGCTATCGTACATCCACGTTGATGGAGACTTCAACCCACGGAGGGTAACGGCTGCGCGAGTCCACGGAGGGCTCCACCCACGAAGGGTCCACGAAGAAGCAACCTTGTCTATTCCATCATGGCCTACGCCCACGGAGGGCTAGCCTTACTCGGGGTAGATCTTCACGAAGTAGGCGATCTCCTTGCCCTTACAAACTTCTTGGTTCAACTCCACAACTCGATGACGGAGGCTCCCAAGCGACACCTAACCAATCTAGGAGGCACCACCCTCCAAAAGGTAATAGATGTTGTAGATGATGATGAACTCCTTGCTCTTGTGCTTCAAATGATAATCTCCCCAACACTCAACTCTCCTCACTGATATGGCTGTGGTGGAAGAAAGGATTGAGTGGAAAGCAACTTGGGAAGGTTAGAAATCAAGTTTCATATGGTAGGAATGGAGCAACTTGATCTCAACACAAGGGTAGGTAGTTCTCTTCTCAGAAAGTGTAAGGTAGGAGTGGTAGTTCTTTCTGATGGCTCTCTCCACGAATGAAGAGGGGGTGGAGGGGTATATATAGCCTCCACACAAAATCCAACCGTTACACACATAATTGAGCAATCTCGATGAGACCGAAGTGGAAACTCGGTCAGACCGAAAGTTCAAATATAGTGAACGTTGGGGTTTTCGGTGGGACCGAAAATACCATCTCGGTTTGTCCGATTTGAGTCAAGACAGGAACTTGCCAGTTTCGGTGGGACCGAAATCATCAACTCGGATATTCCGATATGATGACAAACGGTTACAGAAGGTTGGCAGCCCGTATTTTGGTGAGACCGAAATCAAACTCGGAATGACCGATTTTTCTAGGGTTTGGCTTATGGCTGAGGTGGTTCATCTGGTTAGACTGAGTTTGGAAAATCGGTTTGTCCGAGATTACTTATGAGTGTGTATAGTAGTGAAAGTTGATGATAGTTGAAGGAGATTTATCACTAAGCACTTGAGCAACCAGATCATCAACACAACCTCATCCCCTTTTAATAGTATTGGCTTTTCCTATGGACTCAATGTGATCTTTGATCACTAAACCAAAAATGGAGTCTTGAGCTCTTGCCAATGCTTGCCTTAGCATTTTGAGGGGTCCACTTCTTCAGTCCTTTTGCCATACAAATGTGATTGAATTTCCTGAAACATACTTGATAAAAGCATTAGTCCAACCACAGAGTATGTTGTCATTAATTACCAAAACCACCCAGGGAGCAAATGTGCTTTCAGCATGTATGATAGGTTCTCTTGTAAGACTTGCTGAGTACCTTTGTACTCATGTTTGCCTAATAGCTGTTGCAGAGGAGAACCGTGCCCCTTCTGATGGGTTTTACATAGACGTCGATGTCGAAGAGTAGCTTGCTACCTAGACGGAGATCCTGAGCTTGTGAAGGGCCTTGTAGATAGTCAGGCTACAACAAGCCTGTTTTATTTCCAAGTTGTCTGTACTCAGACATGTTAGCTTCCGCTTATGCTTGTATGCTTGTATGACTTTAGTGTTGGGTCATGTGACCCCTATCTGTATGGATATGTTATGTATGGCTCTTCGGAGCCTCTTAAATAAAGTACTTTGAGTCATAGAGTTCTGTTGTGATGCAATGTTGTATTTGCACATATTGAGCATATTGTGTGTATGTTTGAAATGCTTGGTATGTGTGGGATCCGACACCTAGTTGTTTACCTTTGGTAGCCTATCTTACAGGGAAATGCCTCCTAGTGCGTCCACTGAGCCTTGGTAGCTTGCTACTGCTCCGGAACACGTAGGCTGGCCGGCATGTGTCCTTCTTCGTTCCTGTGTCTGTCCCTTAGGGGAAATATCACGCATTGTTCCCTTAAGTCCATGTAGCTTGCTACGACTTGGGTTCATACGTTGATGACCGACACGTTCATTGCTGGGTCATGGATGCCTGTCTCTGTAATTTACTGCCACTTTTGGTTTATAACTAGCCATGTCGGCTCGGGTTCTCTGTCATATGGATGCTAGCGACTCTATCGTATACGTGTGCCAAAATGCACAAACGGTCCCGGGCTATGTAAGCTGGCACCCGTGGGGATACCGTGCGTGAGGCCGCAAAGTGATATGATGTGTTACAAGCTAGATCGGTGTGACTTAGGATCGGGATCCTAACAGCATGCTCTTGCTCTAAATTTAGCTTCTCGAAGCGTAGCTTCTCATGAGTCCTTAGGAGCCCTCAATGATCATCTAGAGTTGTTTCATGAGCTAATTTAAGAGTGTCTAGTTCTTTAGTTAGACGCTCAATCTCCTTCTTATCATTGTCATTCGTTTCATCTTGATTAGCATGATTAATAGCAATTTCATCATAGTTTTCATCACTAGTTTGGCAACAAGTAAATCTTCATCACTATGAAAGTCAATATACTTGGGGTGTGATAACTTGGGGCCTTTACCCATGAAGCATCTTCCAATTCCTTCATTAGGTGATTCAAATATGTCGTAGGAGTTGGATGAAACAAGAGCAATTCCGGCAACACTTTCATCTTGAGTATATTCGGAGTCGGAGTGATAGCTTCTCTCGGTGTAGTTGTCGGAGTCGGAACCGGACAGCCATTCGGAGTCACAGAGATGATGTCTTCGTCTTGTGTAGCTCTTTGATGACATTTCCTCCCTTTCCGAATCCTTGTTTCTACTAGAGGGTCTTCGTTCATAACGATCATCTCTACTCCTTCTCGTTCTTGGTGGTGATTCATCTCTTTTACTTCTCCTTTTGGTGAATCTTCTCTCTTCTTGTAGGGAGTCGTACACTCATTGGATTAGTGTCCGGGTCTTCCACAATTGTAGCAATTACGATCATGACTAGAAGATCTTTTGTCATTGTAGGATCTTGACTTGGAAATTCTTTCTTTCCTTCTATTCTTGTAGAACTTGTTGAATTCTTCACCATTAAGATCAATTCTTCATCGAAGATTTGTTTCTCACTTGATGTCGTAGGAGCATCACTTGAAGCTTTATAAGCACCACTAGACTTGTTGTGGAGGTCTTACTTATCCTTGAGTGACATCTCATGAGCGACAATTCTACCAATGACTTCCGTGGGCTTGAGATCTCTGTAGTTGGGCATCATTTGGATCAAGGTGCATGCGGTATCATATTTTCCATCAAAGGCTCTTAGGATCTTCTTGATGATGAATTTTTTGGTCATCTCTTCGCTTCCTAAACCGGCAATATCTTTTGTGATGAGAGCAAGCCTAGAGTACATCTCAGCGACTCCTTCGCCATCCTTCATCTTGAACTTGTCAAGTTGACTATGAAGCACTTCCAATTTGGAGTCCTTGACGGACTCGATACCTTCTTGCATATCAACCAAAGTATCCCAAATTTCCTTTGCATACTCAAGGCGGCTTATTTCGTTGAATTTTTAGGGCACAATCCGTTGAAGAGAATATCGCAAGCTTGAGCATTGTATTGCAACATCTTCATTTCTTCCGCGGACGCTTCACGATCCGGTTCCTTTCCATCCTCGAAGAAATCTCCTTGTAAGCCAATGCGCACAATAGCCCAAACAGCAGGGTTATGACTAAGAATATGCATTTTCATCTTATGCTTCCAACTAGCAAAATTAGTACCATTGAAGTAAGGACCTCTACGGTGGTAATTTCCTCGCTAGATGTCATACTCTCCTAGGTTGTGAAACAAAGGCTATGATCACCAAAGATATGATAATCAAGGAAAATGGAGACGAAAGCTCAGATACTGCTTGTAGGATCGAAAGTAGGTTTAGAGGGGGGGTGATTAGACTACTTGACCAAATAAAAATATAACCTTTTCCCAATTTTAGTTATGGGCAGATTTTAGCTATTAGCACAAGTCAAGCAATCAACCTACACATGCAATTCTAAGAGTGTAGCAGCGGAAAGTAAAACATTGCCTACGAAGGTAAAGGGAAGGGTTTTGAGAGTGCAAATGAAATTATTACATGGAGATTTTTGGTATGGTTAGGATAGGTGGTGCTATCTTTCATTCACGTTGATGGAGACTTCAACGAACGAAGGGTAACGGTTGCGCGAGTCCACGGAGGGCTACAGCCATGAAGGGTCCACGAAGAAGCAACCTTGTCTATTCCACCATGGCCATCGCCCACAAAGGACTTGCCTCACTCGGGTAGATCTTCACAAAGTTGGCGATCTCCTTGCCCTTAAAAACTTCTTGGTTCAACTCCACAATCTTGTCGGAAGCTCCCAAGCGACACCTAACCAATCTAGGAGACACCACTCTCCAAAAAGGTAATACATGGTGTGTTGATGATGAACTCCTTGCTCTTGTGCTTCAAATGATAGTCTCCCCAACACTCAACTCTCTCACAGATTTGGATATGGTGTAAATAAGATTTGAATGGAAGGCAACTTGGGGAAGTCTAGAGATCAAGATTCTTGTGGTAGGATTTGAATATCTTGGTCTAAACACATGAGTAGGTGGTTCTCTCTCAGAAAATGTATGCTGGTAGTGTTGGCACGTTCTGATGGCTCGCTCACAAATGGATAAGGGGGTGGAGGGGTATATATAGCCTCCACATGAAATCCAACTGTTACACACACTGGAGCCAACTCGGTCTGAACGAATAGGAGAACTCGGTGAGACCGGTTTAATTCAAAATGTGAACGTTGGGAATCTCGGTGGGACTGACTAGAACAACTCGGTTGGATCTAAATGGTACAACTAGGGCAAAACCTCATCGTGGTGACACCGATTGCGTGAACTCGGTGAGACCGATTTCAACAAAGAGCAACCAGAGAGTTGGTCAGGCACACTTAGTGAGACCGAAATGTTACAAAAGTAAAAAAAGAGTTTGCAAGGCTATCTTGGTGAGACCGAGACCCATATCAGTGTGATCGAGGAGTTAGGGTTTCTAGCAGTGGCTAGGTCAAATGAACTTGGTGGCACCGGATAGATCATTTTGATGGGGCCGAGTTTGACTTTGAGCTTTGGACATATTTGGAAATGAGAAAGTGATGGATTTTGGAGCAATATCACTAAGCACTTTGAGCAAGTAGACCATTATGCAACACCACATCCCCTTTTAATAGTATTGGCTTTCCTATGGACTCAATGTGATCTTGGATCACTAAAATATAAATGAAGAGTCTGGAGCTTTTGCCAATATGTTTTCTTAGCATTTTGAGGGGTCCACATCTCTAGTCCATGCCATGCCATTCATTGCCTTTCTGAAAGATCAACCTTGAAGGATATTAGTTCAATGAGTTATATGTTGTTATGAATTACCAAAACCACCCAAGGATTAGTTATACTCTAAGATAGCAATCAAGCTACAGACGTCCTCGCTCGAATGGGCGCCAAGCGCGACCCGGTCCCATAGAACACCTTCGTGGAGCAGCTCTTCAAGCCATTCATGGTGTGGCAGGACGAGGACAGGGACGCTGAATCCAATGGCCGAGAACAGATAATCCCTCCTGTCATCGAACCAGACGAAGAAATCATTGGAGGCTCGGCACTCGAATAAACAGCTTTGGCTCACAAGGTTATGGCAGTTACCATGCCATGGACCGAGCCGTTCCTTGCCTATATTCTCCCATCAAGAGCTCCTCGATGACCAGACCGAGGCGCGATGCATAATTTGGCGCTCTAAAGCTTATATGGTCCATGAGGGTGAGCTATACAAAAAAGCACTATTGGAGTCCTCCAGAGGTGCATATCTGAAGAGGAGGGGCGGCAACTTTCGGCCGAGATACAGGCCAACATGTGTGGTCACCATGTGGCAGCCCGGGCTTTATTTAGCAAGGCCTTCTGAGCTGGGTTTTTCTAGCCCACCACTGAGGCAGTGGCATAGACACTAGTCCAACATTGCGTTGGATGCTAGCTCTTTGCATATCAAATCCACGTGCCCCCCACCGCGGATCTCCGGACAATACCGATGACCTGGGCTTTTGCGGTCTGGGGGCTGGATATGGTCAGACCATTTAAATGTGGGACCAAGAAAAAGAAATACGTAATGGTCATGGTCGACAAATTCACTAAATGGACTGAGGCAAAACCGGTAACTTCGACTAAGTCTGGACCAGTCATCGACTTTATATCTGGCGTGGTCCTCCATTACGGTGTGCCCCATAGCATAATAATGTACACTGGATCCAATTTCACAGCCCACGAAGTAAATGACTAGTGCGCTAATGTCAGGGGAAACTGTCTGCCACGAACACCTATGGGACCGGAGCCCCTTCTACGTTGCGGTAAAGGAGCGGAGGGAGCACGAAGAGCAGATCGAGGAACACACGCGGGCAGTTTACCCAGGTTCGGGCCGCGCGGACTCGTAAAAACCTACTCCTGCTTGGATTGTATTGAGTTTTTGGGCTCGGGAGCTTGAAGAGCTAGCTACACCGAGCAAGAGAGCTATCTAGGTTCCGAACCCCTTCTACGTTGTGCATGGGCCTCCTTTTATAGCTCAAGGGGTCACCGACAGGTGTCAACGTAGAGGAGGGTAAAAATGTAACTTTGGTGGTAGTTGTAACAGTGCGGGAACAGTGCATGAACAGTGGATGAACAGTGGTCTTAGCCTAACCTTGACAGTGGGGGACAAGGGCATTAAATGCCCGTCGCCGTCGACCCCAAAAGCGCCCGTCCATGCGTCTCCGTTCGCCACGGCGGTAGCCTCGTCACCGTGGAGTGCCACCGTGTCCCCCAGGCTGCACATCCATCCGCCACGCGTCCCTGGAAGGGCCCCAGGGCGACGCGTGGGCCGATGAGCTGGAGCGCGGGTACACAGCGCAGGCTTCCCCCGGCAAGCACCTTGCCGGGGTCTTGATCTTGCCGGGCCCGGAAGCTTGTCGCTCCCCGGGTCCTGCCGGGGCGCAGGGTGCGCCGAGGCATGTCTTCTGAGATGCTGTCTTCTGGTCTTCCTGGCAAGCTCCTCTTGCCAGGGTCTTGTGTTAATGTGATAATCTTGAGCCTGGTGCGGCCTCCCCGGCAAGCTCCACTTGCCGGGGTCTTGATCTTCTGTCTTGTATACTTTGTTTTTGAATGGCTTCATAAGGACCAGAAAGGTTTCCGGCGAGCACGTGGTGAGCCCTGCCGCGGGGAGCTGCTACTGCCCGTGCACAAGTTGGGGTACTAAGGTACCCCTATCTTAGTACACCGACAGGAGCCCCCGGGCCTGGGCCACACACGGTGTCGAGCGCTGTTGGGCCAGGCCCAAAACAGTGCACGGGCACACGCGGCCCACGGCACGCCGAATCTCCTTCCGTATCCGCCGCGTCCCCCCCTAACGGCACGCGTTGATTGCGGCGTCGTGGGGGAGATCGTGGCCTCGTTCTTTAATGGGAAATGCGGAGCGTCCCCCACTTCCACCTTAAAAGCAGAGGAAGCAGGGGCAGTTTCCCTCCTTCGTCTTCATTGCGTCTTGACTCTCCAGAAAACCTCCGCTGCTCTTTGCCTCCACCTCTCCTCCGCCATCTTCCGCATCCGCGGCGCCGTCGAGCTCCTCGCCTCTTCCCTCGCCGCCTCCGCCATGGCTCCGAAGAGCGAGAAGGAGAAAGCGGACAAGGCCAAGAAGGAAAAATCCGAGCAGGCGGCGAAGCTTGCCGCCCTGCGGAAGAGGAACGTGGTCTTCGCGCCGAGGCTCAGCGCAAGGGAGCTGCGGAACAAGTACTACCTCTTCTGGTCCGGGGAGACCAAAGCTCATCCCCGCACCAGAGCCTTCCCCGCCGTCGCCAAAGTTCTGTTTCCCGGTGGGTACTTCTTCTTCGCTGCTTTCTTTCACTGTGGATTGTGCCCTCCGTACTCGGAGTTTTTCTGTGACATTATGAACACATACATCCTCCATCTCTTAGACTTCACTCCCAACGCTATCCTTACGATGGCCGTTTTCGCACATCTGTGCGAAAACTTCATAGGGATTTATCCAAATGTCGCCCTCTTTCGCCATTTCTTTATGCCTAGAGTAGAGGCTGGCGCTCCCCTCTCCGGCGGCATCTCCTGGATCTTCCGGTTAAATAAGAAGGACTCATACCTGAAGGGAGAACTCCGCGGCAAGTGGGAGGAGTGGCGTGCGGATTGGTGCTGGATAGTGGAGGACAAGCCGGAGCCCTTTACCGCGCCGCGCACAACAGCCATAGTGCGTGGCAGGAACTGGAGCGAATTGGCCCCAGAGGATAACAAACTTAGCATTGCCCTTGTCAGAATTATTCGTCTCCGGGCCGCCAATCTGACCATCAGAGAGGTTGGGGCAGATTTCCTCCGCCGCCGCATCGCCCCTCTACAAGAGAGGAAGAGGGCCGCATGGGAATTCGGCAATGCGGGGGATATCATGAGGCTGCGCCCTGGGTTAAACTTCAATTTCACCGCTTTGGAGCTGAAAGGAATGCTTCAAGAGCTCTTCAAGCACGACCCGGCTCATCCGGAGTGGTTCAGACCCGCCAAGGGAGTGGTGCCATTGTGCAACAGCACCGCTTGTGATTCCTTGCGCGCAATGATGCCGGAGTGCGACTCCCATGGCATCATTCCCACTTGGATCGAGCCGCCGCCGGATACGGTGCTGAGCTTCTTTGATAATCTGGTCGAGGTGCCCAAGAACCCCGAGGAGAACAGGGGCCTTACCCGGGCCACTACGGCCCGGGATATAGCTTATATTGCTTCCCGGATGGAAGAGGCCGCCGCAGCTGCAGCGACGGGAGACTTTGGGTGCACGGTGGACGAGGCAGAGGCCCCGAGCGTGTTGAGCCAAGCAGAGGAGGCTGAAATCCACAGGTTGCTCAAGCTTCCGCTCGAGGAGTTTGCCGGGGTTCCTTCCCTGAGGCTTTCCGGGATACCCGGGGTTGTGAGCGAGGCCGCCGCAGGGGGCGAGGTTGCCGGAGGGAGCGGAGTTGCCGGAGGGAGCGGGACCGCCGGAGGGAGCGAAGCCGCCGGGCGTGGCGCTGGGCCCAGCGAGCCTGCCGGGGAGGAGGAGGAGGACGTCGAGGCCGATGAAGACACCGTCGGATCTCTGGGGCTTGACGACGACGCCTCCTCGTCCTCAGAGAATTCCCCGCCTCCAGCAAGTCCTAAGGAAACACCGAGGAAGCGCCTCCGCAAGGTGGCTACAGCGACGAGGCCGCAGGCGCCCCGACAGCAGCCTACTCGCCGGGCGACGCGCGCCACCAGGGCGAGCCAAGCAAGGACGGAGGCGCCCCGCGCACCAGCGCCAAGCGGAGGGGGGTCCTCCCGGAGCGAAGCGGCCGCTCCGCCTGCTCCTCGGGCCTCGGCGACGACGGAGGCTGGGTCTTCGCAGCCCCCAGCCCCGGAGACCGCCAAGCGACCGAGGGAGCCTTCTCCTCCTGCTCCTCGCGCGGGAGCACCTGAGGTGGAGTTCGACTTCTCTGCCCTTAGCTCCGACGACGAGGATGAGGAGTAAGTTCTTGTAACTTGTAATTTTTTTTTATTTTGTCTTGATTTCCTCTGTTGATTCTGATCTTGTTCTTGCTATGCTTGCAGGACCCTGACCCAGCGGATAGCAAAGAGAGCCAAGATCCCTGTGGTTGAGGTCGAAGACGACTCGCCCGCTGCGGCGACCGGAGACGTGCCAGCGGCAGGCTTGCCGGACCAACCTGCTGCTCCGAGGAGCAGCCCCCAGCGCAGCCCCCAGCGTAAGTCTGGGTTTTGGATTTTTTGTTCGTCGGGCGCGCTTGAGGTTTTAGCTTGTACTAACATCTTGTTGTCTTGTTTGTCTTGTGCAGAAGTGGAGCTGCAGCCGCAGGAGCAACCGGAGGTCACTCCCGAGGAGCTGCATGCCCCACCATCCCCGCCAAGGGCGAGCTCCCCGGCGAGGGAGAGCGCTCCGCCAAGGACGGGTACTCCGCCAAGGGCGAATACCCCGCCAAGGGCGAGCAGCCCGACAAGGGTGAGCACTCCGCCAAGGGAGGGCGCGGGCGGCCCTCCGCCAGCAGGAACCACCACTCCCCCGCCAAGGGTGGACTCCCCGGTGAGGGAGCCTGTCGTCGAAGAAGTCCGCGAAGGTAAGTCTTGTAGCTTCTTCTTCTCGGACTTGTCTTTTTTTGGATATTTGCTTGATCTTTTCTTTTCTTTTCTTTCTCTTCTTCTAGATCCTCCCGCCCCAGAGCAGATGGAGACGGAGGCCACCGTCGAGGAGGAGGTGCTCGGCGGCGGCAGCAACGCCACTGCCACCGAGGGCATGGCCGGAGCCAACGAGCCTGCCGCTGAGGAGACCGCCCCGACCGCAGACGCCGCGGCTGGGGAGGGGGGCGGGGACCACACTGCTGGCCCGGAGGCAGCAGGAGCGTCAAGCGCTGCGCCGGCCGCCGACCCCTCCGCCTCCACGGAGCAGTCGGGCGTCTATCTTGAAGCACCCAACGGGATCTTTATACAAGTCCCGTGGGCGTCTTCGTCGTGAGCCCCCGTGGAGGGAGAGACCTACGATGGAGAGGTCCTCGCCTCCGCGGGGTTGAAGGTCGTTGAGGCGCTTGGCGGGAGCGACGAGCCCGAGGAGGAGAAGCTTCTTCGCCAACTCCTGGCCCTGTACAGGGCCAGGCAGGCGAAACTGGAGTCCCGGGAAGCCCTCACCGCCAAGGCCGGAGCAGACTTGGAGAAGCGCGCCGCGGAGCTCCGCGCCGCCAACCAGGCGGCCCTCCGCAACTTGGCGGAGGAGCGCGAAAAGCTTGCCGAGGAGCAGCAAGAGTTCCTCCTTGAGAAGGCTGAGGCCGAGGAGCAACAGCGATTGGCTGGCAAAGAGCTGTCCCGGCGAGAAGGAGCGCTCAACCAACGGAAGGTCGACCTCGACGCCCATGAGGACGACCTCACCGCCCGAGAGCAGGCCATTGGCGGAGCCCTGAAGGAGGCGAAGGCCGCCGCAGCCACCGCAGAGACCGCCAAGAAGGGTCTTGAGGCCAAGGTGGAGCAGCTGGAGCAGTACCTGAAGGCGAGTGCGGACATAATCACCGCGCTCAATGTGGAGCGGGAAAAGGATGCCCACACCAACTCTGACCTGCAGGTACGCCTCTCCAAGAAAGGCGACGAGCTCACTGCCGCCAAGGATTCAATTGCTGACTTGGCACTGAAGGTTTCTACTCTGACCGATTCGCTCGACGCTGCCCGGGATCGCGAGACGAAGCTGAAGGACGAGCTCCGCAAGGAACGAGGCCTGGTGGAGAGCGCCGCCGTCTCGGCGAATCAGTTCAGCCGGGCAGTGGAGCAGTGGACTGACGATCTGGTCACCTCCGCTGCCAACATTGACAAGGAGATGATGGCGCTGAGGGCGGAGCACCTCGTGTACTCTCCGGACGAGAACCTCCCCCACAGCGCCAAGCTGAGTCTCTTCTTCAGGGGAATCGCGCCGGGGCTCGCACGGCTGCGCGAGAAGCTCCCCGCGCAGTTGGCCGACGAGTCGCGTCGACTTTGCGCGGGCACCTTGGAGCGCGTCTTGACGAAGATTGTCTACCGCAACCCCGGCATCAACCTCGTCAACGTCCTCCGCTCCTTGCCGGAAGACACTGACCAGGAGGCGTTGAAGGCGCAGGTCGCCCACATCATCGCCAAGGTGAACAAGATCTCGAGGCGTGAAGGCGACCGCGTAGATTAGGTTTCTTCTTTTCTGTTTCTTTCGCCGCTGCGAAGTGTGTTATGGACATGAATCAATTAGTTATTGCGGCAAGTTATCCTTGTAATATACAATCTTATTTTGATCAATCAATGCAGTGCTATCTCCCTTGCTTTGGTCCTTTACTTTGTATGCCTTTTACCCTACGCTTTTAGGGGACTTGCCGGCAAGGGGCCCTTGCCGCGAGCGCTGAGTGCTGGACTCTGAGCAGCCTGCTGGCAAAGGCCTTGTCGGCAAGTAACCTTGCCGCAGCTAGTCGCAGCACACTTAGACTGCTGAGCGAATTCAAGAACGAAGTAAGGGCGCGACACTTGTCGCAGCTCACTTAAGTCGTTGAGCGTGCTCGAAACAGGGTAAGGGCGCGGCTAGCCACGGGTAGGTTCCTCCGCGCACAGGTTTTCCATACAAGGTGTGGTTGTTCAAGGAAGACAACTAAAATTTAAAAATTTGAACTGCTCAAATTCTGGTGACTTAGCTTAGCTTTCCTGGATTGTTTGTTCCCGGCAAGGCTCCTCTTTCTTGAACAGCACTTGGTTCATCCTCCACCTCCTTCCCCCCCGGCAAAACTTGTGCGCGAGGAACATTCCTTCTGCTTAAGAGGGAAAGAAAAAGAGGAAGGAAAACAAGTATAGGGCCTCTTGGCCTGCTAATGCTTACCGGGTATGCGTGTTGCACAAGATGCCAAACAATGCATGCAAATAATCAAAGAAAAGCATGAAAATGGCAAATAGTGCGGAACACAAAAGCTTTACTGATGCACGGGATCTGCGCCCGGCTTTGTACAAAGGTTTACATGCAACAGCGGCAAGACTCGTACAAAAGGTGGTTGCCGGAGCGGATCACGGCAACCGCGCCTTATGGGTGAAACTTGCGAAGATGCTCTATGTTCCAGGAATTGCTCACCGGTAAGCCTTCTTCGGTCTCAAGGCGGACATCGCCGGGCCTTGTGACTTGTCTCACCCGATAAGGGCCTTCCCACTTCGGCGTCAACTTGTTGGAATTCTTGGCGGACTGAACACGTCGAAGAACAAGGTCGCCTTCCTCGAGACTCCTGGCCTTAACCTTGCGGCTATGATAGCGGCGCAAGGCTTGCTGGCATCGAGCAGCTCGTACAGCAGCCTGGAGACGTTCCTCCTCAAGGAGTAATGCATCATCTTGTCGCAGTTGCTCTTGCTCGAGCTCATCATAAGGGAGCACTCGAGGAGATCCGTATACAAGTTCCGTGGGGAGAACTGCCTCTGCTCCATAGATAAGAGCAAAGGGTGTCTGACCGGTGGCTCGACTTGGTGTCGTTCTGATTGACCAAAGAGCCGCCGGTAACTCCTCTATCTAGTTTCTTCCGCACTTGCGCAGCCTGTCAAAGGTTCTTGTCTTGAGTCCGCGCAGCACTTCAGCATTGGCCCTCTCCGCTTGACCATTGCTCCTCGGGTGAGCAACAGAAGCGAAACAGACCTTGGCGCCAAGGTCTTGGACGTACTGCATGAAGGTGCGACTTGTGAACTGTGTGCCGTTGTCGGTGATGATCCTTTTAGGGATTCCGAAACGGCAAACAATTGACCTGAAGAACCTGACTGCTGACTGTGCTGTCACCTTTCTCACTGGTTCCACTTCTGGCCACTTTGTAAACTTGTCGATTGCAACGTACAAGTATTCAAAGCCCCCGACAGCGCGGGGAAAGGGGCCGAGGATATCGAGCCCCCAGACCGAGCAGGGCCAGGATAAAGGAATTGTCTGGAGAGCTTGAGCTGGCTGGTGAATTTGTTTGGCATGGAACTAGCACGCTTCACACTTGGTTACTTGTGCAGTTGCATCTTGGAGGGATTCTTGCCAAAAGAACCCTTGCCGGAACGCCTTCCCGGCAAGTGCCCTTGCGCCAATGTGGTGGCCACATATGCCTCCATGTATTTCTGCCAACAGCTTCTGTCCATCTTCTCTGGAAATGCACTTCAACCTTACACCATTGAGCCTTCTTCTGTACAGTTCATTGTCCACGAACTGGTACATACTTGACTGCCTGGTTATTTTCTCTATCTCTGCTGGGTCGTCGGGAAGTTCTCCAGTTTGCAGAAAACGGACGATCTGCTGTGCCCATGCCGGAGCCCGGGGCTCAACGGCAAGGACTAAAGGCATGAGGGCCGCTGCGGGAACCCCAGCTTCTACGGCAAGAACCTCTCGTTCTGCCGGAGCTGATGGTCCCCCGGCAAGCCTGCCGGGGCAAGGCTTGTCGGGAACGCTTGCTTCAACTGTACAGACCCTTAGATCTGCAGGAGCAAACTGTTCCTCAACGTTCTGATTGTTGATCTTGGGGACCTTGGCGGCGGCCTCGGGGAGATCCGCCGGCAAGTAGTCGCCGGAGACCAACTTTCTCTTCTTGTGCTGCCCAATTGACGATGTAACGGATGGCTGAGTCAGCTTGAGCAGGAAGGTCCCTCGTTCCACAGGTAACTTCATTGCAGCACACTTTGAGAGGCCATCTACGATATCATTCTGAGCTCTTGGGACGTGCTCCATTTGCAGACCTTCAAAGTGCTCTTCAAGCTTCCTCACTTCATCTACATAGGCTTCCATCAAAGGGCTCTGGTAACTCTTGTTCACTTGTCGGACCACCAACTGAGAATCTCCGCGCACAATCAACTTCTTGATCCCAAGTTCGGCCGCAATTCTGAGGCCGGCAAGCAAACCTTCATATTCAGCAGTATTGTTTGTCGCTTGTTCCTTGGGAAAGTGCATCTGGACAACATACTTGAGGTGCTCTCCGGTGGGCGCTATGAGTACCACGCCGGCACCGGCGCCTTGCAGCGAGAAAGCACCATCAAAGTACATTACCCATTCGCTGGCCGCTTCTTGTACAGGGACACTTGTCTCTTGGATTTCTTCATTTGGCGTCGGGGTCCATTCCGCTATGAATTCTGCCAAAGCTCTGCTCTGTATAGTTGAAGTACTCTCAAACTTGAGACCAAAGCTCGACAGCTCCAGTGCCCACTCGACGATCCTGCCTGTTGCTTCTGGATTCTGCAATATCCTCTTCAACGGAAAGCGAGTGACCACTGTTATCTCATGTGCTTGGAAGTAATGGCGCTGCTTTCTCGAGGCCATGAGGAGACCGAAAAGCAACTTCTGCACCCCAGAGTATCTTGATCTAGCCCCCTGCAAGAGGGAACTTACAAAATACACTGGGCGCTGCACCATCTTCCTTCGCACTTCCCCTTGCTCCTGCGCAGAGTTGTCCTTGTCGGGGCCAGAGCTTGCCGGTGGAGCCCCCTGCTTGTCGCTGGATTCGCTTGCCGGAGGTGTGGGCTCTTCCTCTGCCTCCCTTTCCGCTACTAACGCAGCACTAACCACTTGATTGGTTGCCGCTAAGTACAGCAGCAACTTCTCTTGTGGCCTAGGTGCGACAAGTATTGGAGTGGAGGACAGGTATCCTTTCAAATCCTGCAGTGCTGCCTCCGCTTCCGGAGTCCATTTCATAGGACCTGCCTTTTTCAAGATTTTGAAGAAAGGCAGGGCGCGTTCTGCGGATTTTGAAATGAACCTGCTGAGGGCAGCCACACAACCAGCATGTCTCCTTACGTCCTTGACGCGCTTCGGGGCTTCGATCTGCTCGATGGCTTTTATCTTGTCGGGATTGGCTTCAATCCCCATCTGGGACACAAAGAACCCGAGAAGCTTGCCGGAGGGGACTCCGAAGACGCACTTCTCGGGATTCAACTTGAGTTGGATCTTGCGCAGATTTGCAAATGTTTCTTCCAAGTCTTGGATCAGGGTATCTTGGCTCTTGCTCTTGACCACTATGTCATCCATGTAAGCTTCTACATTTCTATGGATCTGTGGCTCAAAAGCAGTGTGCACCACCCTTGCAAACATTGATCCTGCATTCTTCAATCCAAAGGGCATGCGTATGAAGCAATACGTGCCGCATGGAGTAATAAATGCAGTCTTCTCTTCATCTTCCTTGGCCATGAATATCTGGTGGTAGCCTGAGTATGCATCAAGGAAGGAAAGCAGCTCACATCCAGCGGTGGAGTCAACAATCTGGTCGATGCGCGGCAAGGGAAATGGATCCTTGGGACATGCTTTATTCACATCAGTGAAGTCTATACACAGTCTCCACTTCCCGTTGGCCTTACGCACGACAACTGGATTTGCTAACCAAGTGGGATGGATCACGCCTCTAACCAGGCCTGCTGCTTCTAGCTTCTTTATTTCTTCAGCGATAAATTCTTGGCGCTCCACGGCTTGCTTTCTGACCTTCTGCTTGACGGGCCGCGCATGAGGACAAACAACAAGCTTGTGCTCAATTACCTTCCTGGGAACGCCGGGGATGTCAGATGGTTGCCATGCAAACACATCGACATTCTCCCACAGGAAGGCAACGAGCGCGCTTTCCTATTTGTTGTCAAGTGTAGCACTGATGGTGAAGGTACCACCAGTGCCGTCCTCCTTGGCAGACACCTTCTTGGTTGCCGGTGGAGCGGCCATCCCCTTCTTACACTTGCCGGTGGAGCTCGATGGAACGTCCTCGACGGCAGCGCAGCACTCCAAAGAGGTGCGTTTGCCGGAGTGGGCCCTAGAGCTCTTACCGGACTTGGTCTTGGTCTTCCCCCCGGGAGCTTCAGCGGCAAGTGTGTTGCTTTCTGCTGCGGGTGCTGCATCCCGGTATATCTTGTCGGCGCAGATAAGCGCGTCCTTCTTGTCGCTAGGGACAGAGATGACGCTTATCGGCCCCGGCATCTTGAGTACGTTGTAGGCATAGTGGGAAGCTGCCATGAACTTGGCGAGGGCAGGACGTCCAAGTATCCCATTGTATGGCAATGGGATATCGGCCACGTCGAAGGTTATCCTCTCCGTCCTGAAGTTGAGTTCCCCGCCAAAGGTCACTGGCAGAGTAATCTTCCCCTTCGGCTTGCTCCTCCCCGGGTTTATTCCTTGGAACGACCCGGTTTCTTCGAGCTCGCCGTTTGGGATCTGGAGTTTCTTGATCACAGCCGAGGATATCAAGTTCAGGCCGGCCCCGCCGTCTACCAACATTTTGGTGACCTTGAGGTTGCGGATGGTTGGTGAGACCAACATCGGCAAGCACCCGACCGCCGTTGTGCGGTCAGGGTGATCCTCAAGATCAAAAATGATGGGCGTGCTGGACCACTTCAGCAGCCTGCGTGACTCAACGGGCGGCTCAGCTGTGTTTACTTCCCGCACCCACTACTTGAGTTGGCGGTGGGAAGTATGCAGAGAGGCGCCTCCGTCGACACACAGAACTTTTGTGGTCTTCTGGAACTCCTGCTCGCTGTTATCTCCTTCCTCCATGTCGTCGTTGTTGTCTTCTTCCTCATCCTTGTCGCGGCCCCAGGGAGGTCGATCACCTTGCCGCTGCTTGGCCTTGCCGCGGCGTCCTCCCCGGCCATTGAATGGCCGCTTCTTGCTTGGCTCCCCTCCGCCACCTTGAGCCTTCTCCTTGTCGCGACGCTCGTACTCAGCCTTCTGCTGTTCTACGAGGTACTCGACTCGCTTGCAGTTCGAAAGGTCGTGGCCCTTGGTGCGGTGGATCTTGCAATATTGCTTGTCGGAGCCGTCCTGCTTGTCAGCTGCCGCCACAGGGGCAGGCTCCTTGCCGGAGCCGCCAGCCTGTGCCTTCTTGGCGGGAGCCTCCTTGCCGGACTGCTCGACGACTAGCACTTCCTTGCTCTTCTTCTTTCTATTGTTCCGCCGCCGGCTCTTCCTTGCTGGGGCGGCATCCTCGCTGTCGCTTCCCCATGCGCCAGCATCCTCTCCGGGGAGTCTCCTCCCCTCTTCAGCGCGCGCGCACTTGTCAGCCAGAGCGTAGAGCTCGCTAACATCCCGTATCTTGGTCATGGCCATCTCTTCCCGCATGCGGCGGTTACGCATGTTCTGGTGGAACACGCTGATAACCGCGGCGGGGTGGACGTCAGGAATATTGTGCTGCACGCGGCTGAATCGTTGAATGTACTTGCGCAGGGGTTCTCCTTCCTTCTGGGCCAAGATGTGGAGATCACTCTCCTGGCCGTGGGGTTTGTGGCCGCCCGTGAAGGCGCCAACGAATTGGTGGCACAGATCTGCCCACGAAGAAATGGAGCCTTCCGGCAAGTGCATAAGCCAAGAGCGGACGTTTGGCTTAAGCACTAGCGGGAAGTAGTTGGCTAATATCTTCTCGTCGCGTCCCCCGGTAGCCTGCACCGCGATGGTGTAGATGCTGAGGAACTCCGAGGGGTGCGTCTTGCCCTCGTACTTCTCGGGTACGTCGGGCTTGAAATTTTTCATGCTGGGCCACTGGACGCGCCGCAGCTCACGGGTGAACGCAGGGCAACCTGCCACGTACGGCAAGTCGCCTGGTTCACCGGGCGCGTGCGTGTCGAAAGCGGTCCCAGCGCGCTGATCCGATTGTCGCCGGGCTTCTCGTCGGCGCTCGATTGTCGTCCGAGCATCCTCTTGTCGCCGATCGTCAAGGACTTGGCGCTGGTCCCGGCGAGCCCGCGGATCCGACGACGCCGTGGAGTCGTCGTCGACGTTGATCCGGCGGGGAGGCGTCTTCTGCTTCCGCGGCGGGGAGTGCACGGTGGTTGCACCCCCGGCGGTCTTGTCGTCGTCGGCCTTCGTCTGGTCGACTTGCCGTAGCCGCGAGGTCGCCGGCTGCTGCGGCGTGTCGTTGTTTGCGAAGGCGATGAGGCTTTGGATCGTCGCCCTCCAGTCTTCGGCCTTGTCTGCCGCTGGAGGGAAGTCGAGGAGTAGTTGCGCTCTTGCGAGAGCTTCTGCTGGAGAGGAGGGGAGCGGCGGTGAGCGGTGCGAGGAGCGAGATATGCTCGGACTTCTAACAGGGTTAGAAGGAGCAGTCTCTCACCCCGGCGACCGCGCCTTGCTCGTTCCAGGACGGTGGCCTTGAGCGTCCCGCGATCCTCCGGTTTGTCCTTGCCCCAGCAAGCGGATGGTACCTCCTGTACCACGGCGCTGCTGGCCTGTCGTCTGCTGAGATGGGCGTGGTGCATCCACGGACACCGAGGCTTTGGAATTTGCCGGGTCGTCCGTCTTGTCCTTGGACTTGGTGGCGCCGTGAGTTTCCTCGCCAGCGACCACTCTTCCGCCAGCATCTCCTCCACCAACCGTTGGTTCTGGTGGTGGTGGGATCGATGCAGACGGGCCTGCAACCTCCGAAGCCTTCTTCTTCGGGGCCATGTTGTTGTTGCCGATGAAGTCGATGAAGCTGGAGAGGTTGATGAAGAATGCGCCCGCGTGAGCGCCGGATCAGGTTCGCACAACCTCGACGCCCCCTACCTGGCGTGCCAAAGATGTTGGGGGAAACTGTCCGCCACGAACACCTATGGGACCGGAGCCCCTTCTACGTTGCGGTAAAGGAGCGGAGGGAGCACGAAGAGCAGATCGAGGAACACACGCGGGCAGTTTACCCAGGTTCGGGCCGCGCGGACGCGTAAAACCCTACTCCTGCTTGGATTGTATTTAGTTTTTGGGCTCGGGAGCTTGAAGAGCTAGCTACACCGAGCAAGAGAGCTATCTAGGTTCCGAACCCCTTCTACGTTGTGCATGGGCCTCCTTTTATAGCTCAAGGGGTCACCGACAGGTGTCAAAGTAGAGGAGGGTAAAAATGTAACTTTGGTGGTAGTTGTAACAGTGCGGGAACAGTGTATGAACAGTGGATGAACAGTGGTCTTCACCTAACCTTGACAGTGGGGGACAAGGGCATTAAATGCCCGTCGCCGTCAACCCCAAAAGCGCCCGTCCATGCGTCTCCGTTCGCCACGGCGGTAGCCTCGTCACCGTGGAGTGCCACCGTGTCCCCCAGGCTGCACAGCCATCCGCCACGCGTCCCTGGAAGGGCCCCAGGGCGACGCGTGGGCCGATGAGCTGGAGCGCGGGTACACAGCGCAGGCTTCCCCCGGCAAGCACCTTGCCGGGGTCTTGATCTTGCCGGGCCCGGAAGCTTGTCGCTCCCCGGGTCCTGCCGGGGCGCAGGGTGCGCCGAGGCATCTCTTCTGAGATGCTGTCTTCTGGTCTTCCTGGTAAGCTCCTCTTGCCAGGGTCTTGTGTTAATGTGATAATCTTGAGCCTGGTGCGGCCTCCCCGGCAAGCTCCACTTCCCGGGGTCTTGATCTTCTGTCTTGTATACTTTGTTTTTGAATGGCTTCATAAGGACCAGAAAGGTTTCCGGCGAGCACGTCGTGAGCCCTGCCGCGGGGAGCTGCTACTGCCCGTGCACAAGTTGGGGTACTAAGGTACCCCTATCTTAGTACACCGACAGCTAACATTAGCATCAAGCTCGACTATGCTTCCGTATACCACCCACAGTCCAACGGACAGGTTGAACGGGCCAATGGACTAATCATGATTGGTATAAAGCCTCGTCTGGTCCGTTCCCTGAAAGAATCCAACTACCATTGGGTGGATGATCACGAATCCATACTATGGGGACTGTGCACCACCCCTAAGTGGTTAACAGGATACACACCTTTCTTCATGGTGTACGGCATGGAAGTAGTTTTCCCATGCGACCTCATTCATGACGCACCTAGAGTGCGCATGTGCGAAGAAAAGGAAGCCGAGTAAGGTCGGCAGGACACCCTGCAAGGAGAGCAGGAGATAGCTCGGGCTCGCTCCATGTTTTACCAACATCAGGCTTGGCGCTATTAGTGTCACATCCCTAGCTAGCTCTTGCATTAGGATCTGACTAGAGTGTGCATCATGTTTACTTTCAAAGAAACTTGAAATGGGATTAACAGAAACCCCAGCACCCCTCCCCTAACAACTAGGGTTTACTAAAATATTTTCCAATGTACCCAAAACGCCCTTCAAAATGTTCATCATTTCTGCCTTGGTCTTAAACCTCTGCCAAAAATGGTGCACAATTTTCTAGGACAATGTAATGCCACGGATGTAATACTTTCCCTTTTGGGCTTATAATAAATCTCCGGCTTCATCTATTTCCATTTCGGGTTCTTTGTCTTTTGGGCTTTCGTCGTTTTGTTGTGTGAGTGTGTGGCTTTCATTCATATCATGTAGACATGTGCATTGCATTGCATTTGTGTTGTGGGTTGTTTCCGGTTCCGTGTGTTTCTTCCCGTTGTCTGTTTCGTGTTCCGGAGCTCCCTCACGTGTCCGTGACGTCCCGTAGGCCTACTTTGTTGTTCGGGCGTTTTTCGTTACCGGTGTGCCGCGAGGTTGTGTTGTGTGTTGTTGTTTTGTTGTGTGCAACCCGCCTCTCAAATCTCGTCTCATTTGGACTCCGTTGACTTTTCCCTCCGTTGTCCGTGTGGGTCCGATGTGCTTTCACTTCGTGTCCCGGAAACACCCCTGTTGCATTCTTTTATCTCCGTCTGGTCCTTTTAATTCATCCCCGCGATCGGATCCGTTGGATCACGATCGGAGGGCTCCTAGCACCCCTAGTCTCCAAACCCTAGTCTAAAAACTGCTACATATAGACCCCCCTAGTCTATATTTGGGCATTCCTATCCCCTTCTTCTTCCTCCTCTAGATCCCTTTCTTTTTTTTTTCTCTTTTCCCCCAGATCCAATCCTCCATTTTATCCAGATCCCGAAGGATCCTCGATCCCCTCGTACCAGTAGCCGCCGGTCGACCAGATCCCCTCGAGGGCGATCGAAGTCAACGCGCAGGGGGTCGGGCGATCGCTCCGCTCGGTCCGCGCCTGGCCAGATCGATCGACCGAGCCGGCCTCAGCTTCGACCGCGCCAGGCCCGGGTCGCCATCGCCCGACGGCGCTGGGCCGTACGCCGCGCCAGCCCAGGGGAGGTCCCCACATCACCGTCAACCGCCGCCTGGGCTCGGCCCACTCGCCGACCCCCCCCCCC
>LR738710.1:294427534-294457548 GCA_902687465.1 Secale cereale | reverse complement strand
CGCTGGGCCACCGCCCGACCGGGCCTCCTCCGCGCGCGGGCCGCCGCCTCGCCTCCCCGCGGGCTCCCGCGCCGCGCCGGGCCGACGCCGCGGTGGGCCGCCGCCGCGCCGCCGCCTCCACCGCACTGTTCTTCTTCGGGCCGGCCCGACACTGTTCACCGCCTGTTCCAGATCTGATCTGAGGTCCTTTTTCAAACCCTAAGCCCCTGTTTTCCCTGATCTGAAGTGCTAACTTTGAACTGCTCTAGATTGGTGCCTGTTGCTCCGTTTTGCGCGTGTAGCATGTCCAGATGTTCGTGGAGATGCCCTCTACGTTTTACTTGTTGTAGTCATGCATGTTAGATGTCATCTTGACACATGTTTTGCTGTTACAAGAGTGCATGATAATATAAACTGCTGCTATGTGTTATTTTCATGCCACCTTTGACTTGTGATAACTTTTAGCTCGTTTGTCCAAACGATGCAAATGACATGTCCACGTGTTCGTCTCGTCACGAACTACGTGTTGAGTGTGATAGGTTGCATGGTAGATGTATTGTTTCCTTGTTATCATCGTTGCAAAGTGCCATGTTCACATGTTGTGTTTTCACTTGTTATGAAATGCCATCTTGTTGAGCTCGTTGTAATCGGTGTGTTCATCACAATGAAGCATGCTTGTGTGTTTCGGGATCACCTTCATATGTATTTTGATGAGGTGCTTACCCTTTGCCATGTTTAGCTTAGATGTGACTTAAACATGCTCTTTTGTGTGCTAAGATGATGTTGCTGTTTTAGGACTTAGTGAAATTTCACTAAGTCTGAAATCTGTTATGTTCCGATGCCATGTTCGTGTGATGTTGTAGGACAAAGCATGATAGTTTTGGGGTGGTTTTTGATTGTTCCTTGAAGTATATATTGTTGTATTTCCATCCATGTCCTCACATGGCCATTTGAGTGGCTGTAGCATGTTTATCTTTTGCTCCAAACTTTCAATAAAATTCTGCTGCCAGAATTTTATTTCAAAGTTCAATATGTCCAAGATCATTGCTATTGATCCGTGACTCCGTTGGGGGTGCACTTTGGACCTAGTTGCTGTACATTATATCTAGTTTATGTCCAAGTCCTTTGCCATGCTTTTTGGGTGCTGTAGATTAATTATTTTGAGCTCCAAAGTTGCTATGTTGCTGTAATTTGAAGTTTTCGCTCAAATCTTGTTTCGGGCATAACTTTTAGCCCGTAACTCCGATTTCAGCGAATCTTATATCAAACTTGGGTGATTTTCTGTGTAGATTAATAATATCAGCTTGTTATCTTGTTTTGAGGTGTTTTGCTTGAGAGATGTTTTCCGTGCTCCATGTGCATCTTTAGTGCATCCATCATGCATTCATGTTTTTCGAGTGCGCATTCCATCGTGTTGATTGGTGCTTGGTGTGTTTGTCTTGTTTAGAGCCGGAAGTTGAGCACGAGTTTTCCAACGAGGTTGAGCACGAGGTTTCCAACGAGTTTGAGCACGAGGACCCTTCTTTCGATCCGAACGTCTTCTCTTCAGGCAAGATGACCGAACCCCGATAACTTTACTATC
The DNA here is from genome assembly GCA_902687465.1 of Secale cereale. NCBI lineage: Eukaryota > Viridiplantae > Streptophyta > Magnoliopsida > Poales > Poaceae > Secale > Secale cereale. The sequence goes on along the minus strand of LR738710.1, from coordinate 294,455,987 downwards.
TTCGCCTATTGCTAGTAGTCTCGATCTATAGTTTTGCCTCGATGCCCATGTTCTTCTTGTCAGCCTCCTACTTGTAACCAATTGCCATGTTTAACCACCCTACCTATGCAAACCGTTGCTTGGCTAAGTACGCTTCGCTCAGCCCTTCTTATAGCGTTGCTAGTTGCAGGTGAAGTGAAGATGCTTGCTCCATGTTGAAGTTTGGTTGGGTTATATCACACTATATAAATGCTTAAATTGAAATCACCTATATATTGGCAAGGGTGGAAGGCTAAGCCTTTTGCTTGGTGTTTTGTTCCACTCATGCCGTTAGGATCCGTATAAGCCGGTTTTATGTTCCTTGATTATGCGTTCCTAACACGGTTGGGGTGTATGGGACCCCCTCGATAAACCGCTAAGTGCTAAGTCTTTTCCAGCAAATCCCAACATTGGTACTATTTGCATAATAACAAACTAAACATGCATAGGGAGTTATAAACCCTTTTATTTTAATTCAACAACCCCGGGCCAGTGCTCCACATGAGTGTTGGTCCGAAACGGGGGTTACGCGGGGCCACCTCGAGGAAACTCAAGGTTTGGTAAAAACCTGTGGGATCACCCATCCGGTCGTGGCCTGAGACGAGATACGCGCGGCTACTATCAGGGTGTCGGCACGCCGGGAGGATTTGCTGGATTAGCCTTACCTTAGCTCGGTATATCTTGAGCACGGGATTCCGAGGATACTCGGGTCTTCCCACTTTGGAGTTGCGACTCCGTGGATCGTGGGCTTGTAATGGGTCAAGTTGGAACACCCCTGCAGGGTTTGAACTTTCGAAAGCCGTGCCCGCGGTTATGTGGCAGATGGGAGCTTGTTAATTCCGGTTGTAGATAACTTGACACAATGATACTAATACACTACCAGCGTGTGTTCCGTGACTGTCAATTTCCGAATAGGGATTCGGGAGTTGAACACGGAGGGGTTATGCTTGTGAGCTTGTAGCTAGGATCACTTAGTGATCACTCCTCGCTTTGCCTTCTCTTCTCGCTCTCTCTTGCGTAAGTTAGTGCTAGTTGCTGCTGCAGACTCTTTGTTGTTCCTTCACCTCATTTCTTTCTTCAGCCTTTCCTCACCTAAAGGCTTTGATAGTTCTGTACCCGGGAACGGGATTGCTGAGTCCTCTGTGGCTCACAGTTACTTCACACACCAGATGCAGGTCCAGCTGTGAGTTATCCAGGTGATGGCACCGAGCTGGATTGGGAGTACGACGAGGAGCGTAGTCGTTACTACGTGCGCTACCCGGACGATCAGTAGTGGAGTCTCTTACTAGGATTCGATCCGCCTGTGGTTGTTTTATTTATCTGAGTTTGGTACTTTGACATTTGGCTTTTGCCCTTAGAGGGTTGTAGTGATCTTATTGTATGATGTTTGAGACTTGTACTGTTATTCTGTGACGTGGCGATTGTAAGCCAACTATTTTCAGTTTACTATCCCTCTTTTACATGAGTTGTGCAAAGATTACCAAACTTGAGATCATTCTAGGATGGACTTATGCCTTTAAGTCGTGCCTCGACACGTAGGAGGTATAATTCCATCCTGGGCATTACAAGTTGGTATCAGAGCCAGGTTCCGACCTAGGAGCCCCCACTGTTTGATCGAACCGTTGACGGTTGAGTCTAGGCACACACTGAAAAACTTTTTGAGTCCTATATTATATCGGAGAGTAGGATTTCTTTGCTTCTCATCCCCTTTCTCTCTGGTGAGGACTCCTGACGTCTACTCTTGTCTCTCCTATCTTCAAAATTTGCACAAAATTTTTTTTAGGATTCCCGCGAGTATTCTGGGATTGTTTCGATGCTCTTGTGACAAGGATATTGTTCCCGATGCCTCCTGTTACCGAGGAGTTGAGCTTCGGGGTATCATTGTAACAAGCATATCGCGGCAGTACTAAATACTTAAGACGGCCGACATCGAAAATCTCCCCTATACGGCCAGTGGCAAGATAACCCCGACATCACCTAGTACTGGGGAGGTAGTTCGGGAGTATTGCCATAGCTTGTTATAGTGGATGCTTTTCGAAGGTCCGAGGTACACAGTTTCCGAGAAAGACTGGTTATGTGTTGAAGGATGGATACACCTGGATGTAGGTTAGAGTTGATTGCGCGGTGCTTCCCGTGCATCCCCAACACCTGATTGCATAACTGGAATCTTTCGGAAAACTATAGGTGGGTTTTATCCAGTAGATCGTAGGCATTCTTCCAACGAATGCAGGTCAGTGAGTTCGGGGTTCAACATTGAGTGAAGGGGTTATATGACCGAGGTTACTATCAGGAGTTGCATCTTAAAGGGTCCTTGGCTATGCTGATCCGGGGATTGCAAAACCTTTTCGTAACGCGTTCATATGCTTTCAGCACAAAGATGTTAGAACGAAACTCCTCTCTTGTGTTTGTTCTTTTCCGTACCTTGTTGTTTTATTATTTTATCCTTTTGACCCCTATGTGGCTTCTCGTGAAGACTGATGTTATCAATTAACTGAGAAATTCATTCGTTCCTCTTGTTCGGATGATTTCATTCGTTCTTATTGTTCGAATGATTATTGTGAAGACTTGTTGCAATTCATTCCATTGATTCAGCTTATTCCTTTTGTCAATCAATTGCTGATTCGTGGTCATCTCTTACAGGATGGCTCCGAAAAAGGTTCCGAATGCCAACCCAGAGGTGGAAGAGGTTCCAGAGCATCCTCCTTCACCTCCTCCTCCGCCTGAGGCTTGGAGAGCAATTATGCAGACTACTGCTCAGAACACTCAGTTGATGATGCAGATGATGCAAGCTAATCAAGCTAATCAAGCTAATCAGGGCATTCCAATGAACCAAGGCAACTTCTTCCAGCAGCACCATGCTACCCTCAACCAGTTCTTGGCCAACAATCCTAAAGCTTTCAGTTACTGTGTCGACCCTCTTGATGCTGAAGATTGGCTGACCGATATCAAGAAGCATTTTGAGTGCAGTAACGTGAAAGAAGATGACTATGTGAAGTTTGCAGCCTTCCAACTGAAAGATCAAGCAGCTGACTGGTGGCAGCAGTACAAAGACTCAAGGCCGGGTCAAGTGATCTCGTGGGAGAACTTCTGCAAGGATTTCCGCTCGCATCACATTCCTACAAGTGTTATCGAAGGTATGCGTGAGCAATTCCGCAACCTCAAGCAGGGCTCCATGACAGTCTATCAGTATAATGTCAAGTTCCAAAACCTCGCTCGCTATGCAAAGCAAGACATACCTGATGCAAAGAGCAAAATCTATCAGTTCCGTGGAGGTCTCAAAGATGAACTTCAGCTTGCTCTCACTCTGTTCGAGCCAGACGAATTCGATAAGTTCTATAATATGGCTTTGAAACAAGAAGCAGCTCAGCTTAAGATGGAGGCTTCTAAGAAGAGAATTCGAGATGCTGTTCACTCTACCTCATCGTCTCAGTTGGCTGCGAAACAACAGAAATTCTGGCTTCCTCCTCCTCCAATGATTCGAGCTCCATACAACAACTCCAGCAACTTCAACAACTCCAACAACAAGAACTCTAGTGGCCGTGGTTTTTCCCACCCACCCAACCCAAGCAACCAGTCGAAGAAGCAGTTTTAGTCTCAAGGCTCCAAGTCCAGTGGCTCTCAGTTCCGTCCTCTCTCAGAAGTGACTTGCAACAAATGCACTCAGAAAGGTCACTATGCAAACAGATGTCCGAATCCGAAGCGTCTTCCTCCTCCACCACCTGTGAGTTCAGCTATTGTCAAGCATGATCCAAAGTCTGCAAGGGTCAATCTGATGAATGCAGCACAAGCAGAGGCTTCTTCTGATGTCATTCTGGGTAACCTTCCAGTAAACTCTTTTCCAGCTAAAGTGTTATTTGATTCGGGTGCATCATGCTCTTTCATGTCTCAACCATTTGCATCCAAGCATAATATTGGCATCCAAAGTCTGCCTCAGAGGTTGCAAGTAATTTCTCCGGGCAAGTGCATGACTTCCAACATTTTTGCTCCGGATGTTTCTATTCGCATGGGAGATTATCGTTTTCTGGCTAAACCGGTGATTCTTGGTCATTCTGACATCGACCTCATTCTCGGAATGGATTGGCTTTCTCAGCACGATGCTCACATTGATTGTGCTCAAAAGGAAGTCAAGTTGACTCATTCTGATGAAGATGTGATTATCTTCGCCTCCAGGGATAATACTATTCGGCTTTTCTCTCTTAATGATAAGGGTGAAATTAATGCCATAGAGCAAATTCCAGTGGTGAATGAATATCAAGACGTCTTTCCAGAAGAACTTCCAGGCATGCCTCCACACCGTCAGGTGGAGTTTGTCATTGAACTCGAGCCGGGCACCGAACCTGTTTGTCGGCGTCCATACAAGCTCTCTTCAGATGAATTGAAGGAATTGAAGAAATAGTTGGATGAACAGGAGCGTATGGGTCTCATACGGCCTAGTACATCTCCGTGGGGCTGTGGTGTCTTATTTGTCAAGAAGAAAGATGGCACGGAGCGTCTCTGTGTTGACTACCGGCCATTGAACAAGAAGACGATTAAGAACAAGTATCCGCTCCCCAACATCAATGAACTCTTTGAGCAGCTCAAAGGAGCTAAAGTATTCTCTAAGCTTGACCTCCGAATGGGCTATCATCAAATTCGCATTCGCGAGGAAGACATTCCCAAGACGGCATTCAGAACGAGCTACGGTTCATATGAGTATACCGTCATGTCCTTCGGTCTCGCCAATGCTCCTCCTACCTTTTCAAGGATGATGCATTACATCTTCAACCCCTATACAGGCGAGTTTGTGCTAGTGTATCTGGATGATATTCTGGTGTTTTCCAAGAATGAAGAAGATCACGAAAAGCACTTGCGTCTGGTTCTTGATCGACTCCAAGAGCACAAATTCTATGCCAAGTTCTCAAAGTGCGAGTTTTGGCTCGATAAGGTTTTGTACCTGGGCCACATCATCTCAGCTGACGGTATTGCGGTTAATCCCGAGAAAGTTGAAGCAATTGTCAACTGGGAAGCTCCTGAGAACGTCAACCAGCTCCGCAGTTTTCTGGGTCTTGCCAGCTATTGCAGAAGGTTTGTGGAGAACTTCTCCAAGATTGCCAAGCCTCTTTCCAACCTCCTTCAGAAGAATGTCAAATACTTTTGGTCTCCCGAGTGTGAAGTGGCTTTCAAAACACTCAAAGAGAAGCTTGTTTCTGCTCCAGTTCTGATTCCTCCAGATGAATCCAAGCCCTATGAAGTGTTCTGTGACGCTTCTCTTCAAGGCCTTGGTGGTGTGCTTATGCAAGAGAAGAGAATTGTGGCATACACTTCACGTCAGCTAAAGCCAGCTGAGAAGAACTATCCCACACATGATCTTGAGCTAGCAGCTGTGGTACATGCTCTGATTACGTGGAGACATCTGTTGTTGGGCAGAAAGGTCGACATCTTCACTGATCACAAGAGCTTGAAGTACATCTTCACACAGCCGCATCTGAACCTCCGCCAGACTCGTTGGGTCGAGATGATCCAAGAGTACAACCCCAGCATTGAGTACACTCCAGGCAAGGCGAATGTGATTGCAGATGCTTTGAGCAGAAAGGCATATTGCAACAGCCTTCTTATCAAGCCACATCAGCCTGAGCTTTGTGAAGCTTTCAGGAAGCTCAACCTTCAGGTTGTTCCGCAGGGTTTTCTTGCAAATCTCCAAATTGCTCCTACCTTGGAAGATCAAGTCCGTGAGGCCCAGCTCAGTGATACCATGGTGAAGAAGGTGAAACATGGCATTGCAAAGGGCACTCCAAAATACAAGTGCTTCCGTGTTGATGAGAGAGATACCTTGTTCTTCGAGGACAGACTCGTTGTTCCCAAAGGTGATCTCAGGAAGCTCATAATGGAAGAAGCTCATGATTCTCTCCTTTCCATTCATCCTGGCAGTTCCAAGATGTATCAAGATCTCAAGCAATCTTACTGGTGGACACGCATGAAAAGGGAGATTGCCCAATTCGTGAATGAATGTGATGTATGCAGAAGAGTGAAAGCAGAACATCAACGTCCAGCCGGTCTTCTCCAACCTCTTCCTATTCCTGAGTGGAAGTTCGACCACATTGAAATGGACTTCGTCACTGGCTTTCCTAAATCCAAGCGAGGCAATGATGCTATCTTTGTGGTGATTGACAAGCTTACCAAAGTTGCTCACTTTCTTCCAGTCAAAGAATCAATCAATGCAGCTCAACTTGCAGAGCTGTACACTTCCAGAATTGTGTCCCTACATGGCATTCCTCAAGTGATATCCTCAGATCGTGGCAGCTTGTTCACATCAAAGTTCTGGGACTCCTTTCAGTCCGCCATGGGCACGAAGATCAGGTTCAGCACTGCTTTTCACCCTCAGACTAGTGGTCAAGTCGAGCGTGTGAATCAGATCCTTGAAGATATGCTCAGGGCCTGTGTCATCTCTTTCGGCATGAAATGGGAAGACTGTCTTCCATTTGCCGAATTCTCTTACAACAACAGCTTCCAAGCAAGTGCAGGCAAAGCACCGTTTGAAATTCTCTATGGCAGAAAGTGCCGTACACCTCTCAACTGCTCTGAAACAGGCGAACGCCAACTTCTTGGCAATGATTTGATCTCTGAAGCCGAAGAAATGTGCAAAGTCATACGTGAGAATCTCAAGGCTGCTCAGTCGCGTCAGAAGAGTTACTATGACGGAAAGCATCGTGATTTGGCTTTCGACATCGGTGATCATGTCTATCTCCGAGTTTCTCCGATGAAAGGAACCCAAAGGTTCGGTATCAAAGGAAAGCTTGCTCCTAGATACGTCGGTCCTTTCAAAATTCTTGGCAAAAGAGGCGATCTAGCCTATCAGCTCGAGCTCCCTTCCAACTTTGCAAATGTTCATAATGTCTTCCATGTGTCTCAGCTTCGCAAATGCTTCAAGGCACCTGAGCGCATGATTCCGTTTGAGGAGATTGATCTTCAACAAGACCTTTCCTACCGAGAGCATCCAGTTACAATTCCACCGAGAAGAAACTGAACGCAAGACTCGCAACAAGACCATCAAGTTTCTGAAAGTCAAGTGGTCACATCACACAGACCGAGAAGCTACCTGGGAACGAGAAGATCATCTTCGTTCCGAGTACCCTTCCTTTTTCCAGTCCTAGATCTCGGGACGAGATCTTTTGGTAGTAGAGGAGAGTTTGTAATGCCCCGGATGTAATACTTTCCCTTTTGGGCTTATAATAAATCTCCGGCTTCATCTATTTCCATTTCGGGTTCTTTGTCTTTTGGGCTTTCGTCGTTTTGTTGTGTGAGTGTGTGGCTTTCATTCATATCATGTAGACATGTGCATTGCATTGCATTTGTGTTGTGGGTTGCTTCCGGTTCCGTGTGTTTCTTCCCGTTGTCCGTTTCGTGTTCCGGTGCTCCCTCACGTGTCCGTGACGTCCCGTAGGCCTACTTTGTTGTTCGGGCGTTTTTCGTTACCGGTGTGCCGCGAGGTTGTGTTGTGTGTTGTTGTTTTGTTGTGTGCAACCCGCCTCTCAAATCTCGTCTCGTTTGGACTCCGTTGACTTTTCCCTCCGTTGTCCGTGTGGGTCCGATGTGCTTTCACTTCGTGTCCCGGAAACACCCCTGTTGCATTCTTTTATCTCCGTCTGGTCCTTTTAATTCATCCCCGCGATCGGATCCGTTGGATCACGATCGGAGGGCTCCTAGCACCCCTAGTCTCCAAACCCTAGTCTAAAAACTGCTACATATAGACTCCCCTAGTCTATATTTGGGCATTCCTATCCCCTTCTTCTTCCTCCTCTAGATCCCTTTCTTTTTTTTTCTCTTTTCCCCCAGATCCAATCCTCCATTTTATCCAGATCCCGAAGGATCCCCGATCCCCTCGTACCAGTAGCCGCCGGTCGACCAGATCCCCTCGAGGGCGATCGAAGTCAACGCGCAGGGGGTCGGGCGATCGCTCCGCTCGGTCCGCGCCTGGCCAGATCGATCGACCGAGCCGGCCTCAGCTTCGACCGCGCCAGGCCCGGGTCGCCATCGCCCGACGGCGCTGGGCCGTACGCCGCGCCAGCCCAGGGGAGGTCCCCACATCACCGTCAACCGCCGCCTGTGCTCGGCCCACTCGCCGACCCCCCCCCCCAGGCGCGTCGCCCCGCTTCGCCCAGGCCGCCTCCGGGCCACCGCGCTGCTCCAGCCCGCCTCGCTGGGCCACCGCCCGACCGGGCCTCCTCCCCGCGCGGGCCGCCGCCTCGCCTCCCCGCGGGCTCCCGCGCCGCGCCGGGCCGACGCCGCGGTGGGCCGCCGCCGCGCCGCCGCCTCCACCGCACTGTTCTTCTTCGGGCCGGCCCGACACTGTTCACCGCATGTTCCAGATCTGATCTGAGGTCCTTTTTCAAACCCTAAGCCCCTGTTTTCCCTGATCTGAAATGCTAACTTTGAACTGCTCTAGTTTGGTGCCTGTTGCTCCGTCTTGCGCGTGTAGCATGTCCAGATGTTCGTGGAGATGCCCTCTACGTTTTACTTGTTGTAGTCATGCATGTTAGATGTCATCTTGACACATGTTTTGCTGTTACAAGAGTGCATGATAATATAAACTGCTGCTATGTGTTATTTTCATGCCACCTTTGACTTGTGATAACTTTTAGCTCGTTTGTCCAAACGATGCAAATGACATGTCCACGTGTTCGTCTCGTCACGAACTACGTGTTGAGTGTGATAGGTTGCATGGTAGATGTATTGTTTCCTTGTTATCATCGTTGCAAAGTGCCATGTTCACATGTTGTGTTTTCACTTGTTATGAAATGCCATCTTGTTGAGCTCGTTGTAATCGGTGTGTTCATCACAATGAAGCATGCTTGTGTGTTTCGGGATCACCTTCATATGTATTTTGATGAGGTGCTTACCCTTTGCCATGTTTAGCTTAGATGTGACTTAAACATGCTCTTTTGTGTGCTAAGATGATGTTGCTGTTTTAGGACTTAGTGAAATTTCACTAAGTCTGAAATCTGTTATGTTTCGATGCCATGTTCGTGTGATGTTGTAGGACAAAGCATGATAGTTTTGGGGTGGTTTTTGATTGTTCCTTGAAGTATATATTGTTGTCTTTCCATCCATGTCCTCACATGGCCATTTGAGTGGCTGTAGCATGTTTATCTTTTGCTCCAAACTTTCAATAAAATTTTGCTGCCAGAATTTTATTTCAAAGTTCAATATGTCCAAGATCATTGCTATTGATCCGTGACTCCGTTGGGGGTGCACTTTGGACCTAGTTGCTGTACATTATATCTAGTTTATGTCCAAGTCCTTTGTCATGATTTTTGGGTGCTGTAGATTAATTATTTTGAGCTCCAAAGTTGCTATGTTGCTGTAATTTGAAGTTTTCGCTCAAATCTTGTTTCGGGCATAACTTTTAGCCCGTAACTCCGATTTCAGCGAATCTTATATCAAACTTGGGTGATTTTCTGTGTAGATTAATAATATCAGCTTGTTATCTTGTTTTGAGGTGTTTTGCTTGAGAGATGTTTTCCGTGCTCCATGTGCATCTTTAGTGCATCCATCATGCATTCATGTTTTTCGAGTGCGCATTGCATCGTGTTGATTGGTGCTTGGTGTGTTTGTCTTGTTTAGAGCCGGAAGTTGAGCACGAGTTTTCCAACGAGGTTGAGCACGAGGTTTCCAACGAGTTTGAGCACGAGGACCCTTCTTTCGATCCGAACGTCTTCTCTTCAGGCAAGATGACCGAACCCCGATAACTTTACTATCTTCGCCTATTGCTAGTAGTCTCGATCTATAGTTTTGCCTCGATGCCCATGTTCTTCTTGTCAGCCTCCTACTTGTAACCAATTGCCATGTTTAACCACCCTACCTATGCAAACCGTTGCTTGGCTAAGTACGCTTCGCTCAGCCCTTCTTATAGCGTTGCTAGTTGCAGGTGAAGTGAAGATGCTTGCTCCATGTTGAAGTTTGGTTGGGTTATATCACACTATATAAATGCTTAAATTGAAATCACCTATATATTGTCAAGGGTGGAAGGCTAAGCCTTTTGCTTGGTGTTTTGTTCCACTCATGCCGTTAGGATCCGTATAAGCCGGTTTTATGTTCCTTGATTATGCGTTCCTAACACGGTTGGGGTGTATGGGACCCCCTCGATAAACCGCTAAGTGCAAAGTCTTTTCCAGCAAATCCCAACATTGGTACTATTTGCCTAATAACAAACTAAACATGCATAGGGAGTAATTAACCCTCTTTCTTAATCAACAACCCCGGGCCAGTGCTCCTCATGAGTGTTGGTCCGAAACGAGCAGACTGCGGGGCCACCTCAAGGAAACTCGAGGTTTGGTAAAAACCTGTAGGATGACTCATCCGGTCGTGTCCTGAGACCTAGATACGCGCGGCTACGATCAGGGTGTCGACACGCCGGGAGGATTTGCTGGATTAGCCTTACCTTAGTTCGGTTTAACTTGAGCACGGGATTCTGAGGATACTCGGGTCTTCCCACTTTGGAGTTGCGACTCCGCGGATCGTGGGCTTGTAATCGGTCAAGTTGGAACACCCCTGCAGGGTTTGAACTTTCGAAAGCCGTGCCCGCGGTTATGTGGCAGATGGGAGCTTGTTAATTCCGGTTGTAGATAACTTGACACAATGATACTAATACACTACCAGCGTGTGTTCCGTGACTGTCAATTTCCGAATAGGGATTCGGGAGTTGAACACGGAGGGGTTATGCTTGTGAGCTTGTAGCTAGGATCACTTAGTGATCACTCCTCGCTTTGCCTTCTCTTCTCGCTCTCTCTTGCGTAAGTTAGTGCTAGTTGCTGCTGCAGACTCTTTGTTGTTCCTTCACCTCATTTCTTTCTTCAGCCTTTCCTCACCTAAAGGCTTTGATAGTTCTGTACCCGGGAACGGGATTGCTGAGTCCTCTGTGGCTCACAGTTACTTCACACACCAGATGCAGGTCCAGCTGTGAGTTATCCAGGTGATGGCACCGAGCTGGATTGGGAGTACGACGAGGAGCGTAGTCGTTACTACGTGCGCTACCCGGACGATCAGTAGTGGAGTCTCTTACTAGGATTCGATCCGCCTGTGGTTGTTTTATTTATCTGAGTTTGGTACTTTGACATTTGGCTTTTGCCCTTAGAGGGTTGTAGTGATCTTATTGTATGATGTTTGAGACTTGTACTGTTATTCTGTGACGTGGCGATTGTAAGCCAACTATTTTCAGTTTACTATCCCTCTTTTACATGAGTTGTGCAAAGATTACCAAACTTGAGATCATTCTAGGATGGACTTATGCCTTTAAGTCGTGCCTCGACACGTAGGAGGTATAATTCCATCCTGGGCATTACAGACAATCTAGGGTTTTGGATTAAATCATATGGTATTTGAATTTGGGCATTTAAAATCTATAAAATATTTTAAATGCTCAAATAATCATAAACTATAATGTTTCCTACTGTTCATATTATATACAGTAGGTATGACAAGTGTTATGATTTATAAAAATGTTTAGGCATTTTTATTAATTAAACAAAGCTGCAAAAGAAATGAAACAGAAAAGAAAATAGCAAAAACAGAGAGAGATAGAACTTACCTGGCGCCCACCCGGCCCACCTGCCGGCCCAGCCCAGCTGCCGCTCCAGCGAGCTGCTTGGCTCGGCCAGGCAGGCAGGCAGGTGCTCGACGGCGACCGCACGGCGCGCCACGCAGCTGCCCGCCGCCCTGCTTCGCCCCCTCGCCGTTCTGGAGGCATGGATCGAACGTCCACGTCTCCCTCGACCCCCAAGACACCTCCGCCTCTCCACAGCTCCTCTCCTCCGCTCTCCCCGCGCCATGGCCGACGCCGCCGTGATCGCACCATCGTAGAAACCACGTCCACCGTCGTCCCCGAGCTCCGCCGTGTTGTCCCTCGTCTCCGCCGTCCTCGACTGCTTCGACAGGCCGAGCCCCGAGCGCTCGCCCGCCCTGGAGACGCCCCCGAGCTCTTCTTCCCCAACTCCGGCCACGGAGATCCCCCGCGTCGTGCTGCTCAGCTCCGACCACCCCCGAGCTCGCTTCGGTGCTTGCTGCAACCGCTGTGAGCCTAGCTACCTCCTCCCCCTCTCCGTTGGCTTCCTCTTGCCCTGTAACACACTGCACGTAGCTCGCCCGCACGCACCGCCGCCGTGCTCGTCGCCGGTGATGCTCCGGTGACCATTTGGTCACCGGCACCCGTCCATCGCACTCACCACAGCATGTAGATGCGAACGGTGCTACGCACGCATCGCCTAGGCCCCTGCAGCCGCATCTCCACACACGCCCGACGCCGGTCGCCGCCGTCGAGCTCGTTGCCGTCGTCTCCGGCCACCCCAGGTCCGGCGACCACCTCCATCCGATGCAGAAGAGCAAGAGCTCTCCAACGCACCCAGCCGCAGCTCGAACCGTGCACCGTAGACGTTTTCCGAGGCACGCCGCCGCGTTTGGCCTCGCCGGCGGCTAAACGCCGGCGAGTTGGACCAGTTTTGACAACGGGTTTGACCCCCTGGGTCAATGACATGTGGGCCCTGCCCGCAAGTCAAACTTAGTTTAGGTTTTATTTTAATATTAATTAGTTAACTAGTTTAGTCACTGACACGTGGGCCTTGGCCCCACTGACAGCTAATTAGTTTTAACTAAACTCTAATTAACTCAGTTAATTAGATGTGACACTGACATGAGGGACCCACTGGTCAGGTTTGACCTGGACTGGCCCTGTTGAATGGCTGACGTCAGCATGATGTCATGCTGACGCAGTAAAGGTTTTTCTGGGATTTTTAGATTTAAAATAATTCAGGAAATTCCAAAAAATACCTAAAACTTCTAAAATTCATATAAATTCAACCATAGCTCAGATGGAAAAGATTTATATATGAAAAATGATCAGAAAAATCCAATCTATCCAATGGCACTGGTTTCATGCATGCTTGAACAAGTTAACTTGCTGTATATATCAAAAACATGATAATGCACTTATTTAAATAATAGTTTGAACTTCAATTTGAATCCTTGATTCAAATAGGTTCAAACCCTTCTGGTTTTAGTTGCATTAGCCAACACACATGCATCTTGCCATGTCATAAACATGCATCATATTGTTGCATTTGTTTGTTAATGATTGTATCGTCGGTATTCCCTGTGTTAGGTCCTGCTCCCGAGGATACTGCTGCGTATCCAATTGAAGAGCAGTACACGACAACTACCTTGTCAGGCAAGCAATCATTGATCATTCCGATACAACCCAATCTTCTCGCTCCTGCTCTCTTTTACTGCATTAAGGCAACAGCGCGTGAACTGCTACTTGCTGCGGTAGATCAACCCTATTCCCTTGCATGACCTGTCATTGCCACAGTAAATAGTTGAAACCCACTAGCATGTGTAGGAGTTGATTGAGCCATGAGATGTGTGATCCACCATGCTATTTGTTTATGTTGCCTGCTATGCTTAGAGTTGTGTCTGGTCTGATTCATCTGGGTGATGGATCAGAGTGAAACAATCTTTCGATAAAGAGAAGGAAGTGTGGAATACGCTTGGTAAAGGTATCGATGAAAGGCCATGTAGGAGTACGTGGTGGGTTGTTTCATTGGAACCGTACATAGGACCTGAGATCTGTATGTGTGGTTCAAGTTGCAGTTACTACCATGCATTGGGCCCGAAATTAATGGACCCTCTCGGCTTATTTATTACCCATGATCTCTGTCCAGGAGTTGCAACTAGTTTCTGGTGTTTATAGCTTACTGGAGGTCGTGCACAACGCTGACGCTCGGGGTGGGTTGTGATGCGACAGGTACGTGGCACGGTGTACCGGTTGCCCGTTTGGTGACTCGGGAACCCTGTACACTTTGTTTGGGGCCGTGAGCGACACCCCGGCCGGATCTCCCCACGGATGGAACCCAAATAGGCGATAGACCTGGACGAGAGATTGAGTAGTTAGTTAGGTCGTGGCCGACACCCTCGCTGGGCTTCCGCTTGAAGGTTGCCGAGTACATGCCGAGTAAACGGCGATAAGTGGTGGAAGCGTGTGTGAAGAGGTACACCCCTGCAGGGTTATCAAACTATTCGAATAGCCGTTGTTCGCGGTACGAACTACTTGGTTGCTCTTACTGTTCATAGACAAGTTGATGGATACTACTAAAAGCCTCAAGATAAGCGTGAGTGCCGTGGATGGCCTTTCCGTACGATGACGGAAGAGGATCCTCGGTAGTGTATTGATGTGGAGAGTAGTGGACTCGTGTTCGTAATAACATCTTGCAATCCGTTGAGAGTTGTAGTATAGGTTAGCCAAGGTCAAAGCTGGCATTCTGCTATAAACTCCACTACCCCCTTTTGATAATGTTGCATGTATAATAGGTTCTGTGGTAAGACTTGCTGAGTACCTTTGTACTCATGTTTGCTTAATAACTGTTCCAGAGGAGAACCCTGCCCCTGCTGATGGGTTCTACATAGACGTTGACGTCGACGAGTAGCTTGACACCCAGACGGTGATCTGGAGCTTGTGAAGGGCCTTGTAGATAGTCAGGCTACACCAAGCATGTTTTATTTTCTAAGTTGTCTGTACTCAGACATGTAGCTTCCGCTTGTGCTTGTATGACTGTATGACTTGAGTGTTGGGTCATGTGACCCCTACCTGTATGACTATGTTATGTATGGCTCTTTGAGCCTTTAAATAAAGTACTTTGAGTCATAGAGTTCTGTTGTGATGCAATGTTGTATTTGCACATATTGAGCATATTGCGTGTATGATTGAAATGCTTGGTATGTGTGGGATCCGACACCTAGTTGTTTTCCTTTGGTAGCCTATCTTACAGGGAAATGCCTCCTAGTGATTCCAATGAGCCTTGGTAGCTTGCTACTGCTCGGAACACGTAGGCTGGCCGGCATGTGTCCTTCTTCGTTCCTGTGTCTGTCCCTTAGGGGAAATGTCACGCGTTGCTCCTTTAAGTCCATGTAGCTTGCTACGACTTGGGTTCATACGTTGATGACCGACACGTTCGTTGCTGGGTCATGGATGCCTGTCTCTGTAATTTAGTGCCACTTTTGGTTTATAACTAGCCATGTCGGCCCGGGTTCTCTGTCATATGGATGCTAGCGACACTGTCATATACGTGTGCCAAAATGCGCAAACGGTCCTGGGCCAGGTAAGGTGGTTACCGTGCGTGAGGCCGCAAAGTGATATGACGTGTTACAGCTAGATCGGTGTGGCTTAGGATTGGGGTCCTGACAGCGTTGGCATCATAGCTGGACTGCCTGTAGGTTTCTCAAGCCAAACTGGTCGATGTTGAGTCTAGAAGAATTCTTAGTTATATGTAGGGGAATTGATTGTGGAAGGGAACGTAAGGCTCTTTTTACTCCTTTACCTTATGCCCTTCTGATCTGAGTCAGTCTATTCTTTCTACGGGGATTTAGGACTAGGCCTCTTATCCTTACTAGGTTCACGTGTTACTAATCCGTAGACTCTTAGGATTGTTGGTTTCAAGCCTCAGTTCAGTTTCTATCCTTTGAGTATGATGATTGTTGAACCCGGAACCTTGATATGGAATTGTTGAGTGGCTATGCTATCATTTGTATGATGTCTCAAATCCTTGTTTGAGCATTTACAGTTGTTATGCTGCACGATTTCTTCCAGAAACACTAATGCCTTTGCATTATTTCGTGTTTCAGATGTCTGGCCGCATCCCTCACCAAGTGGTTCGTTTGACTCGGTGCATTAATGTGCCCGGTCACACGGCCATGCTAGTCCGTGTGATGACTGAGACCGGTTATCGCTGGTATCCTGAATACACTGTGGAGGAACAGTATCGGGATTTCAATCAAAGTCAGTATTTCTGCACAGTCCGGATATACCCCTCATATCCCGGAGCTAATGATCCCATCCATTGGTCTTATGGACTCGGGATTACCATCGAGATGGCAGTACAGGATGCCGCTTATTCGATGATGACCATTCTCCGTGCTAGGCATGCCCTGTTGCTGAACACTGAGTTCTGTTACATGCCAGCTTCACTACCCGGAGAAGAAGGCTACTACACTGGTCTGTATACTGATGCTGCTCATGAAGAGCCACTGCTTCAGACTACTGTTCAAATGTTGGAGGATAGGGACCATGAGGTCCGTGCCCTCCGAATGGAGCTGTATAACACCCGAGCCGCTCGCTGGACTACTTTGACACGGCTTGCACCTGCTGTGCACGCTGGATATCTGGACATGCGGGATTTGTATCCTGTGCGGACTCGTCTGCCCGATCGCATGGATTGGCGTGACGTTGGGGGTATTACACCTCCACGTGGGCGTCGGTTACCACCAGCATCGGGACCGAGACCACACCCATGCCCTTATGGTCCACAGCCTTCGAGTGCTCGCGAGTTCCAAGATCCGTCTGTACCACTTCCAGGCTACGGTGGTAATCTTTACGAGGATTACTACGCGAATGTCTGAGCTAGTCCGTGGTAGTAGTAGTATTGTAGTAGTTGTATTTCCACAGTCCTGCGCGTCTTGTGGAATATGACTTAGTGAGTACTGAATTCCGGAGGTGTAGTTAAATAATGTATAGGAGCTTGGAATGCCTCTGATGGGATGTATCGTCTTTCACCGCAGTTGTACTTTAGCCTTGGCTTGTACTAAACTTTGTATGGTGTGTATGACCACTGGTGTATATATAGCAGTTCCTATATTACCATGTCGTACGGATGAACATCTCTGCATTCTGTGTCATCCATTACATTCTGCACTTCTATGTCAAATTTTTGCCATCCTTGTCTAAACCGTTGTTTTGTTTTCCTAGGATGGTCAACACTCGCAACACTCCTGCTGCTCAGGAGCAGGGTGAGGCTAGTGGGGCTAGAGATGGAAATCTGCCCCAGCCACCCTCTTTGGCGGAAGTTATGCTTGAAGCAGAACGGAACAAGAGAGAGACCAACCGTCTGCTGGAACGCATTGAGCAAAACACTGGGTTCCGTCAGAGGAATGACGTGGTGTCAATCCACGATTTTATCAAGATGTGTCCACCGAAGTTCCATCACTCCACTGAACCTCTGGATGCTGATGACTGGCTACGTAGTATCACCCACAAGCTACACTCTGCTCGTGTGGCCGAAGCTGACAAGGTTATCTACGCCGCCTACCATCTTGAGGGCCCTGCCAGTCTTTGGTGGGAAAACTTTGAAGCTATGCGTCCTGCTGGCCAAGTCACTACCTGGGTTGAGTTCAGTGAGGCATTCCGTGAACACCATATTCCGGAAGGTCTCATGGATCGCAAGCGGGAGGAATTCTGCAATTTCACCCAGGGCCGTTTGACTGTGGATGGCTACAGTCGTGAGTTTGGTAATCTGGCACGCTATGCACCTGAGGAAGTATCCACCAATGCCAAGAAACAGGCGAGGTTCCGCAAGGGACTCAGCCCTGAACTCCGTCGTGATCTACGTCTGCACGAGTGCACTTCCTTCCAGAAGCTGGTTAACAAGGCTATCAGTGCTGAGACAGGCCAGACCGACTTCGAGGACACCCGCAAGCATACTCGAGACCTTGGTTCCTCATCCGGCTCTGGCTTTCACAAGCGCCGTGTGTGGGTTCCTAACACTTCTCTGCCACCCAAGTTTACACCGAGGCCATCCTATGAGGCGCCTCGCCCAACTCAACAGTTTGCACCTGCTAAGACCTATGGAGGTCCACCCTCCAACTTTGCTCCACGCACCACCACTGTGACATGTTTCAAGTGTGGAGAACCGGGACACTACATGCGTGATTGTCCCCAGAATCTGCCAGGAAAACCCGTTGGCCGTGGCAAGCCAACCGGCAAGGTGAACTATGTCAAGCCAATCCCCACTGCACGTGGTCATGTCAACTATGTTTCTGCCGAAGAAGCTTATGAGGATCCTAACGTCGTCCTTGGTACGCTTCTCGTAAACTGCCATCCGGCATCTGTTCTTTTTGATACTGGAGCATCCCATTCGTTCATATCTGAGAGCTATGCTAGATTGCACAACATGACTTTTTGTGACATGCCTACTTCCATGGTTATTCAAACTCCTGGTTCAAAGTGGCAAACCTCTAGGGTAAGCCATGGAAATGAAATCCTTGTCGATAGACTTGTTTTCCTTGCTTCTTTAATCGCTCTCAAGTCCTCGGACATAAACATCATCTTGGGTATGGATTGGATGACAACTCATTATGCCAAGATTGATTTCTTTACTAGGACCGTTCAACTTACACATCCATCTGGCAAGATAGTCAATGTCTTGACTTGAATGGCTGAACGTCAGCTCTACTCTCTTAATGCCAGCCCTCTACCAGAACTCGAAGATATCCCGGTAGTCCGTGACTTTCCGGATGTTTTTCCAGAAGAACTGCCAGGAGTTCCACCTGACAGGGATGTCGAGTTTGTGATAGATCTTATTCCTGGAACTGTCCCAATCTCTAGGAGACCTTATAAGATGGCACCACTAGAGTTAGCTGAGCTAAAGAAACAACTCGATGAGTCCTTGCAAAAGGGTTTCATCCGTCGTAGTTCTTCCCCTTGGGCTTGCCCCGTCCTCTTCGTCAAGAAGAAGGATGGAATGGAGCGGATGGTTGTAGATTACCGACCTGTCAATCTGGTCACCATAAAGAATAAGTATCCGCTTCCCAGGATCAACGACCTGTATGATCAGCTCGCTGGATCCTCAGTCTTCTCTAAAATGGATTTGAGGTTGGGCTACCATCAAATCAAAATCAAGAACGGGGACATTCCTAAAACGGCTTTCGTTACTCGTTATGGACAATATGAGTACACCGTCATGTCCTTCGGATTAACCAATGCCCCAGCTACCTTTTCTCGGTTAATGAATTCTATATTCATGGAGTATTTGGATAAATTCGTCGTGGTATACCTCGATGATATACTCATTTTCTCCAAGAACAAGGAAGATCATGCCGAGCATTTAAGGCTGGTATTGACGAAACTTCGAGAGCACCGCCTTTATGCCAAATTCTCTAAATGTGAATTCTGGTTGCCAGAAGTAACCTATCTAGGTCATGTGATCTCTGGCAAGGGTATTGCTGTCAATCCCGAGCGAGTTCAAGCCGTCCTTGATTGGACTCCCCCTGAATCGGTCAAGCAAGTTAGGAGTTTTCTTGGCTTAGCGAGCTATTGCCGACGTTTCATTGAAAACTTCTCCAAGGTTGCTAAACCTCTAACCGAACTCCTCAAGAAAGATAAAAAGTTTGAGTGGACCCCACAGTGCGAGTCCAGTTTTCAGGAACTGAAAAGACGCCTGACATCTGCACCTGTACTGGTACCACCAGACTTTTCCAAGGACTTTATAATCTATTGCGACGCCTCGCGACAAGGACTAGGTTGCATTCTCATGCAAGATCGTCAAGTGATTGCATACGCATCCCAACAGTTGCGTCCACATGAGGATAACTATCCTACTCATGATCTAGAGCTTGCCGCTGTAGTCCATGCACTCAAAACATGGCGACATTACCTCCTTGGTAATCGCTGTGAAATCTTCACTGATCACCAAAGTTTGAAGTATATCTTCACCCAACCGGATCTAAATCTCAGGCAAAGACGTTGGGTTGAGTTGCTCACCGACTACGACTTAGGAATCACTTACACTCCTAGAAAGGCCAATGTCATGGCTGATGCACTAAGTCGTAAGTCATATTGTAACAATTTAATGTTACAACAAAGTCAACCACTTCTCCACGAGGAATTTCATAAGCTTAACCTTCACATTGTTCCTCGAGGATTCCTTTCCACCTTGGTGGAAAAACCTACCCTTTTGGATCAGGTCATCAAAGCACAGAAGGTTGATCCCGGAATTTCCCGTATTAAGACGAACATCAAGAAAGGAGTTGCAGGATGTTTCTCAATTGATGATCAAGGAGTCGTATTCTTTAGCAACCGCTTAGTGGTTCCTAAAGTGCGAAACCTAAGACGTTTGATCCTCAAGGAGGCTCATGAATCTCCTCTCACGATTTATCCCGGTAGTACCAAAATGTATCAAGACCTACGTCAAAGATTCTGGTGGACTAGGATGAAGAGAGAAATCGCTCAGTTCATTGCTAACTGCGACGTTTGTCGTCGAGTTAAAGCAGAGCATCAACGGCCTGCTGGCACCCTTCAACCTTTAGATATTCCTCAATGGAAATGGGATAAAGTCGGTATGGATTTCATTACCGGGTTTCCCAGGTCCAGGAAAGGGAATAATGCTATCTTCGTCGTTATCGACCGCCTCTCTAAAGTAGCTCATTTCCTGCCTGTTCGGGAGAGTATTACCGCTAGCCAGCTAGCAGACTTATATATCTCTCGAATAGTATCACTTCATGGTGTACCGTTGGAGATTAACTCAGACCGTGGAAGTCTGTTCACTTCACGATTTTGGGAAAGTTTCCAGAATGCAATGGGAACTCATCTCTCTTTCAGTACTGCCTTCCATCCGCAATCAAGTGGTCAAGTGGAACGAGTCAATCAAATTCTGGAAGACATGCTTCGAGCCTCTGTCATTTCTTTCGGTATGGAATGGGAAAAGTGTCTTCCATTTGCCGAATTCGCTTATAACAATAGTTATCAAGCCAGCTTGGGTAAAGCTCCTTTCGAAGTTCTATATGGACGAAGGTGTCGAACACCTCTTAACTGGTCAGAGACCGGGGAAAGACAATTCTTTGGCCCGGATATGATTCAGGAAGCAGAAGAACAAGTTCGCATCGTTCGTGAGAGATTGAAAACAGCCCAGTCTCGCCAAAAGAGTCAATATGATAGTCATCATAAGACTGTGACTTTTGAAGTTGGCGATAAGGCTTACCTTCGGGTTACTCCTCTTAAGGGAACCCATCGCTTCGGTATCAAAGGCAAATTGGCCCCTCGTTATATCGGTCCTTTTCGCATTCTTGAAGGATCGAGAAGGATCCTTTTCGCAAATTGGCCTACCAATTGGAACTACCTCCGCACCTCTCCAGAGTTCATGATGTTTTCCACGTTTCTCAACTCAGGCGTTGCTTCTCGGATCCTATCCGCGGAGTGGACCACGAAACACTTGATCTCCAAGACAATCTCACGTATCGAGAATACCCCGTTCGTATTCTTGATCAAACTGAGCGCACCACTCGACGCCACAATATCAAGTTTCTCAAGGTTCAATGGTCACATCATTCCGAGAGTGAAGCTACTTGGGAAAGGGAGGATCGTCTTCGACTTGAGTACCCCACCCTCTTTCCGGAGGAACCCGAATCTCGGGACGCGATTCTTTTAAGTGGGGGTGAGTTGTCACATCCCTAGCTAGCTCTTGCATTAGGATCTGACTAGAGTGTGCATCATGTTTACTTTCAAAGAAACTTGAAATGGGATTAACAGAAACCCCAGCACCCCTCCCCTAACAACTAGGGTTTACTAAAATATTTTCCAATGTACCCAAAATGCCCTTCAAAATGTTCATCATTTCTGCCTTGGTCTTAAACCTCTGCCAAAAATGGTGCACAATTTTCTAGGACAATCTAGGGTTTTGGATTAAATCATATGGTATTTGAATTTGGGCATTTAAAATCTATAAAATATTTTAAATGCTCAAATAATCATAAACTATAATGATTCCTACTATTCATATTATATACAGTAGGTATGACAAGTGTTATGATTTATAAAAATGTTTAGCCATTTTTATTAATTAAACAAAGCTGCAAAAGAAATGAAACAGAAAAGAAAATAGAAAAAACAGAGAGAGAGAGAGAGAACTTACCTGGCGCCCACCC
This sequence comes from Secale cereale, assembly GCA_902687465.1. Taxonomy (NCBI): domain Eukaryota; kingdom Viridiplantae; phylum Streptophyta; class Magnoliopsida; order Poales; family Poaceae; genus Secale; species Secale cereale. Next base: position 294,434,255 of record LR738710.1, on the reverse strand, counting down.
GGCCCACCTGCCGGCCCAGCCCAGCTGCCGCTCCAGCGAGCTGCTTGGCTCGGCCAGGCAGGCAGGCAGGTGCTCGACGGCGACCGCACGGCGCGCCACGCAGCTGCCCGCCGCCCTGCTTCGCCCCCTCGCCGTTCTGGAGGCATGGATCGAACGTCCACGTCTCCCTCGACCCCCCAGACACCTCCGCCTCTCCCCAGCTCCTCTCCTCCGCTCTCCCCGCGCCATGGCCGACGCCGCCGTGATCGCACCGTCGTAGAAACCACGTCCACCGTCGTCCCCGAGCTCTGCCGTGTTGTCCCTCTTCTCCGCCGTCCTCGACTGCTTCGACAGGCCGAGCCTCGAGCGCTCGCCCGCCCTGGAGACGCCCCCGAGCTCTTCTTCCCCAACTCCGGCCACGGAGATCCCCCGCGTCGTGCTGCTCAGCTCCGACCACCCCCGGGCTCGCTTCGGTGCTTGCTGCAACCGCTGTGAGCCTAGCTACCTCCTCCCCCTCTCCGTTGGCTTCCTCTTGCCCTGTAACACACTGCACGTAGCTCGCCCGCACGCACCGCCGCCGTGCTCGTCGCCGGTGATGCTCCGGTGACCATTTGGTCATCGGCACCCGTCCATCGCACTCACCACAGCACGTAGATGCGAACGGTGCTACGCACGCATCGCCTAGGCCCCTGCAGCCGCATCTCCACACGCGCCCGACGCCGGTCGCCGCCGTCGAGCTCGTTGCCGTCGTCTCCGGCCACCCCAGGTCCGGTGACCACCTCCATCCAATGCGGAAGAGCAAGAGCTCTCCAACGCACCCAGCCGCAGCTCGAACCGTGCACCGTAGACGTTTTTCGAGGCACGCCGCCGCGTTTGGCCTCGCCGGCGGCTAAACGCCGGCGAGTTGGACCAGTTTTGACCATGGGTTTGACCCCCTGAGTCAATGACATGTGGGCCCTGCCCGCAAGTCAAACTTAGTTTAGGTTTTATTTTAATATTAATTAGTTAACTAGTTTAGTCACTGACACGTGGGCCCTGGCCCCACTGACAGCTAATTAGTTTTAACTAAACTCTAATTAACTCAGTTAATTAGATGTGACACTGACATGAGGGACCCACTGGTCAGGTTTGACCTGGACTGGCCCTGTTGACTGGCTGACGTCAGCATGATGTCATGCTGACGCAGTAAAGGTTTTTCTGGGATTTTTAGATTTAAAATAATTCAGGAAATTCCAGAAAATACCTAAAACTTCTAAAATTCATATAAATTCAACCATAGCTCAGATGGAAAAGATTTATATATGAAAAATGATCAGAAAAATCCAATCTATCCAATGGCACTGGTTTAATGCATGTTTGAACAAGTTAACTTGCTGTATATATCAAAAACATGATAATGCACTTATTTAAATAATAGTTTGAACTTCAATTTGAATCCTTGATTCAAATAGGTTCAAACCCTTCTGGTTTTAGTTGCATTAGCCAACACACATGCATCTTGCCATGTCATAAACATGCATCATATTGTTGCATTTGTTTGTTTAATGTTTGTATCGTCGGTATTCCCTGTGTTAGGTCCTGCTCCCGAGGATACTGCTGCGTATCCAGTTGAAGAGCAGTACCCGACAACTACCTTGTCAGGCAAGCAATCATTGATCATTCCGATACAACCCAATCTTCTCGCTCCTGCTCTCTTTTACTGCATTAAGGCAACAGCGCGTGAACTGCTACTTGCTGCGGTAGATGAACCATATTCCCTTGCATGACCTATCATTGCCATAGTAAATAGTTGAAACCCACTAGCATGTGTAGGAGTTGAATGAGCCATGTGATGTGTGATCCACCATGCTATTTGTTTATGTTGCCTGCTATGCTTAGAGTTGTGTCTGGTCTGATTCATCTGGGTGATGGATCAGAGTGAAACAATCTTTCGATAAAGAGAAGGAAGTGTGGAATACGCTTGGTAAAGGTATCGATGAAAGGCCATGTAGGAGTACGTGGTAGGTTGTTTCATTGGAACCGTACATAGGACCTGAGATTTGTATGTGTGGTTCAAGTTGCAGTTACTACCATGCATTGGGCCCGAAACCAATGGACCCTCTCGGCTTATTAATTACCCATGATCTCTGTCCAGGAGTTGCAACTAGTTTCTGGTGTTTATAGCTTACTGGAGGTCGTGCACAACGCTGACCCTCGGGGTGGGTTGTGATGCGACAGGTACGTGGCACGGTGTACCGGTTGCCCGTTTGGTGACTCGGGAACCCTGTACACATCGTTTGGGGCCGTGAGCGACACCCCGGCCGGATCTCCCCACGGATGGAACCCAAATAGGCGATAAACCTGGACGAGAGACTTGAGTAGTTAGTCAGGTCGTGGCCGACACCCTCGCTGGGCTTCCGCTTGAAGGTTGCCGAGTACACGCCGAGTAAACGGCGATAAGTGGTGGAAGCGTGTGTGAAGAGGTACACCCCTGCAGGGTTATCAAACTATTCGAATAGCCGTTGTTCGCGGTACGAACTACTTGGTTGCTCTTACAGTTCATAGACAAGTTGATGGATACTACTAAAAGCCTCAAGATAAGCGTGAGTGCCGTGGATGGCCCTTCCGTAGGATGATGGAAGAGGATCCTTGGTAGTGTATTGATGTGGAGAGTAGTGGACTCGTGTTCGTAATAACATCTTGCAATCCGTTGAGAGTTGTAGTATAGGTTAGCCAAGGTCAAAGCTGGCATTCTGCTATAAACTCCACTACCCCCTTTTGATAATGTTGCATGTATAATAGGTTCTGTGGTAAGACTTGCTGAGTACCTTTGTACTCATGTTTGCTTAATAACTGTTCCAGAGGAGAACCCTGCCCCTGCTGATGGGTTCTACATAGACGTTGACGTCGACGAGTAGCTTGACACCCAGACGGTGATCTGGAGCTTGTGAAGGGCCTTGTAGATAGTCAGGCTACACCAAGCCTGTTTTATTTTCTAAGTTGTCTGTACTCAGACATGTAGCTTCCGCTTGTGCTTGTATGACTGTATGACTTGAGTGTTGGGTCATGTGACCCCTACCTGCATGACTATGTTATGTATGGCTCTTGGAGCCTTTTAAATAAAGTACTTTGAGTCATAGAGTTCTGTTGTGATGCAATGTTGTATTTGCACATATTGAGCATATTGCGTGTATGATTGAAATGCTTGGTATGTGTGGGATCCGACACCTAGTTGTTTTCCTTTGGTAGCCTATCTTACAGGGAAATGCCTCCTAGTGATTCCAATGAGCCTTGGTAGCTTGCTACTGCTCGGAACACGTAGGCTGGCCGGCATGTGTCCTTCGTTCCTGTGTCTGTCCCTTAGGGGAAATGTCACGCGTTGTTCCTTTAAGTCCATGTAGCTTGCTACGACTTGGGTTCATACGTTGATGACCGACACGTTCGTTGCTGGGTCATGGATGCCTGTCTCTGTAATTTAGTGCCACTTTTGGTTTATAACTAGCCATGTCGGCCCGGGTTCTCTGTCATATGGATGCTAGCGACACTGTCATATACGTGTGCCAAAATGTGCAAACGGTCCCGGGACAGGTAAGGTGGCACCCGTGGGGTTACCGTGCGTGAGGCCGCAAAGTGATATGACGTGTTACAGCTAGATCGGTGTGGCTTAGGATCGGGGTCCTGACAATTAGAGAAGGGAAGTTCAGGCGAAGGCATACAACGTAGGCAAACTCGTCCTTCGCCTCCCCGGGAAATAGAAGAATAATTGCTCACCCAAATGAGAGGGTCCTTTATAATCGATGAAGTAATAGCAGGAGGAGCATATCGTCTCCGCAACCTAGCAGACAATCACCGCGAACCAAACCCATGGAACGTAGCTCGGCTTTGGTGCTTCTACGGCTAGTCCGGTGTCACCACTCCAACTACAACTTACTTTTGTTTTCCTTTTCTTTTTCCTTTTTTACTTCTTCGGGTGGTTAGTCCCTCCCTAGTCTGTTTTCGGTTAGACTGAACTATTAAGTTTGTTAGGTATACATCTGAAAATGTAGCACCCAGACCTACCAATGGGCTTCTTCAACAAAGTCGATCAATCTACTTTTTGTGCACCTATTCGCCTCTGTCGTGCTTGCACCCTTCCCGTCCTGTATTTAAGCCATTATATGCACCATTTTGACTTAAGTTTTTTTGCCAAGCTAGGTTGCCTCTCTCCTATGCTTACCCCGTATGTTCCCGATTGTTCCGCTAGGGGGCAAAGGGAGGACCTCTGTGATTGTTATGATCGGGTCAGCCGCTTACGTTCCTCAGACGGGTGAAGCCAAAAGCTAGCGATCTTCAGAAAAAAACTGGCCAGCCACAAGGGAAGTGAAAATACTTTCGTGTGTGTTCACCACCAAAACATGCGGGTTATTTTTCTGAAGTAACTAACACCTGCATACCGCAGGTCTCCGGCTAAATCGCCCATGGTCAACATGATAGCCAAAAGAAAGGAACCCATGGAGGAACTATTTCTTCGGAAGATGTTTCTTACATTAAAAAGTAATATAACATAACTCCCCGCACACGTTTTGTCTATTCACACCAAGTGGCCGAATTGCCCCGTTACCCGAAGTAATTTCCTGTTACCTCAGGTCACATAGTACGAAACACTCTCGAGTCACTGGCTGAGGAGGCAAAAGCCGATGACCGGTTACGACAACTTTTATAGTACGGATGGAGAATGTCTGATGTGAAGTACATAGATACATAGAATCAAACACCCTATTCCTTGTACATATTATCTGTTATGCTATCTAGGGCGCAATCCTCCTAGGAGTACCGAGCAACATGCACCACTTGGTCATATACCAAGTGGAGATGTATTTCTTGCCCATCCATCCCTGCTGGTCTGACATGAGCCATATGCTCTGGCTTGAGTTGGTAAAACGGGTCTTCACCATCGTCCATGCCTCCCGCGCTCCTTCTTGGCAAGCTGATATCTTCCATAACTCAAAGCGATGCCGAGCTTCTTTGAAGCGATTCTCCAGTTCGTCCATCCCTTCAGGAGGCGTCTCAACTAGCCATAACACCTTGACCATGCTCTTCATAGCTTTCCGAGCTCACTCGTGCACGATGGACAACTCCTTTAACAGGTTCCCTCCCAATGAGTCCATTTCTTCTTCGGGACGCCCGGTGAGCAGACCTAACAAGAGGCATGGCATGTCTTTCACACTCACGCGATACACATATTTCACGTGATCGCAAGTTGAAATATCACTTACTGAACATGCCACCTTTCCATCTCTGATTCTCCACAAGGGCTTCCGCCAATTGAGTTTTCAAACTCTCAATCTCCTCAGCCTACCGCTTCTTTTCCCTCATGGCTTTGGCCAGTACTCGGCAGAAAGCTCTTTCCTGTGATTCGGCGTACCTTTGGGATTCTTTGTCCCCATGCAGGTCCTTTTTTAGATGACCTATGGACTCAGCTGCTACAAAGGAAGTCTGTGCTAGACACGGTACTCCAGACAACAATTGCATATTCAACCTCTTTACTAACCATGTGTTTCCTTGCTAAACTTTTAGACCTCCTCCAGTTCGGCCTTTGCGGCAACCAACTGTGTTTGCTTTAGCTCCAGGTCCTAGATTAGTTTTTTGTTCTGTTCTCTCGAGGCCTGCATAATACCACAAATATATATACTCTCGGACCCTTAACTCGGCCATCCCGCCCAAATTAAGGCCCGGGGGTTACTGGGTCAGGATTCATGTTGGATTTTAAAGCGAGTCTTGTACATGCATATTGGTTGATAGAAGGTTGGTGAAAGCGCATTATATCGACTAGATGGGGGGTGAATAGGCGATTTTTACAAATTCGTCAATGAGGAGATTCTAGTTGAGGAATTTCCTAAGCAACGAACTGCTAGCAGTGGAATAGATACTTAGGTGCATGCAGGACAAAGCAGTAGCATAGTCATTATGATGAAATGAAAGCATACACAGAGCACAAGTAGCCTGTAGACAGGATAAGCAGGCTGAAGACAAAAGACTGAAGAAATAGGATTGGGGAAATTGAGAAAGTCTTCAGTCAAAGTCTTCAAATAGTACAAATCAAGTTCATCAATACATGAATGAGGAAATCAAATAGTTGAGGAAATAGAACCAGTAGGCTTGGTGAAGACAATGATTTGGTAGACTAGTTCCAACTGCTGTGACAGTTGTACGTCTGGTTAGGGTGGATAGTGTCGATGTATTGGAAACGACACCTATGGGATCACAAGAATCCCTACTATGGTTGCGGGGCGCGGGGTTGAGAGAAGAGCGGATCAAACAGATAGCACACGATTCCTTTACCCAGGTTCGGGCCACGAGGATACGTAAAACCCTACTCCTGCTTTGGTGGATTATATGTTTGTGTTCTTCAGCTAGCTACTGGGCATGAGGAGCTCCAAAAAGCCGAATCCTCCTCCTGGTCGCCTCGGGCCTCCTTTTATAGGGAAAAGGGGTTGCCACAGTGGCACACAGGAGGTGGAAACGGTACAGTGGCACACAGGAGGCGCGGTCCTCAAGGCGTCCACTACCCACGATCACGGAGTGGGGAGAGGTCGCCTCACCCGTCCCCTCGGTTCTGCACGTCTGCCACGTGCCTCCCATGCGCTTGGGGTGGCGCACGGTGGAGGCGGGAAACCGGGTCGTCGCTGGTTGGGGTGGCGGATTGGTCCTGGCTCCCTACGCCTTCCGTGTCCTGATTGGCCGAGCGGGGCAGTCGAGCCCCAACCCCGTTCCTTTATAAAGA
>LR738710.1:294382590-294427441 GCA_902687465.1 Secale cereale | reverse complement strand
GGGGGGGAGGGACGGCGTCTCGCACTCTTCCATCTTCTTCCTCCTTCAGCTTCTGCTCCTCTCTTCCGTTCGCCATGGAGAGAGGAAATCCCGGCCCTTCAACGGTGGCGGCGAGGTTCGCCGCTCGACAACGCGTCCCTCCTTCTCCTACACCTGCGGTGGCAGAGCCGGCCACGAGGGGAAGGGGGAGGGGGCGAGGCCGGGGCGCTCGGGGAAGAGGAGGACGGGGTGACCCGCCGGCCTCGCCCCCGCCAGCAGCTCCTCCTCCAGTGGAGGGCCATGTTGGGGATGACCCTTGTGAGTTCTTCGTCAGGTTGCGGCGGCCGCCGCACCGTCGCCTTTGTCTCCCGACTCCATTTGCGCGGGAGATGGACCTGGATCCGCCGGAGTCACTGCGGCTGCACATGAGGGGCTGTGGGATCAGTGGCACACGGGTCTGCGTCGACTTCCCTGCTCCTCATGTGATGTATCTTCGTCAGGGATGGAAGACATTTGCTCATATCCACAGCTTGACGGATGGGCTCACTCTCCATTTTAAGTTGATGGAGGGTGGCCTTCTTTTCGTCAAGGTCTTTGAGCACTTTGGGACTCGTGCAAGGTGCTGCGTGGAGAGCTCTTCCGATGACGAAGATTCCTCCTCGAGCAAGGGTGACGAGGAGGACAACGGCAGCGACGACGAGGGCGGTGGGCGGCAGGATGACGGGTCCGACTAGCTGTCGGGCGCCGCTCCTGGTGGCACCGGCGACCCCATCATCCGCGTTGCCGGCTCCTTCAACTTCTCGGGACTGTCCCCTTGGCGGCTGGCGTAGGGAGGCTGCAGAAGAGGAAGAGGAAGAGGGTGGGCGGCAAGGTGGTCATGTCGGAGTACGTGGGCACCGACACCTTCGACGCGTACTGATGTCTTGCCGCCTCGTCTTCGAGCTCTGCTTCCGGTGCCGCCATCACCATCCAGCCTTTGGGCGGCCACCAAGATGTCCTCTTGGTGTCTTCTGCCACCCGTAGCTCGCCTAGGCGCTCCTTTTTCCCTTCTCGCCTCCTTGACCTACCTCCTGAGGAGAGGGACAAGAAAGGCATTACGGGCATCTTATCTCTTTTTAGTTTGTAAACCTTCGGGCACCTCTTAAATTTAGAACTTGTAATCCCCTTGTTCATGTTTTTCACTCCCTATGGGATGTACCTGAGTGGAATGTTTTTAATGAAAAAGGGATGTTTTTAATGAAAAAGGGATGTTCGCCGGGTCATTTGTTCGCAGGTAGAACCCACAACAGGGAACAAATCCCTGATATCTTTAAGATAAACATTTTCTCGCCCGGCAACAGGCATCGCCATCCCCCCACTACGCTCGACCTTTCTCACGCCTTTCGCGGAGGTGGGGATGAAGTGGGTTTAGGATCCTTGCTTCGTCCTTTCGCTGCCGCGACTACGACCAAACTTGGTCCCAGGGACGAGCCCTAGGGCCTAGAGTCATGGGAGCACGGTAGTTTTAAGGAATGAAACGAGGTTTCACATACCTCAGTCCATAACGGAATGCATGATAAGGGACGAAGAACTTATCTGAAGCTGCAACCCCTGGCAACCCTGGTTTGTGGTGGGTGAATCTTTGCTCTTACAGCCCCCGGCAATACTAGCTTGTCGGGGCCTAGTTGTTGGTATGTTCCTTTTTCTTCTCCCCAAGTGGTCTCGGCAAGGATACCTGTGTGTCCTGTGAACCAAAGAGGATAAAAGAAAGACAAAGGGATGCAAACTCGACCTCTAATCTAGGGGTTAGCCACCGCTAAGCACTATCAACCCTAACCAAGGACGAGACTCGACTCAGCATGCATGCTATAACTTAGGGCACCAGCGCTTCATTTATTTATTGTCAGGACCCTGATCCTAAGTCACACAGGTCTAGCCTGTAACACATCATATCACTTTGCGGCCTCACGCACGGTATCCCCACGGGTGCCACCTTACCTGGCCCGGGACCGTTTGCGCATTTTGGCACACGTATATGATAGTGTCGCTAGCATCCATATGACAGAGAACCCGGGCCGACATGACTAGTTATAAACCAAAAGTGGCGCTAAATTACAGAGACAGGCATACATGACCCAGCAACGAACGTGTCGATCATCAACGTATGAACCCAAGTCATAGCAAGCTACAAGGACTTAAAGGAACAACGCATGACATTTCCCCTAAGGGACTGACACAGGAACGAAGAAGGACACATGCCGGCCAGCCTAAGTGTTCCGGAGCAGTAGCAATCTACCAAGGCTCAGTGGAAGCATTAGGAGACATTTCCCTGTAAGATAGGCTACCAAGGGAGAATAACCAAGTGTCGGATCCCACACATAGCAATACACATTACACGTACGGATAACATGCAAGTATGTGCTGTACAACATGGCATCACAACATAACTCAACAACTCATATAGATAAGGCCCAGAAGAGCCATCATAGCATTTATTACAAACAGAGGTCACATGACCCAACATACAGAGCATACAGGCAACGGAAGCATAATATGTCTGAGTACAGACAACTACAAATGAAGAAGGCTAAGAAGCCTGACTATCTACAAGACCCTCGCAAGGGTACAAGATCGTAGCTGAGGTAACAAGCTAAACGTCGAAGTCCACGCGGAACCACTAGTGAGACTCAAGTCTCTCTGCAAAAACATAAATTAAGCAAACGCGAGTACAAAGGTACTCAGCAAGACTTACATCAGAACTAGCTACATATGCAACAGTATCAACAAAGGGGGTGGTGGAGTTTGACTGCAGCAAGCCAGCTTTAACTCGGTGGCTATCCTGAACTACGACTGCAAGTAACTCTTTTGAGGTGGCGCACACGAGTCCACATATTCACCAATCAATACACCACTATGGATCCGCTCCCGTCTCCCTACGAGAAGGCCATCCATAGCACTCACGCTTATCTTGCGTGTTTTAGAGTATCCACTTTCACTTGTCTATGAACTGTACAGGTAACCCACAAGTCCATTTTCGCGGACACGGCTATTCGAATAGAACATATATAACCCTGCAGGGGTGTACTTCTTCACACATGTTTCCACCACTAAGCGTCTGCACACGACATGTGCTAGGCAGACTTCAAGCAAAAGCCGACATGGGTGTAGACCACGGCCTAACCAACCACTCAAGTCTCTCGTCCAGGTTTATCGCCTATTTGGGTTCCATCCATGGGGAGATCTGGCCGGGGTGTCGCTCACGGCCCCAAACGATGTGTACAGGGTTCCCGAGTTACCTAACGGGCGACCGATACACCGTGCCACGTACCTGCCGCGTCACGGCCCACCCCGAGGGTCAGCGCTGCGCACGACCTCCAGTAAACTACAAACACCAGAAACTAGTTGCTACTTCTGGACAGAGAACAAGGGCAGTCAATAAGTCAAGCGGGGTCATATTTCAGGGCCCAACGTGTGGTAGTAGCTGTTCATGGATCAGCCAACACATAACTCAGTTCCTGAGGACGGTTTCAATGAGACAACCCACCATGTACTCCTACATGGCCTCTCATCGCTACCTTTACCAAATCATGTGCACACACTTAGCTCTCAACAGCAAGACATGTTAACCACATTCCAATTTATCCTCGATGAATCAGACCTAACACAACTCTAAGCAATAGCAGGCATAACCAGAAAGCATGAATGAGTAGGCACAACATGGCTCAAGCAACTCCTACTCATGCTAGTGGGTTTCAACTATTTACTGTGGCAATGACAGGTCATGCAGTGAAAAGGGGTTCAACTACCGCAGCAGGTAACAGTTGAAGCGTTGTTGTCCTAATGCAGTAAAAGAGAGCAAGAGCGAGAGAGTGGGATTGTATCGGGATGCTCAAAGGGGTTTTGCTTGCCTGGCACTTCAGAAGATATCATTGGGTCTTCATCGGTGTCATCGATTACATCGTTGGAACAACGTCTACTGAGGGGGGACAAACACCGGCAAACAAGAGAGAAAACAATCAATGCAATGTGACAATATGATGCATGATCATGACATGGCAATATGTTGTTGATTGAGCTAATGCAACTAGCAGCCATATTAAATGAAGTTGGTTTGAACCAAGGTTCAAATTCAAACTCCATATGTGATTATTTAAATGTCATTTAATTGACTTGACCTGATCAGCAGGTTTAACTTGTTCAAACATGCATGAAAATGCAATAAACAGATTCCTTGAATTTTTCTGATCATTTTTCATATATAAATTATTTTCATTGGAGTTATAGATTATTTTTTGTGATTTTTAGAAGTTTTGGGTATTTTTTGAAATAAATAAATCATTTTTGATTTATTTAAAATTCCAGAAAACACTTATTGCTTCAGCATGATGTCACTGTGATGTCAGCAGTCAACAGAGGCTGGTCCAGGTCAAAACCTAACGTGTGGGGTCCACACGTGAGTGGCTCTACTAATTAACAGGGTTAATTAGCACTAACTAAATTCTAAACTAATCTTAGACAGGACAGGGCCCACACGTCAGTGACTAACTAACTAACCAATTAATTAAAACTAAACTAGGTTAATTAACAGGACGGGCCCCACTTGTCTTGTCAGCGAGTTAGTGGTTGACTAAGGGCGTGGGGCCCATACGTCAGTGACCCGGGGTGGTCAACCCACTTGTCAAACCAGTCAAAATGGCCGGCGGCTCGTTGATGCGGCGGAGGGCTCGGAAAATGCCCTCCGATGACCAAAACAGTAGCGGAGAGCATCTACGTGCTCCTGGGACTCTCTCGCATCTAGGGGTGCAGCCGGATTCGCCGGGGATGGCCGAAGTCGACGGCAACGACTTCAGCAGCGGCGGCCGGAGTACGGTGGTGACACGCGCGACCACTAGGGGGCACGGGAAGGTGAGGTGAGGTGCGCTACGTGTTCGTGAGGCCATTAGGAGCTCGGTGGTGCACTCGGGTGGAAGCTCCAATGGCTATAGGCACGGCGGCGACATGGCCGGCGGCAATGAGCCCTCGGGTCCGGCGGGCAGCTAGCTAGGGGCAGAAATCGAGGGCAAGGAGTGAGGGGAAGAGAAGAGGAGCTCACGGCGATGCCGAAGAGGAGATCAGCGGGCTCGGGGAGGTCCAGGCGGCGGCGAATCGTCGACGGCGGTCGTCGGACGCAGAGGAGGAAGACGACGGCGTTGCGCGTGAGGGGGGAGCTCTTGGCGCCGCGTGACTTGTAGGAGAGGATGAGGGAGGCACGACGGAGAGGTGAGGGGGAGGATGTGGCCACGGTGGTGCTTGGCGGCGTGGCCGTGGTGGTTTCGGCCATGGCGAGGAGGAGCTGGGGAGCGAGGGGAAAACGAGTGCGGGGAGGTAAGGTGGAACGAGGGGGCCGTGGACGTCTTCGTGGCACGACCAGAAGGTCGGAGGCATCGCGGTGGAAGCAGGAGGTGGCCGGCGTGCCGCGGGCACACGCCCTCCGTCCTTCTGTCACGAGGAAGACGACAGGGGAGGGGCCAGGTGCGCTGGGCCAGTGAGCTGGGCTGGCTATAGGTAGGTGGCCAGGTAACTCTTCTCTCTCTCTCTTTCTAATTTCTTTCTGTTTTCTATTTCCTGCATTTGTTTTGGCTTTATCTAAAATACTAAAACAAGCTCAAAATTCATGAAACTGCTTGAGGCTACTATTTGGATTATTTCCAAAAGTAAACATTTTAGTTCATGAATATTTGGACATTTAAAATAGTATATATCATTTAAATTCCCAAATGCAAATACTTTAAGAATTAATTCAAAAATCCAGAATGGCCCTATAAAAGTGTGCACCATTTTTGACAGAGGTTCTAGACCAATTCAAAAATCATGAACATTTTCAAAGGCATTTTGGGTCAATGAAAATATTTTTAGGTTGAACCTAGTTGAAATCTTTTGGTGCTAGGGTTTGATCAAACCCCATTTCAACTTTCTGGAAAACTTAAACATGATGCAACAGACAAGTGCTATCCTAATGCAAGGTGAAGCTGGGGATGTGACAACTCACCCCCACTAAACAAGAATCTCGTCCCGAGATTCAGGACGTGAGGTAAGAAATCATAGGGGACACAAACTAACACAATCCTCCATCCAATTGCACCTCATAAGAATGTTGATTTCCTGCATCATGTTGATCCTGACATTCTTACCTTCGAGGTCTTTGTCCAACACGGTGATGACGAAAGAAACTCTGCGGTAATGATCTTGTGAAAGATCGAGCAACTCAAGATCAACTCATGGAGTGAGACGTTGAAACATCTCTTGAGCTGAGACACGGAACACTCATCCAGAGGGATGGAGTGAAACAAATGATGAAGGTTCACTTGGTAGGCAATAATTCCACACTTAAAGAAGATGGTGATCGATGTCACCCGACGGGGCACCTTAGAGAAAGTGACTCGTAGAATTATCCCCTTAAGTGGCAAAAAGAATTACTTTTGATATAGATATCATTGAGATTCCCTATACCAGCCTAAGGCAAACACAATCGATCATTTGACGGAGTCCGAAGGAATGACATTCTCGGGCCAGAATGGATGATGTGGACTACCTTGTTGAAGACAACACAAGGGACGATTTTGGTTATCATCGGAAATGGATGGGACCCATGGCAAGTCCACTTCTGAAGATAATCCTGAACAGCAGTGGCTGAGAAAGGCAACCCATGGAAAATTGGCACATTGGCGGTGCAAGCTGGGAACAAAATGCAAATGCTGGGAATGATTCTGGTAATTGGGGTGAATCCCAACAGTAGGGAGTAAATCTACTCTTGAGGGGTTATAGCATAACCAAAGAGACTAGGAGTAATCCCAGTTAGTGTCTATGATAACACCTAGTGCTTGTGCGTGCTCTCAAGAACTTGAGCATTCCCATATTCATCAAGGTTCTACCAATATCCGTGCCAATGGTGCTGACAACACAAAATACGACCATGATGAATAGCGATGGATGATGCAGATGCAAAGGAAGATAACACTTTCTCAGCTTTCACCTTAGCGGTCTCAAGGGGCAAAATCTGGATGATCGACCGAGAGACATTTAGCACTCCGCTTCTAATATTCTCCTTAATGTGCTAGCGCAACCCATTTATTAAAATGGTTTGGTACCTAGAACGTCAAGTAAAAGGTCGGACTTCAGGAGCCCAAAAATACATAAGGAACAACTGGGGAGTAAATTCTACGAAGTCCTTGTGGGGAGGTGGCCAACTTCTTCAATCAAGATACTACCACAATAGGTCTTCCGGCTGGGTGTGTTGGCCACGACATCCACTTTACCGGTTATCGAGAGACCAATATTATAGTTCTTGGAAAATGCTCCAACCATCATATCTGCCTGAGATTCAGTTCTGGTTGGTGTCAGGATATTCCAGACTCATCGAGTATAGAAAGAAAAATGAAAGTTTGCAACACAAATCGACGAGACGGCGTTGCAAGATTCTCGGGGAGTGAACTACGAGAGCAAGCTCCAAAACATGAGCTAGTTCTGCTACGTACCTATGAACACGTTAGCCCAGACAAGCATGACCACATAGTAGTCTTATGATAAAATACTACCGAGTTCAGATTGGGAATCATCATTGAAGATAACGAAGTCTTGTGCATGTCCGTCTGGGCCCTTCAGGAATAGCATTTGAACTTCTTATCCTTAACAAATCAATCAGTGGCTTGGTGTGCTAGGGATACATACAGAATGAAGATGATCAGTCTATCAGACCATAGAGTACTTCGCACGTATGCATGACTGACTTGGGATGACTCCAGAGGAAGTAAAACAAGCATTCTCAAATTCACGGTGGCATCTTTCATCAATTACACGTGAATTAGGGGAAATCACTTCTCTCGTCCAAACATATACCTCACGAACGGATCATGAAGATAATGCTTACAAAAGTTTCCAATACCAACTGGATGTTCAACACAGATTATGGAGAAGATAACAATGTTGCTGATGGGCTCAACAACAATTCATCCAGGTTTCCATAAAATGGAATTCCATAACTATGTGAACAAGGTGATAGCATTGGTCAGACCAATAGATGTAACGGTGTATGGTCGAGGGATCAACCACGAGTAAGACAACATTACGAATACCATTGGTTCTGATTTGACTGGACGATAGCCCATACTCAAATCAAAGTTTGGACAAGACAATAGATCCAACAATTAATCACGAGGATCAATCGATCAAGATATCATCTTTATTCAACACACACACAAAAGGTGTCCCTTGGAAGGAACTAAGTCAGGCAAGCTTTTATCTTCCAACTCTCCAAGTTGTCATTTAGCTTAATCGACTAGTTCGGGGTATCCAACACAGATTCTTGGAGAAAGGGTGGTCTAGAGAGAAACCAGCTTGATCACGGGCTCAACATAACGGTCAGGGAGCAACCTGGTAATACTTCCGAGATGATATTCGTAAAATCACGGACCACCGCTATGTTACTAAGCTCGAGATCAATCTTGCTTTTTAGGGCAAGATGATATGATCAAGTGAGCAAGGGATTGACACAATCCTAACTCACTGATCAAGGAGTGCACCAGGAAAGATGGACTAGTAGCACGATCAATCTTAGAATGGTGATTCAGTAAACAACACGCTAAGAATGAGATTGTTGTCCTTGAACTACCAAGCAACGAAGTTGCTAGGAGTATTGATTTCACACATCACAATTCACTTGTCAGCATTCCGGTTACAATAACACGGAGGCTGAGGAATAAACGATGATGGCGAGAAGTATCACCTTATCAAAAGTTCATAGGAGGTGGTGCAATTCCCATGAAATTCTTGACATAAGGATGGTAATACTCCAGGATAGAATAGATTAGAAGCTGGATTAGCATTCTTCATCTACAAAGTACAACTTCTTTGACCCAATCCTAGATATGGATAAGGTACTAGAGTTTGTTTCTCCTAGTCATTCCAGAATAGAATGGCTTGACGGACCACAAGAGTAAAAGGCATCGATGAACACGAGTGCACAACTACTCCTGACTATCAACTGATAGACGAGGGTCATAATACGATTAAAAAGGAACATCTCAAAGGAACATATAACTTTCTGAGTTGTGAATGCATATATCAGTATGTCGAACTAGTTCAGCATGTTTCTTCCGGATAATCCATGCAGAAAGGTAGGACTGGCAAAGTCACAATATGAATGGAGTACTACTCAAGAGCACTCTGGTTGTGATTTTTTTTGGTCCTGAAGAACTTCTGCCATGACGGTTCATGGTACTGGAAGAACGATAACCACGGACCTCAAGGACTATCATAAGGTTACTATATCGTAAACGAACGAGCAAACATTATCAACATGAAGTAGGTAGAATGAATCTTGGGTTCAAGAAACCAGAAATAGAATGCCTACTAACTAAATGGCATCACGGGATGCTTTCGAGAATAATGGCCAGAATCATCACACTGGGAATACAGAGTATTGCTAGATTACTAGGTGAGCTTCTATGACACCTAGGGTCATAATAATAGCTCCAACATGTATGTCGAGGAAACAAAGTAGCTCAACACAACGACTAGTGTGGTTAATCTGGCCCAAAGGAGCATCGAGAACAGGAGGAAGGGATTTGCAATCGCATCAGATTGTTTAGAAACCTGGGAAGACTCGGACAGCATAACGGTTGTAAATGCTCAGAAATACTTGTGAGACTCAAGCAAAAGGTAGCCTAACCACTTAACATCATAATGTCAAGGTCCTGAGACCAACAGTTTAACAAACAGAATTACTTGAGACTGAACTGAGAGTTGAATCCACATTAACGTGATCCTGATAAATAGAATGAGAATCCTAGTTTCTTAATCCCCGTAGAAAAGGAGAAGATGACTCAGATCAGAAGGTCATGGGGTAAAGGAGTAAAAAGAGCCTTACGTTCCCTTCCACAATCAATTCCCTTAATATAACAAAAGAGTTTCTAGACACAACTTCGACCATTTTGGCTTACTAATCCTACAGGCAGTCAGGCTCTGATACCAAAACTGTCAGGACCCCGATCCTAAGTCACACAGGTCTAGCCTATAACACATCATATCACTTTGCGGCCACACGCACGGTATCCCCACGGGTGCCACCTTACCTGGCCCGGGACCGTTTGCGCATTTTGGCACACGTATATGATAGTGTCGCTAGCATCCATATGACAGAGAACCCAAGCCGACATGACTAGTTATAAACCAAAAGTGGCGCTAAATTACAGAGAAAGGCATACATGACCCAGCAACGAACGTGTCGGTCATCAACGTATGAACCCTAGTCTTAGCAAGCTACAAGGACTTAAAGGAACAACGCGTGACATTTCCCCTAAGGGAGAGACACAGGAATGAAGAGGGACACATGCCAGCCAGCCTAAGTGTTCCAGAGCAGTAGCAAGCTACCAAGGGTCAGTGGAAGCACTAGGAGACAT
Source organism: Secale cereale (assembly GCA_902687465.1). Classification (NCBI taxonomy): domain Eukaryota; kingdom Viridiplantae; phylum Streptophyta; class Magnoliopsida; order Poales; family Poaceae; genus Secale; species Secale cereale. The sequence goes on along the minus strand of LR738710.1, from coordinate 294,417,047 downwards.
TTCCCTATAAGATAGGCTACCAAGGGTGAGTAACTAGGTGTCGGATCCCAAACATAGCAATACACATTACACATACGCATAACATGCAAGTATGTGATGTACAACATGGCATCACAACATAACTCAACAACTCATATAGATAAGGCCCCGAAGAGCCATCATAGCATTTATTACAAACAGAGGTCACATGACCCAACATACAAAGCATACATGCAACGGAAGCATAACATGTCTGAGTACAGACAACTTCAAATGAAAAAGGCTAAGAAGCCTGACTATCTACAAGACCCTCCCAAGGGTACAAGATCGTAGCTGAGGTAACAAGCTAAACGTCGAAGTCCACGCGGAACCACTAGTGAGACTGAAGTCTCTCTGCAAAAACATAAATGAAGCAAACGTGAGTACAAAGGTACTCAGCAAGACTTACATCAAAACTAGATACATATGCAACAGTATCAACAAAGGCGGTGGTGGAGTTTGACTGCAGCAAGCCAGCTTTAACTCGGTGGCTATCCTGAACTACGACTGCAAGTAACTCTTTTGAGGTGGCGCACACGAGGCCACATATTCATGAATCAATACACCACTATGGATCCGCTATCGTCTCCCTACGTGAAGGCCATCCATAGCACTCACGCTTATCTTGCGTGTTTTAGAGTATCCACTTTCACTTGTCTATGAACTGTACAGGTAACCCAGAAGTCCATTTCCGCGGACACGACTATTTGAATAGATCATATATAACCCTGCAGGGGTGTACTTCTTCACACATGTTTCCACCACTTAGCGTCTGCACACGACATGTGCTCGGCAGACTTCAAGCGAAAGCCGACATGGGTGTAGACCACGACCTAACCAACCACTCAAGTCTCTCGTCCAGGTTTATCACCTATTTGGGTTCCATCTGTGGGGAGATCCGGCCGGGGTGTCGCTCACGGCCCCAAACAATGTGTACAGGGTTCCCGAGTCACCAAATGGGCGACCGGTACACCGTGCCACGTACCTGCCGCGTCACAGCCCACCCCGAGGGTCAGCGCTGCGCACGACCTCCAGTAAACTAAAAACACCTGAAACTAGTTGCAACTCCTGGACAGAGAACAAAGGCAGTCAATAAGTCGAGCGGGGTCATATTTCAGGGCCCAACGTGTGGTAGTAGTTTTTCATGGATCAACCAACACAGAACTCAGTTCCTGAGGATGGTTTCAATGAGACAACCCACCATGTACTCCTACATGGCCTCTCATCGCTACCTTTACCAAATCGTGTTCACACACTTAGCTCAACAGCAGGACATGTTAACCACATTCCAATTCATCCCCAATGAATCAGACCTGACACAACTCTAAGCAATATCAGGCATAACCAGAAAGCATGAATGCGTAGGCACAACATGGCTCAAGCAACTTCTACTCATGCTAGTGGGTTTCAACTATTTACTATGGCAATGGCAGGTCATGTAGTGGAAAGGGGTTCAACTACCGCAGCAGGTAACAGTTGAAGCGTTGTTGTCCTAATGTAGTAAAATAGAGCAAGAGCGAGAGAGTGGGATTGTACGGGATGCTCAAAGGGGTTTTGCTTGCCTAGCACTTCTGAAGATATCATTGGGTCTTCATCGGTGTCATCGATCACATCGTCGGAACAACATCTACTAAGAGGGGACAAACACCGGCAAACAAGAGAGAACACAATCAATGCAATGCGACAATATGATGCATGATCATGACAAGGCAATATGTTGTTGATTGAGCTAATACAACTAGCAGCCATATTAAATGAAGTTGGTTTGAACCAAGGTTCAAATTCAAACTCCATATGTGATTATTTAAATGTCATTTAATTGATTTGACCTGATCAGCAGGTTTAACTTGTTCAAACATGCATGAAACTGCCATAAACAGGTTCCTTGAATTTTTCTGATCATTTTTCATATATACATTATTTTCATTGGAGTTATATATTATAATTTGTGATTTTTAGAAGTTTTGGCTATTTTCTGAAATAAATAAATCATTTTTGATTTATTTAAAATTCTAGAAAACACTTATTGTGCCAGCATGACGTCACTGTGATGTCAGCAGTCAACATAGGCTGATCTAGGTCAAACCTGATGTGTGGGGTCCACACGTCAGTGGCTCTGCTAATTAATAGGGTTAATTAGCAATAACTAAATTCTAAACTAATCTTAGACAGGACAGGGCCCACACGTCAGTGACTAACTAACTAACCAATTAATTAAAACTAAACTAGGTTAATTAATAGGACGGGCCCCACTTGTCAGCGAGTTAGTGGTTGACTAAGGGCGTGGGGCCCATACGTCAGTGACCCGGGGTGGTCAACCCACCGGTCAATCCAGTCAAAACCGACGGCGGCTCGTCGCCGACGGCGACAGACGTGGCGGAGGGCTCGGAAAATGCCCTCCGGCCACCAAAACAGCAGCGGAGAGCATCTACGTGCTCCTGGGACTCTCGTGCATCTAGGGGTGCAGCCGGATTCGCCAGGGATGGCCGAAGTCAACGGCAACGACTGCAGCAGTGGCGGCCGGAGTACGATGGTGACACGCGCGACCACTAGGGGGCACGGGAAGGCGGGGTGAGGTGCGCTACGTGTTCGTGAGGCCATTAGGAGCTCGGTGGTGCACTCAGGTAGAAGCTCCAGTGGCTATAGCCAAGGCGGCGACATGGCCGGCGGCGATGAGCTCTCGGGTCCGGTGGGCAGCTAGCTAGGGGGAGAAATCAAGGGCAAGGAGTGAGGGGAAGAGAAGAGGAGCTCATGGCGATGCCGAAGAGGAGATCAGCCGGCTCGGGGAGGTGCAGGCGGCGGCGAATCATCGACGACGGTCGTCGGACGCAGAGGAGGAAGACGATGGCGTTGCGGGTGAGGGGGGAGGTCCTGGCGCCGCGTGATTTGAAGGAGAGGATGAGGGAAGCACGGCGGAGCTCGGGGGCTCGTCGGAGAGGCGAGGGGGGGGCTCTTGCCACGGTGGTGCTCGGCGGCGCGGCCGTGGTGGTTTCGGCCATGCCGAGGAGGAGCTGGGGAGCGAGGGGAAAACGAGTGCGGGGAGGTGAGGTGGAACGAGGGGGCCGTGGACGTCTTCGTGGCAGGACTAGAAAGTCGGAGGCGTCGCGGTGGAAGCAGGAGGTGGCCGGTGTGCCGCGAGCACACGCCCTCCGTCCTTCTGTCACGAGGAAGACGATAGGGGAGGGGCCAGGTGGGCTGGGCCAGTGAGCTAGGCCGACTACAGGTAGGTGGCCAGGTAACTCTTCTCTCTCTCTCTTTCTAATTTCTTTCTATTTTCTATTTCCTGCATTTGTTTTGGCTTTATCTAAAATACTAAAAGAAGCTCAATATTCATGAAACTGCTTGAGGCTACTGTTTGGATTATTTCCAACAGTAAACATTTTAGTTCATGAATATTTGGACATTTAGAATGGTATATAGAATTTAAATACCCAAATGCAAATACTTTAAGAATTAATTCAAATATCTAGAATGGCCCTATAAAAGTGTGCACAATTTTTGACAGAGGTTCTAGACCAATTCAAAAATCATGAACATTTTCAAAGGCATTTTGGGTCAATGAAAATATTTTTAGGTTGAACCTAGTTGAATTCTTTTGGTGCTAGGGTTTGATCAAACCCCATTTCAACTTTCTAGAAAACTTAAACATGATGCAACAGACAAGTGCTATCCTAATGCAAGGTGAAGCTGGGGATGTGACATTTATGCTTAGGGTCTGCGCCTGGCTTTGTACAAAGGGTTACATGCCTTGCCGGCAAGGCTTGTACAAAAGGTGGCTTGCCGGGGGGCCCGGCAAGCCGCGCCTTATGGGTAAAACTTACGAAGATGCTCAATGTTCCAGGAATTGCTCACCGGAATGGCATTTTCGGTCTCCAGGCGGACTGCGCCACGCCTGGTGACTCATATTACCTGATAAGGGCCTTCCCACTTCGGCGTCAACTTTTTTGTATTCTTGGCCGATTTAACGCGTCGAAGAACAAGGTCGCCTTCCTCAAAGCTTCGGGCACGGACCTTGCGGCTATGGTAGCGATGCAAGGCTTGCTGGTAGCGTGCTGCTCTCACAGCTGCCCGAAGACGATCTTCCTCAAGGAGCATTGCGTCATCTTGCCGCAGTTGCTCTTGCTCAAGCTCATCATAAGAGAGCACTCGAGGTGACCCGTATATGAGTTCAGTCGGGAGAACTACTTCTGCCCTGTATATTAGTGCAAAGGGTGTCTGGCCAGTGGCTCGATTTGGCGTCGTTCTGATCGACCAAAGAACCGCCGGCAACGCATCAATCCAGCGCCTTCCACTCTTGTGCAGCCTATCAAAGGTCTTTGTCCTGAGGCCTCATAGCAATTCAGCGTTTGCTCTCTCAGCTTGACTATTGCTTTGGGGGTGAGCAACGGAAGCGAAATAGACTTTGGTGCCGAGGTCTTGGGTATATTGCATGAAGGTGCGGCTTGTGAAGTGCGTGCCGTTGTCGGTGATGACCCTATTGGGTACACCAAAACGGCACACTAGTCCCTTGAAGAACTTGACGGCTGACAGAGCTGTGACCTTCCTCATTGCCTCCACCTCCAGCCACTTTGTGAACTTGTTGATTGCGACGTACAAGTACTCAAAGCCCCCGACAGCGCGGGGGGGAAGGGCCCACTATGTCGAGCCCCCAGACCGAGAAGGGCCAGGAGAGAGGAATGGTTTGAAGGGCTTGAGCTGGTTGATGAAGCTTCTTTGAATGGAACTGACACGCTTCACACCTGGTGACCAGTGTCTTCGCATCCTGGAGGACGGTGGGCCAGAAGAAGCCTTGCCGAAACGCCTTGCCGGCAATGGCTCTTGACCCTATGTGGGATCCACATATGCCTCCATGTATCTCTGCCAACAGCCCCAGTCCTTCCTCCCGAGGGATACACTTCAATTTCATGCCGTTCGGTCTCTTTCTGTACAGGACGTCATCGACGAACTGGTACATAGCAGACCGACGGGCTACTTTTTCCGCTTCTTCCTGCTCCTTAGGAAGTTCCCCAGTCTGGAGGAATCGGACGGTATGACGTGCCCATGCTGGAGCCTGGGGCTCGACGGCGAGGACTAAAGGTATTTCCTCCGCCATGGGAGCGGCTGTCTCGACGGCATGAGCTTGACGCTCCACCGGAGCTAGCCGTCCCGTGGCGGGCTCAGTGTCCCCGGCAACATCCTTGCCGGCGGCTCCGCGGAGCTCGGCGGGAAAGTACTTGCTGGACCCTGATTTCCTCCTCTTGTTTCTGCCGGTGGAGCTCTCTGGCACGTCCTCGATGGGAGCGCGACACTCCGAAGAGGTGCGCTTGCCGGAGTGGGTGTCCGAGGTCTCACCGGTCTTCTTCTTGCCGGTGGAGCTCTCTGGCACGTCCTTGACGGGAGCACAACACTCCGAAGAGGTGCGCTTGCCGGAGTGTGTATCCGAGGTCCCACCGGTCTTCTTCTTCTTCGCTCCCTGGGCTCCAGTGGCAGGAGCAAGTGCCCTCGTGGCGGCAGCTGCTACAACTGCTTGCTTGTATAGTTGGTCAGCGCAAATCAGCGCATCTTTCTTATTGGAGGGGATGGTGATGATCGTCACAGGCCCTGGCATCTTCAGGGTGTTGTAGGCGTAGTGTGACGCTGCCATGAACTTGGCCAGCGTTGGGCGGCCAAGGATCCCGTTGTAAGGCAAGGGGATCTTGGCAACATCAAACACGATCCTTTCCGTCCTGTAGTTCAGATCACTTCCAAAAGTCACAGGTAGCGTGACCTTTCCCTTCGGTTGACTTCTCCCCGGGTTGACCCCCTGAAACGTGCCCGTCTCTCCGAGGTCTCCGTCAGGAATTTGCAGCTTCTCGATCACGGTGGGCGAGAGTAGGTTCAGGCCGGCCCCGCCATCGACTAGCATCTTTGTCACCTTGAGGTTGCGTATCGTCGGTGAAACCAACAATGGAAAGCATCCGACCGCACTAGTGCGATCAGGGTGATCCTCAGTGTCAAAAATGATAGGCGTGCTGGACCATTTCAGCGGCTTTTGGGCACCGGACGACGGCTCCGCCGCTGTAATCTCACGTGCCCACTGTTTAAGTTGGCGGTGAGAAGTATGCAGCGGGGCGCCGCCATCGACGCACATGGCCTCCGTAGCCTTCTGAAATTCTTGGTCGCCGGACTCGTCGTCCTCTTCGTGATCGTCGTCTTCGGGCCTTCTGTCACGGCCCCGGGCGGGCCTCTCCTGCTGTTTATCCTTGCCGCGACGGCCTGCTTGGCCGTCACACTTCTTGCCAGACCTTCTGCACCGTCCTGGCCCTTCTCCTTGTCCCCCCTCTCATATTCATCCCTTTGCTTCTCAGCAAGGAGCTCAACCTGTCGGCAGTCCTGGAGATCATGGCCTTTGGTGCGATGGATCTTGCAGTATCGCTTGCCGGAGTTTCCTGGCTTCTCGGCAGCCGCCAAGGCCAGGCAGGTGACACACCCGGCAATTTCCTTTCCGGGGTCACCCGCCCTGGTTTTCTTAGCGGATCCGGCGTCATCAGGTCCCTCGACGGCAAGCACGGCTTTACCCTTGCGCTTCCTGTTGCGGTGTTGGCCCTTCTTCGCCGGGGCGGCGGTATCCTCATCTGAAGAGTCAGTTTCCGCGCCGGCATCTTCAGCGGGGTACTTCCTTCCCTCCTCAGCCCGGGCACATCTGTCGGCAAGAACATAGAGTTCCGCCACATCTTTCACCTTGGTCATCGCCAGTTCTTCACGCATCTTGTGGTTACGCACGTTCTGATGGAACGCGCTGATGATGGCGGCAGGGTGAACATCAGGGATATTGTATTGTACCCGGCTGAACCTCTGTATATACTTGCGCAAACTCTCGCCTTCCTTCTAGGGAATGACGTGCAGGTCACTTGCTTGGCCATCGGCTTGGTGACCGCCCGTAAAGGCGCCAACAAACTCATGGCACAAATACGACCAGGAGGAAATAGAGTCCACCGGAAAGTGCATCAACCACGACATGGCGTTGGGCTTAAGAGCCAACGGAAAGTAATTCGCAAGCACCTTATCGTCGCGGGCTCCGACAGCCTGCATTGCGATGGTGTAGATGCTGAGGAACTCCGACGGGTGGGTCTTGCCGTTGTACTTCTCGCCAACGTCAGGCTTGAAGGTGCGGTGAGTGGGCCACTGGAACTGCCACAGCTCACGGGTAAAAGCCGGACAACCTACCTCGTAAGGTAGATCTCCAGGACTCTCCGGAGCTGGGCGGTCCACAATAGGCCATGATCGCCTGTCTGACTGGTGGCGCGCTCCGTGCCGGCGCTCGATGGTGGTCTGAGCGTCTTCATGAGCTCGCTCCTGAAGAACTTGACGCTGGTCGCCGTGGGTCCGTGGGTCGGACAACACTATGGAGATGGCGTCACCCGCGACGTCTCGACGAGTCGACGCACGCGGTACCGGACGAGGAGGAGGCGAATGCACCGTGGCCACGATGCTGCCGGTCCTCCCGCCACCGGTGCGTGGGACCCCATCGGAACGTCGACCTGGGGGCCTCGCTGGACTTGGTTCATCCTTGTTGGCGACTACGACAAGGCTTCGGATGGTGGCTCTCCATTCGTCGAGTTTCCCCGTAACGGAAGGAAAGTCGAGGAGCAACTGTGCGCGTGCCAGTGCTTCGGCTCGGGTTAGCGATAGCGAAACCTGCACGGACCGCGACGCGCTTCGACCCTTGACCATGTCAGGAGGAGCTCCATCACGATCCCGCGGTCGCATGCCATTTCCACCAGTGCTTCGGCGGGCGGGCAGGTCTTCTACGTCCCGGGAGTGGCGCGCGGGGCTCTTCCCGCGGCGACGCCCGGGATCTTCAGCGTGACGATGCTGTTCGTCACGCGCTGCTTGAGAGGAGTCCTGGAGGCCCTTGCGTCGCCTTCGGGTGATGCGGCAGCGATCTTGGAAGGCCCCGCGCCACTCGCGGAGGGCCTGGCTCCGTCTTTGGATCCGGCGGTGTGTGGCCCGTTACCAGGCGCACAAACATCGCCACCTCCCAAACTTTGGCTGCTGGGACTACGTTGGTGTTCGCGAGCAGCGCCCCGGGTCCTTTTCGCGACCGGTCCGCTGCTCGCCTGCGTCGGCACGGGCTGTCCGGCTTCCGACTGGCCAACCGCCACCGTCGTCTTCTTCTTGGGCGCCATGATGATGAAGAGCGTCGAACTAACTGCTAAAGCCGATTCTCACAACTGCGCACCCCTTACCTGGCGTGCCAAAGATGTCGGTGTATTGGAAGCGACACTATGGGATCGCAAGAATCCCTACTACGGTTGCGGGGCGCAGGGTTGAGAGAAGAGCGGATCAAACAGATAGCACACGATTCCTTTACCCAGGTTCGGGCCGCGAGGATGCGTAAAACCCTACTCCTGCGTTGGTGGATAATATGTTTGTGTTCTTCAGCTAGCTACGGGGCATCGGGAGCTCCAAAAAGCCGAATCCTCCTCCTGGTCGCCTTTGGCCTCCTTTTATAGGGAAAAGGGGTTGCCAAAGTGGCACACAGGAGGTGGAAAGGGTACAGTGATGCGAGGTTATCCCTCGCATTACATGACAAGGCGCATTTAATGCATCTTGCTTAGGTGTCCTTGCTTTATCGGGGATGGGGGAGACATCAGTCTTGTCCGTCACCGCTCCTTCTTATGTCGACATGCGCCCTGGCCAGCGGTGCCTGAGATGCCATGTAGGCAGGCAGGCAGCTGATGTGGCGCAATGGTGGGTCTCCATGAGGATCTGCATGTTGCCACGCAGGTGCCTGCCCAGCTGGTTGGGTCGGCAGCTGCATGGGGCGGTGGAGGCTTAGTTGGTGTGTGCCTGATGGTGGCCCTGCGGATGTCTTCGGCAAAGGGGCCTTGCCGGGGCCCCGGCAAGGGTCTTGCCGCAGCACCTGCTTTCATTCCCGGCAAGGTGCTTGCCGGAGGTCTTGTGGTCTTCCTTGGCTGGGATCCCACCAAGGGTCGTCGTCTTCTTAGTGTGTATCTGATCTTGAATGTCTTCACAAAGATCTGCATGCCACTACGGGGATGCCTCCCGAATCCTTGCCCCATGGGGGTAGTGGACTCAAGGGTGATCCGCTCCGTAGGCGTGGGGCGAGTTGCCGAGGCAAGGGTCTTACCGGGGCTGCTGAAACTGGCTCCCGGCAAGGACCTTCCCGGGGGAATCCGCTTCGTCCCTTTGCTCTTTGTGGTCTTGGCTTTGGGCTTCAGTTCCATCGAGCTTTGGTCTTACCTTGGCTCACCTCCCTTGCCATGCTTGGTGTGATGGTGCCCGTGGCTCAGACTGCCCGTGCACAGTCATAGGGGTACAAAAAGTGTACCCCTTTTTGTATACTGACACATAGGTATTCAAACCTGAGGACGCACAGTCCCGGACTCACAATACTCACCATATTTCCCTTGAGCCAAGATCACACAGACCTCTCCCAATCACTCGCAATAAGTCTTCAAGGTGACTTCCAAACCTTCACAGACTTCGGTCACCCGGCGACCCACAATTCCTCTTGGATGCTCTACACCACTGACACCTAACCTCCTCAAAGATGCACAGTCTTCAAAGGTAACAAGCATCGGTTCCACACAAGAACGGTCTCTTCAGTGATGCTCAATCACTTTGGGTTTTAGGTGTTGGGGTTTTTGGTTTTTCCTCACTTGATGATTTTCGCTCAAATTCTTCGGAGGATGGGTTGCTCTAATGACAAGTGCCAGTTTATCTCGGAGCAGCCAATTAGATAGTGGTTGAGGGGGCGGCTATTTATAGCCTAGGGAGCAGCCCGATATGACCGTTAGGTGGATAGGATATTTTCGAACAGCTGGCGCATAGCCCAACAATGGTCAGAAATTTGAGCTCTGAAATTCCTCAGGGCTATCATGTTCCTCACTTGTAGGCAATCCACACTAGTGAGTTCCTAACTCCTCAGTCAGAACAAATTCCTCAGAGAACAGAAGAACTTCGTCTCTGTCACTGAACAAATTGACTGAACTGTATGAGATTTCCAAAGGCTTCACTCAAAAGGATTTGGTAGTGCTATGACTCAAGAAAGAGAAAATGAAACTATGAAAACAAAAGTTTTCACGCTTCAGAATCCTCACATTGATATCCAATTCTTCATGGTCACACCAATTTCCTTAGTTTCAAAGTCTTCAAGAAAACCAAAGTCTTCAAGTGAAGACATACATTTTAGGGGTCGACTTTCTTTGTAAATAACAAACTCATCATAGACTTATAGTACCAGTGTACACTCACAAACACATTTTTTCCTTAACCTATAAGTCTTCAATTCACCAAATTCACTAAGGGGCACTAGATGCACTTAGAGTTGGCAATTCCCTTGAGGCCAGTTCGGGCTGCTCTGAGGTATGCGTCTACTGAACCAAAAGCATTAAATTGCTGGTCAGAAAATGTGATATGACGTAGAGACTCATTCCGCTGCCTGTGATTCATCACACTTTCGACTTTGGAATTGGTGACCGAAACACCCACTAGAGGCTGGTCTGTGGAGGAGGCCTCCGCATTGACCGCGGCCTGCGCCGCAGATCTCAGTTCAGGATTACCCCCTGGTGCCTCCATGACGTCTTCGGACGACGGTGGCAGAACACTTCATCATGCGTGCATTCAGCATGCGTGCATTAAGGTACTTGAGGAAATAAGCATGCAGAAAGTAGTTCAAAAAGTGTCAGACCACCATCGGACTTAAGTTTACAACTCATCAGAGCAAACACCTCAGAAGAGCAAGAGTTGTAACTTAACAAAAATATAGCCCATATATAAGAGACCCGCTTGAAGACTAACTCAAATTTCTCCCCCTTTGTCATCAAATGATCAGAAGGGAAAAATGAGGACTAACGCCCCTAAAGAATATCATCATGATGTCGATGGAGGTGTGCAAGCGTTGTTGGGGTCGTCCGTTGAAGTAGGACCTGCCACAGTGTCGTCCAAATCTTCAGCTTCATCCATCTCATGCTATGAAGAAAATGAACTTGTGACCAGCAAAGGAACTTTGACCTTCTTGAATTTCTTCGATGGTGGCTGGGACGAGTCAAAGTCCTGTTGAAAGTCCATCTCCTTGAGTTATTCTGCACTGTAGAGATGTGAAAGAATTGCCCAAGTGCGATAGAAGATTTCATGCGCATAGTAGTGATTCTTCTTCACGGTGTTTTGCATGACAGTCATGTTCTGAAGAATTGAAGCAAACTGGCGCTTGACCCACTTGTGATTGCGATCGGCCTTCTGATAAAGACTTTGGAGAAGCTCACGATCAGTCATCACTCGTGGAACAGTGGCTTGAGGAATATGCTTTGAAGCTTTTGCGGCAGAATCTTGGGTTTCAGAGTCATCATTGGTGGAATAGGATGTAGCTTTGCGAATCTGACCATCCAATGTACGATTACCTTCATCAATAATAGCAGCTTTGCCTTTTCCATAAACTAAGGAAATAGTCTGTTTGAGGACTTCAATAGGTGGCAAATAGCTGAGGTGATTCTGACAATCTGCCTTGTAGTCGATTGAAGACCTTGTTCGGATGAATTTCATAATGCAGGTAACATAAGGCATCAACACAAACGGTGACAGTGCAACATTCGCCGTAGTCCTCATGAAGAAATCATGATAGTTGATGGAAATCCCATGCATGATATTGAACAGCAGAATCTTCATGATTCCAACAACGTCTTCTACTTCTTCAGAGTTGGAGCCCTTGATTGGACTGAGAGTTTTGGTAGGAATGCGTGAGATTGTTCTTGGCACATACATCAATTCCTTCACAAGGAAGGTGGTTCTTGGAGGTTGGCCAGCCTTCAAAGTCTTCATCATGACTTGCATCAGATGATTTGGAAGTTCAGGTTCATCATACATAAGTCTTGCATCTTCAGAAGGAGGATTAACTGGGATGGCATGAAGCAATTCAGATACTGGGTCTTCGTAGTGAGTGTTGTCGGCCATCCAGTCAAGCACCCATGAATTGATATCAGCAGCATCACCAGTGAGATGCAGAGTGGCATAGAATTAAAGAATGAGTTCTTCATTTCAATCGCATATGTCAGAGAAGAAACTCAGAAGCCCAGCTCCGTGAAGAGCATTCAGTACATGCTGGATGCAAGGGATAGACTCCATGTCAATATGAGGACTTTGACGATGTTCAAATACCTTGTCTTTGTCAAACATGAGTGAAGAATAGAAGTTCATCTAGCTAGCTGTCCAAAACCTCTTGCGCCGAAGTCTTGCTGAGCCATAGGGATTTAAGTCAGTGAAGAAATGATGCTCAACGAAGAAGCATCAGCCTTGAATTTCTGCCTGTTAGCATAAGGTTTTTTTTCTTGGGCTGAAGATTAACAGATGATGACTTTGCAGCTTCTGTATTCAAAAGCTCCGGAGCTGCTGCCTGAGGAATTGAAGCTTCAGGTTCTTCAGTAGTGGTTTGGTTCTCCATTACATCAGCTGTTGCAGCTCGAGCTTTTTCTGGAATGGAAGGAGGAGAAGTTGTATGTTCTTTAGAGCCCGTATAAATTTCTTCAGTTTGCATAGGGGACTGAGGAATTTGATGCAGCTGAGTGGTCAAGGGTGAATTAGGAAGAGTGTTTTCCCAATAGTCATCCTCAACGCCTGCCTCTTCAGCTGTGAACTGAGGCATGGGCGAGGATACCAGTGGTGTTGAAGGTATCTCTTCTGCTCCAATTTCATCATCCAAGTGCTCTGAAGAAGTAGATGGAGGATTCTATTTATTTAAGTCATCAGGTATGACATATTCTTCACAAAAGGGAACAATTTCCTTTGATGGCACTAGTGAAATCAGAACAACATCAATGTAGTTGGTGAAGGAGCTTGACAAAGTCCTCACTTTCTTGGGAGCTGAGGATTTTGCATTTGATGATGCTTTCCTTTTCTTCACAGCTACCTTCTCCGCAGCTTTGGTTTTCTTCACTTCTGATGCAGAAGGAAGGTTGATATTCTTCAATGGTGAAGACTTTGCAGGAGGAGCAGATGGAATGGGTTCAGTTTCTTCAAGCACGACTGATGTTGTCGCCCTGGCATTCTTAGTTTACTCAAGCGCTACAGTAGATTCTTCAGTGGCCCTGGGTTGTTCTTCAGGCGCAACATTTGAGGTTGCCCTGGCAATTTCATCAGGAGCTGGAATTTCTTCAGTAGCCCTGGCATTCTCTGTTTCTTCAGCAGCTTGATTTTCAGCTGCGCTTTCAGTTTCCTCAATCAGGTGAATTTCCTCTTGCGAAGAAGTTGCACCAGTGAGCTTGAGGGACTTGGAGAGCTTGATGAATCTGATTTTGGCTCCTAGCCAATCAGCATGGTATGTCTCAAATTCATCACTAAGGCCTTTGTTTCAGTTTGCAATTTCACAAGGTCGTCAGCAGACGTGTTTACAACATTTTTCTTCAGGAAACGTTCTTTCCTGTATCGGTCCTTCTTGGTTCGTCGGGCTTGTTCAAACTTCCATATTTCCTCACCTATGAAAACAGACAGCATGTGACTTTGTCCAGGAGTGCGGTTAATCTCAGGGACATGTGCATTGGGATCCTTATGCCAAAGATCAATATAGTCCAGGATGTTCTTCGGATCCAGCATGAGAGGCACACAACTGCCCTTGGCTCTAGCAGCCTTCATTTGCCTATCTCTGATGATTTCAGCAAGTTCTTCATCATCAGCTTCGTTGTCATCAGACGGTACTTGGAAAGCCACTTTCTTTTGAGAACTTGGCCTCTTTCCTCTTCCAGAAGTGGTCTTCACTTTCAGTAGAGTTGGACCAGGTGAAGATTGTGGTGGAGCTGCTGAACTTGCAGAGGCTCCTGAAGCAGTTGAGAAACCTGCAGTCCGTTAAAACGTTCCAAGGTGCACAGGTGTTGAGGACTTTGCAGCAGCAGCAGAGGATTGTGCTGCAACGGAGGGAATTGGAGCTTCCCTTGAGTAAGTTCCCTGAGGAATTTTTCCTGAGGGCTTTGACTTTGAAGAACCAAGCCACGAGGGCATTGCTGTTGAGGAACTTGGTGATGTCACAACAGATTTCTTCAGCATAGCCTTCTTGGGCTTACTGGCAGAGGCTTCAGCAGCAGCAGAAGTGTCTTCATCGATTTTCCTCGCTGCTTCTCTAGCTGCCCTATGAAGTCTAGGTTGGCGCTTGGCCCATTCTTTGGGAAATTCCTCACCGCGCCTGACGCTTGTGGGATCATCTATTTGGCCTGTAGCCAAAGGAGGTCTTCAGCAAGGAGGGTTAACAGCGAATTTCTTCATGTACTTGGGAGTAACATAGCGATATTCCCTCCATCCCTTTGCCCATCTCCTCTCAACTCTTTGCCATGAATTTCTTCATCACGAGTGCAATAATCATCATAGATATCTTCAGGAATTTCAAAAGCAGTGTTGGTCTCAGGTCTCTTGCCTCCCTTCTGAGGTCTCTTTCCTTCCGCCATTTTCCTCACTTGAGGATTTTGAACAATTGAAGTTTCTGAGGAAGTGTGTAATTTTCTTCGAGGAATGCTACAAATGAGTTAAGTTGATGAGAACCTAGAGATTCAACAGCAGACATTTATACATGTGACCAGAGTATAGGTGAGAAGAATTTGGAGAGGTCATATGTGTTCTCAGAATTTTTTCAAAAGAATCGAGTTTGAGGAGTTTGACCATGGGAGTCTTGAAGAATTTCACTAAGCATTCTTGTCTTAGGTCCCAGAGTTGTATAGATTAGAAATCCACACAACTGAGGAATCATGATGAAAGACACAACTTAGAGAAGCAAATCAAGAACAGATTGACTTAGGTGTTTAAATAGTCGGAAGTTGAAGAATAAACACCTTTTGAAGAAATTGTGGAAATCATGAGAATCAAAGAAGGGTAGTAAAATTAGATTTTAATTACCCTTGATAAAGAACACAACGAATTAGGATTGAAATTGGAGATAGCTATGGCGGCGGCGGAGTGAAGATTTACACGGCCGACGCGAGTATGACAACTAGGAGGTCGAGGCAGTGAAGCTCTTCCTCACCGGCGTTGATGGAGAGTAGCGGTGGCGCTACTTCTGAGAGCTCATGCGACGGAGAGGTCGAGCGGAGTAAATGAGGTAAGAAGAAGGCAAGGGGGTATTTATAGCCATGGTTGAAAACTGCCCGTCCGAAGAATTTGGAGGAGCGTGCCCCTGCTCTTTGCTATCCTAGCGACATGTGTCAACCACTTTTTGAGGAGTGGAGATAATGG
Organism: Secale cereale; assembly: GCA_902687465.1. Lineage (NCBI taxonomy): Eukaryota > Viridiplantae > Streptophyta > Magnoliopsida > Poales > Poaceae > Secale > Secale cereale. Next base: position 294,401,837 of record LR738710.1, on the reverse strand, counting down.
AGATCGTGGGTGAGTTGTTTTATCCGTTGTGGGATGCAGAACGGTTGAGCGGTAAAGGCCGAAAATTTGGATAAGAATTTTTAATGTTTTGTTCACAAATTCTTCAGCTGTCAAGGACAGAGTGAAGATTTTGAACGGGATTCAAATAGAACACACATGAAGATTTTGTGAATAGACTGGATTGAGTTAAGCATAGAGGGGGAATGGGTCCGATCACATTCACTTCGAGGAAAAATCAATTTGAAGAATTAGCAATAAGTGAATGTTTTAGAGGACATGAAAACTCAATATATATAGCCAATGAAGAACTCCAGTGAAAAGTTGAAGAAATTGCAAATTTTGAGGAATTTGAAGAATTTGCAAAAATGAAGAAAAACTCAAATTTCAACTTTGGTTGGTGGCATGACCCACCGTATTAGAGTGATGATTTCAGACACTACGCACAATTGTCGTAGGGCTTTGAGAATCAATTTCTTCATTAATTTCTTCACACTTAGAGGGTTAGTCTTCATTGATTAAAGAAACGTTACTTCGTTTGTTGCACATCTAAGTCATCAATTTTGCATAAGTATTAGGATGTGTGTCCTTTTAAAGCAAGTTTGAAGATTCTAAGATGTTTAGCTCATACCGCAACTTGCAAAATCTCTTTTCATCCAAGGGCTTTGTGAAGATATATGCCAGTTGTTCTTCAGTCTTCACGTGGTAGATGGATATGTCGCCCTTGAACACATGGTCACAAAGAAAAAGATGACGGATCTGGATGTGCTTTGTTTTCGAGTGCTGAACTGGGTTGTGAGCAATCTTGATGGCACTCTCATTGTCACAATAGAGTGGCATGTTCTTCATGTTGACGCCGTAGTCCTCAAGGGTTTGCTTCATCCACAACTATTTGAGCACAACATGAACTAGCAGCAATGTACTCAGCTTCAGTAGTAGATAGTGATACGTAGTTCTGCTTCTTCGAGGACCAACATACTAAGGATCGTCCAAGGAAATGGCATGTGCCGGATGTAGACTTTCGATCCACTCGATCACTAGCATAGTCAGAGTCAGAATATCCAATGAGATCAAAATCAGAGCCATTGGGATACCATAATCCAAGTGTTGGAGTGTGAGCTAGATATCGAAGAATATGCTTCACAGCCTTATGGTGTGATTCCTTCGGTGTAGCTTGAAATCGGGCCCACATGCAAACACTAAGCGTAATATATGGCCTAGATGCACATAGATACAATAAAGATCCAATCACGGAACGGTATACCTTTTGATCGAAATCTTTACCATTTTCGTCGGTGCAGAGATCGCCATTTGTGGGCATAGGGATTTCGACACCTTTGCAATCTTGCATGCCGAATTTCCTGAGAACATCCTTGAGTTATTTCACTTGAGATATGAAGATGCCATTGAATTGTTGAAAAATTTGAAGACCTAAGAAGAATTTCAATTCTCCCATGATAGACATTTGATATTCTTCACACATCATGTAGCCAAATTCGTCACTGTAACTTTCATCAGTACAGCCAAAGATAATATCGTCCACATAGATTTGACACACAAATAATTCATCATCATATGATTTGGGGAAAAGAGTTCGGTCAAGTGAACCGGATTTGAAGCCTTTCTTCATGATGAATTCCTTCAAAGTATCATTCCACGCCCGAGGAGCTTGCTTGAGGTCATAGAGGGCCTTGTTGAGTTTGAAAACTTTACCAGGATGTTTAGGATCTTCAGAACCTGGGGGTTGAGCAACATATACTTCTTTCTCAAGCTTATCATTGAGGAATGCACTTTTCACATCTATTTGATATAAGATGATATTATTATGGTTAGCATAAGCAAGTAATATGCGAATAGCTTGAACTATAGCCATAGGTGCAAAAGTTTCATCGAAGTCAATTCCCTCAACCTATGTGTAGCCTTGAGCTACGAGAGTATCCTCATTCCCTCAACCATTTTCATCTTGCTTTTTGCGATAGATCCACTTGGTGCCTATGAGATTGTGCTTCCGAGGATCTGGTCGCTTGACGAGTTCCCACACATGGTTGAGCTCGAATTGATGCAATTCCTATTGCATTGCTTGAATCCACTCAGGTTCCAGAAATGCCTCATCTACTTTGGTGAGCTCTGTGATAGAGACAGAAGAAAAGTGCTCACAAAAGTTAGATAAGTGTGAAGCTCTTGAGCATTTGAGAGGACCTGGTTCATTGATGTCGTCGATGATTTTCTCAATTTGCACTTCTTTTGGCACTCGAGGATGAGCTCGTTGACGACTTTGATTTGGCTGAGCATTTTCTTCAACAGCAGTTTCTTCGGGTGCACTAGTATGATTTTTGTCATGGTCTGGAATGACTTCTTCAGCAGGTTCTTCAGTGGGGATGATATCCTCTGTAGCATTGAACTTAATGGAATCCTTAGGAGGTATTTCACCTGTCTAGGAGGCAGGTGCTCTCTTTGGGAGCCATTAGTCATCGAACCGCACATCTACAGTTTCAACCATGTTGTGAAGATGATTGATGAAGATTTTGTGGGAGTGCGAGTCCTTTCCGTAACCAAGCATGAAACCTTCATGTGCTTTCGGTGCAAATTTAGAACTGTGATGAGGATCTCTAACCTAGCATTTAGCACCGAAGACTTTGAGATAACTCGCATTGGGTTTCTTGTTAGTGAGGAGTTCGTATGAAGTTTTCCTGAGGAGTTTTTGGATATATACCATGTTGATGATATGCCACGCAGTATTGATAGCCTCAGGCCAGAGATGAAGAGGCATCTTGTATTCATCAAGCATAGTGCGAGCCCTCTCAACAAGAGTCATGTTCTTGCGCTCTACAATGCCATTCTGCTGAGTGTAAGGGGCTGATAGCTCATGAGTAATACCAAGTTCATCAAGATAGTCATCAAGACCAGTGTTCTTGAACTTGGTCCCATTGTCATTCAGGATATGCTTGATCTTCACACCGAAATTCGTCGAGGCCCTTGATGAAAATCGCTTGAAGATTTCCTGCACTTCATGTTTAAATGTGATGATATGCACCCACGTATAACAAGAATAGTCATCAACAATAACAAAGCCATATAGAGATGTTGCATTTGTGAATGCAAAATAATGAGTGGGGCCAAAGTGGTCCATGTGAAGCAATTCAAAAGGACGAGTGGTAGTCATGATAGTCTTCGAGGGATGCTTCGATTTACTCATCTTTCGAGCTTCGCAAGCCCCACAAAGATGATCTTTGAGGAATTTGACACCCTCAATGCGAATGACGTGCTTATTCTTCACAAGTGTGTGCAAGTTCCTCATGCCAGCATGACCGAGTCGTCGATGCCATAGCCATCCTTCTGAAGCTTTTGCAAGTAGACATGAGGCAGGCTGTGGTCCTGTAGAGAAATCGACAATATACAAGTCTCCTCTCCTGAAGCCTTCGAAGACTTTGGAATTATCATATTCTAAGACTACAACACAGCAATATTTGCCAAAGACAACAACCATATCAAGATCACAAAGCATTGAGACAGACATGAGGTCGAATCCAAGAGACTCAACAAGCGTGAATTTTTCCATGTGTCGATCTTTTGAGATTGCAACCTTACCTAGACCCAATACCTTGATTTTTCCTTTGTCAGCGTAGGTGATATGCTTCAGATGAGATGGAGATAAAGCATAGTCCATTAATAGGTTCTTTTCACCAGTCATGTGATTCATACATCCACTGTCGAGGACCCACTCAGTATCTTTGAGAGTTTCATCCTGTAGATGAATTAGTGCATCTGACAAACTCATATGATTCACAGTGAAGAATATGACATCAAAATCATCAGAATAAATTTCATCAATAAGAGCAATACATGTAGTAGAATGAGGACTTGAGAAATGAATGGATCTTTTCTTCATGATTAGCTTGCGTCCTTTCAAGCATTCTTAGTTCTCTAGAAAATTCTTCAGACATTTAAGTACGTCTGGAGACCTGACCCTCCATAAGAGATTAGTTCTTTTTCTTCACCACCCACACCCGGAGGGGTGGCAAAGAGTTCATCATTCTGCGAGCTCCATATGAAAAAGATGGCATTGAAGCCAGTGCATTTCTTTTCACATGCGTTGGTTTAGAGTATGAATATGAGTAAGCAGAGAAATTCTTCGAGGACTTATGAACATAATGATTTGACGAATGATGCACGTATTCATAACCCTTAGACTTTCCCTGCGAAACAGAAGCATTAGCATGATGATGATCATATGAGGAATTTGACCCACTTGAGGAATTTGGTCCATATGAGGACTTGGATCCATATGAAGATTTTGATCCATATGAAGAATCTGATATGGGTTCCTGTACCTCAAAGGTGGCGTCATGAGGACATTCACTTGAAGATTTTTAAGATACCTTTTGGGAACCCATATTTCCTTCATAGGGGGACCATTCCTGCAGTTAGTTCCAACATATCTAGCAAATACTTCACCATTCTAATTTTTGAACAGTTTATAGTTGGAGTCAAATGACTCATCAGATGAATGTGAAGATTCACAAGTAAAGCCAGATAAAGTAGATGGATCTACGGGAGGTCCTTTTGCAGCAACCCATGAGGTTTTGGGATACTGCTCAGGATTTCAGTAGGTCCCATCAACATTGAGTTTCCTCTCAAAGGCAATACCCTCTTTTCTGAGGTTCCCGTTTAAGATCTTATTTCTGAGCACATCGCAAAGAGTCTGATGCCCTTTTAAGGCTTTTGTACATGCCTGTCATATACAATTCCTTCAACCATGCATTTTCATCAGTAGCATTGATGGTTTCATCAGTTGAGGAAATTGTCACCTCAGAAATAGTTCAATAATTTGCAGCAATAGAAGAATTTGAAAATTCAGGTGAAGAATTAGCAGTTTCACTTTCGATGTATTTTAGGGATGGTGGAATGAAATCTTCCTGAGCGGAACGGATCTGTTGAGCAAGTAATGAACCGTTTTCCTTCTGAATATCTTCATAACTCACCCTAAGCTTTTCAAGATCTTGCTTTCTTTGAAGAAATTCATAAAAGCTTCTCATGATCGGTTAGGGGTGTGTTATGAAGACCTTGAAGGTTATCAAACTTAGACTATAGTCTCTAAAGATTATCAGTCAAGATTTGAGTTCGATCCAATTCTTCACCCAATAGATCAACGCTTTTGACTAGCTGATTTTGAACCTTTTCCAAAGCCTTTTTTTGTTTGATGGCAATATTAGCTAGTTTGGAATAGCTAGGTTCAATGTTTTCATCAGGTTCATCTTCACTAGAATCAGAGGAGGAGCGTTTGAGTACCTTGGCATCTTTTGCCATGAAGCAGTAGGTGGGAGCATAGTCATCATTGCTGTCATTAGCAATGTTGGGGAAGTCATTTTCCTCAGTGTTGAAGATGGACTTGCTGACGAATGCGGTAGCGACAGCTCGACTCGCCACACCAGAGTCTGACTCCTCAGATTCCTCCTCTTCCTCATTTTCTTCAGATTCGGCTTTTGAGTCTATTTCCTTGCCAATGAATGTCTGAGCCTTTTTGGAATTGTTCTTCTAGTGGAAGGAAGACTTTGAAGATTTTGATGATGAGGACTTTGAAGATTTCTTCTTTTTCTTCAAGTCGTTTGAGCTCTCATCCTTGTATTTCGTCTTCTTAGATTCCTTTGCCCACTGAGGACAATCAGTGATAAGGTGACCATGTTTCTTGCATTTGTGGCAACTCCTCTTCTTCTAATCGCGAGATGAGGAATCTGATCTCATGTCATTACCTCTTGAAGATTTTCCAAAGTGACCATATCTTGAGAACTTATGAAATTTCCTCACGAGCATTGCTAGCTCCTGTCTTAGTTCTTCAGGATCACCAAGGCTTCTATCAGAATATTCTCCTTCAGATGAGGAAACTGCCTTGGCCTTCAGTGCACATGATCTTCCATAGATTGGCCCATAGAGATCTCTCTTTTCAGCTTGTTGGAACTCATGAGTGTTCAATCTCTCAAGGATATCAGCGGGATCAAGTGCCTTGTAGTCTCAATGTTCTTGAGTCATTAGTGCCAGAGTGTTGAATGAGGAATCAAGTCATCTCAGTAATATCTTCACCACCTCATGGTCAGTGATGTCTGTAGCACCAAGTGCTTGAAGCTCATTTGAGATATAAGTGAGGCGATCGAAGGTTTGCTCAACATTTTTGTTGTCGCGTCTTTTGAAGCAGTTGAAGAGATTGCGAAGAACATCAATTCGAGAGTCACGTTGATTTGAGACTCCCTCATTGACCTTGGACAGCCTGTCCCAGATAAGCTTTGTTCTCTCCAAAGCACTCACTCTACCATACTGCCATTTGCTCAGATGGCCACATATCATATTCTTCGCTTGAGAGTCGAGTTGCTTGAATCTCTTCACATCAGCAGCATTCACAGAAGGTGAGATAGTGGGGACGCCATTTTCCACAACGTACTAGAGATCGTTGTCAATTGCCTCAAGATGCATGCACATCTTGTTCTTCCAATAGGGGTAGTCCGTCCCATCGAAGGTAGGACACCCAGCGGAGACTTTGATCATGCATGCAGTCGACATAACTAAAACTCCAGGTGGTTAAACCAAAATCACACAGAACAAGGGCGTACCTTGCTCTGATACCAATTGAAAGTGTGTTATATCGACTAGAGGGGGGTGAATAGGCGATGTTTACAAATTCGTCAATGAGGAAATTCTAGGTGAGTAATTTCCTAAGCAACGAACTACTAGCAGTGGAATAGATACTTAGGTGCATGCACGACAAAGTAGTAGCATAGTCATTATGATGAAATGAAAGCATACACAGAGCACAAGTAGCGTCTAAACAAGATAAGCAAGTTGAAGACAAAAGACTGAAGAGATAGTATTGAGGAAATTGAGAAAGTCTTTAGTCAAAGTCTTCAAACAGTACAAATCAAGTTCATCAACACATGAATGAGGGAATGAAAGGGTTGAGGAAAGAGAACCAGCAGGCTTTGTGAAGACAATTATTTGGTAGACCAGCTCCAACTGTTGTGACAGTCGTACGTCTGGTTAGGGCGGCTATGTATTCAAACCTAAGGACACACAGTCCCGGACACACAGTACTCACCGTATTCCCCTTGAGCCAAGGTCACATAGACCTTGCCCAATCACTCGTGGTAAGTCTTCAAGGTGACTTCCAAACCTTCACAGACTTCGGTCACCCGGCAATCCACAATTCCTGTTGGATCCTCTAGACCATTGACGCCTAACCGTCTAGAACATGCACAGTCTTCAATGGTAACAAGCGCCGGTTCCACATAGGAATAATCTCTTCAATGATGCTCAATCACTTTGAGTTTTAGGTGTTGGGGTTTTGGGTTTTTCATCACTTGATGATTTTCGCTCAAAGTCCTCAGAGGATGGGTTGCTCTAATGACAAGTGTCAGTTTCTCTCGGACTAGCCAACCAACTAGTGGTTGAGGGGGCGGCTATTTATAGCCTAGGGAGCAGCCCGACATGATAAGACATAAATGCCCTTCAATAATATGACCGTTAGGTGGATAGGATATTTTGGGACAACTGGCGCAAAGCACAGTAACGGCCAGAAATTTGAGCTCTCAAATTCCCTAGGCCTATCATGTTCCTCACTTGTAGGCAATCTGCACTAGCAAATTTCTAACTCCTCAGCCAAAACAAAGTCCTCAGAGAATAGAAGAACTTCGTCTCTCTCACTACAGAAATTAACTAAGCTTTATGAGATTTCCAAAGGCTTCACTCGAAAGGATTTGGTAGTGTAGGCTTTGAGATGAGCATCACATGGAAGTGTGTTTCCTTAGTTTTACCTCGACCCCCTTTAACAGTATGGTGTTTCCTATGACTCAAGAAACAGAAAATGAAACTACAAAAACAAAAGTCTTCACGCTTCAAAATCCTCGCATTGATATCCAAGTCTTCAAGGTCACACCAATTTCCTCAGTTTCAAAGTCTTCAAGAAAAAAAGTCTTCAACTGAAGACATACATTTTTAGTAAATATCAAACTCCTCATAGACTTATAGTACCTGTGTACAGTCACAAACACATTAGGCCCATAACCTATAAGTCTTCAATACACAAAAATCACTAAGGGGCACCAGATGCACTTACAATTGGCAATTCCCTTGAGGCCAGTTCGGGCTGCTCTGAGGTATGTGTCTACTGAACTAAAAGCATTAAATTCCTGGTCCGAAAATGCGATATTATGCAGAGACTCGTCCCGCCTCCGGTGATTCATCACACTTTCGACTTCGGAATTGTTGACTGAAACATCCTTTGGAGGCTGGTCTATGGAGGAGGCCTCCACATTGACCGCGACCCGTGTCGCAGATCTCTGTTCAGGATTACCCCTGGTGCCTCCTTGACGTCTTCGGACGGCGGTGGCGGAACACTTCTTCTGAAGGTCGCAATAAGGTTAAGAGTACTCGTAGTGGCCATATTGATTATTTATCTATAAAGTCAGTCCATATATGTTACCTCTTCGTCCGGGGTGGGGCCGATGTGGCGCCAGTGGCTACCATGCACTTGGAAGTTTCACCGTTGGTTGGTGTTGACATGGTCGGCGCCGCTCTCACCGTTGTTCGACGCGTGGTATGGTGACCCTTGGGAGTAGAAGTTAGTATACTCGGAGTGGCGCGAGGTGAACACCCTTTTCGGGAGGAGGCCTTCTTGCTACTTGCAACGGAACAAGGGAGGGTCCCGTGGTGATCGGCTAGAACGGCCACCCTAGAGTCATAGAAACTCTCTTGGTAAAAGACCTTGTCCTTGAAATAAACCGACACCTCTGGGTAGCCGTGGAATCCTGGATCATCACCACGGGAATGGTTCTCCGGTTGTGGAGATTGGCAGCTGATGGTCTCGACTTGGCGTCTCCAATTCATTTCAAAAGAAATCCGATCAGTAGATGCCGATGTAAGGTCCGAACTATGCACATGAAAATTGAACTTACCCATTCAATGGGGTTATATCTGGAATAGTCGTCCATGTTCCTTAGACATGCAAACTCTTCTTCCTCTCCCTTGAAGAGGTTGGCCAGTATAGCTGCCATTGCTGCCTGGTTGTCAGGACCCTTCCATTTGTAACAGGTTGCGTCGCTTGTCCCATTATAACACCACAGGGGGTTCATCCTCTGTTGAAGGGGGTTGCATGCATCGAGTGATGGTGGCGGCCATCATGTCAATGATGGTTAACTTACTGTGATCTAGTAGCCTCACCTTAGCGGCCATACGTTGTACTTCGGCATTCTCCTGTTGAGAAGGGTTTTTTGACCGTCAATTAAATTGCTTCTTTAAAGGAGCGCCTGAGTATTCGAGCAAACCCCTTCGAGCTGGTTCAAATAAGGGGACGTCCTCAATATAAAACCACTCCGAGATCCAATCGCTAGAGTACTTCTTCAGGGTCCCTATGGGGTACCCTATCCTAGGTATGTGCCATACATAGGCTCCGCCTAATTCGAAGATGGTACCTCCTCGGGTGCAGGGGACGAGGCAAAAATACTTTCTCCACAACTCAAAATGGGCCTAGCAGCCTAGAAACATCTCGCAAAGGGCAACGAAACCCGATATATGCAGGATGGACCCGTGGGTGAGGTGATGGAAGTGGATCCCGTAGAACTCTAACAGACCCCTAAGGAAAGGGTGAATGGGAAATCCCATGCCTCGTCAGAGGGAGGGCACGAAACATATCCTCCCTTCCTTGCGTGGAGCAGGGAAATTCTCTGCGAAAGCTTCGCCATTCGAGGATGTTAATCCTGGACGGGTGGTAAGAAGAACCAATGCAGGGACATAACCATGCGTCTTGAGCCTGCTAAGTTGAAGATGGGAGACTGAGAAGCTCGCCCAATCACCAGGAAGAGGGCCATGGGGGCTTGAGGAGGAGCTTGGGTCACTCGTCATTCTCTCTTGGATTTTCTAGTGTCCCAACTTCTCGATTTGAGGATAAGTTACCCGTCATGTTCCTGGCCTATTTAATAGACCTAACCCTGTCCATAAGGGGAATTTTTGTGAAATATTGCTGGACCGTCCACCTCCTTCTGGCGCACGGGAATCGATATGTGTCATTACTCTGGCGTGAGAATTAATGTTGTGGGTCCTACGCTAACTCGACAAATTGAGAAAGTTATCGGGACCGAACTATGGTCAACCGAACATAGGGAGCGGGAAGAACTCGCCCCGCAAGCCGAAGTCTTCGGACGCACAAAGACTTTGGAGATCGAGAAACCAGCGTTGGAAGCTAGTTTGGGGGCTACTGAGGGTGTCCTGGACTAGGGGTCCTCGGACTGCCGGCCTATTTCTTACGGGCCGGACAGGTGGGCCGCACTAGAACTGCTAGAGGACCGAGCTATGAGGCGACTCCGTATCCGGTTCGGAAATCTTCGATGCCTTGGTGTCTCCTCCAAGTCAAGATGAGAAGAATCGACATGTTTATTCCTTCCTTGTAACCGACCATGTGTAAACCTTAGTACCCCTGGTGTCTATATAAACCAAAGGGTTTAGCCCGTACATGCTAGAAGACCAACCATCATCCTACTCACCTAGGGTTTAGTTCATCTGATCTCGTGGTAGATCAGCTCTGTAATCATCCTATACACTATATAATCAAGTAGGACGTAGGGTTTTACCTCTTAGAGAGGGCCCGAACCTGGGTAAACATCGTGTCCTTTGTCCCTTTTTACCCATTGATCCAAGATCCACAACTCGGGACCCCCTACCCGAGATCCACCGATTTTGACACTGACGCCAGCTCCTCTTGATGCAACATTGCCAAAGTATAGACAATATCGAGGTGTTCTGGATGACGTAACCAAATAGCGGAACAAATGTAATCTTTCAACCCCGACACAAAAACCTCAACAAAGAAACTCTCATCTAAGGTGGAGTTGCAGAGCAAAATTTGATGTGTAAGTTGCTCAAACTGCGCATAGTATTCAGCTACACTACCCGTCAGTCTCAGAGCACTCAACTGTCTATACTAATTGGCATGTTCTCCCCAAACTTCTCGTGCACTAGACTGCACATAGTTGGACAATTTTCCAACACAAGTCAGCTGTGCCCCGAAAGTTCAACACCGCATAGCGAGTTTTGAAGCTCTCCTGGACTCTAAACAACTCAAAATAAACTTCACATTGTTGTTGCCAGAGCTTAGGATTTCACCCATCAAACTTGGGGAATTCCATTTTGGTTGTGTGTGATCCTGATGCACGCCCCCAATGCTCAAGTCTCCGATTGCTCGACCCAGGCCTCATGTCCTGGTTGCTTGTGGGAGGCGGCTCCATGGTCGAAGCTGTCCAGATGTCGATGGCGCCTGCCCCTGTACGTGAAGTTGGTGTGCCCCTGACGCCATCTCTCCCTAGGGCCTGCGTGGTCTCCATCACCGCCCTCACATGTGCCCGATCCTCCTTTAACTCCTCCACCATTCCCTTCAGATCCTTGAGCTCATCGAGCAACTTCATCAAATCAGCCATGGTCTAATTTTGCTCAGCCACCCCGTCCACTCATTGGACTATGGCCTCAATCTGTTGATTTTGTCTATTAGGCACCAGTGTGGGAAAGATCTACGGCTTTATATATCAATTGTTACACACTAGGGGTTCCAGAGAGGAGATACGCGGGTCCACCATGTTCGAAACGCTAAGGCTGTAGGGGTGATCGCAAGGCGATCGGTTTCTGCGCTAGGGTTAGGGTTCCGTCTACGGGGGTGGTTCATCTTCGGTGGCTGGTGTGGGTGGCGACTGCGTCCCCCTACTCGCCAGCCGGCGGTGTTTGTGCTCTCCTGCGATCGGGCGGAGCTGATGGCGGGAGCGACAGAGCGAGGTTCGGGTTTGTCTCCCCGGGCATTGTCTTCGACGCAGGCTGGCGCGGCGGCAACGCCGGTGGTTCAAACGGAGGGTTCTTCTGCCAAGTCCCTTGTGGGGAGCAAGACCCTGGACCCGGCGGCGAGCTTGTCTGAAAGGCTCGGCGGCATGGTGCTGATGGACAAGGAGGTTCAAAGCTTTGTGTTTAAGGATTCAGATCCTGGAGTCCAGAAGCGTTGCAGATGGATGACTGTAGGAAAGGTATGTTCTCCAAGACCCATGAAGATGTCTGCTCTGGAGAGGACGATGCCAACGGCTTGGGGACTGCACCGAGAAGCAAAGTTCAGTGAGATCGGACCGAATATCATCATGGTGCAGTTCGATAGCGAGGGGGATTGGAAACATGTTCTGAACAATGGTCCATGGCAATTTGATTGTAGTGTTCTGATCATGAAAGACTACGAAGGCAGTGTTCGGCCATTTGAAATGATCTTTGACAGAGTTGATGTGTGGGTGCGAGTACTTGACTTGCCACTGGATAGAAGAACAGAGGCTTTTGGCAAGGCTCTCGGGAACTGGCTTGGCGAAATTGTTAAATTTTATGTGGACAGTGAGGGTTTTGCCAGAGGAGGTTGTTTGAGGGTGAGGGCCACAATATCAGTTTTTGATCCATTGGTCCGCGGTTTTTACCTCAAGAAGACAAAAGAGGACATAGAGAAGACCTGGTTTGATTTCTATTATGAGAAGATCCCCCACTTCTGCTTTGACTGTGGGAGATTAGTTGATGTTGGCGATCTATGTGTCCCTCCTATTGATTCGGCTGATCAGTGAGGGATTTGGCTCCGGGAGTCTCTGGGCCGAAACGCACCTGCAGGAGAGGGGACAGCTACTGCGGGGTCTGGTAGTTTCAACAGTCGAAGTGGCACTCACACTAGTGATGCTGCTCGGTCTCGCTCTTCTTACCCTAGAGTGAGAGATATTCCTACAAAGAGGAACTTGCATGCAGAGCTTTCAGGGCCTGGAGACGCTCGCACTGGCAAGAGTTTCTCCCAAACTGGCATTGAGGTTAATAGCCCCGGGATGTCTAGAGAAAGGTTTGGAGCTGATCAAGGGAGAGACATGCGGGATAGTCTGGAGCAGCGGCGTGAGTATGACATGCGGCACAAACTTGTGGGGCAGCAATACAGATCCATAGTTGATGATGTGCGGAGGGATGAGGTGCAAGGCAGGGGCAAAGGGAGGGAGAAAGAGCATGATGATAGATATGATTGTGCACATGGCAGAGCTCTCACAGGTGGTGCAAGGTATAGGGAGGACGCATATGGGAAACGGAAAGGCACCTACAGGAGGAAGTATAGAGATGATCTGGACAGAAAACCTAGATGTGAGGTGCATGAGAGGTTTCATGGTGACAACAGGAAAAGGAGGACGAAGCAAGTGTGGGTGGCCAAGGGAGAGCAGGATGACTTCATCCGTGAAACGAGACAGAAGATGGCATCGGTGTTTCATCGTATATCTGGCAAAGATGGAAACTCATCGGCGGACCCTGCCTCGCAGGGCCACCGGGAAGAATGAATATCTTAGCCTGGAACTATCAAGGATTGGGCTTGGACTCGACAGTGGGCGAACATCGTGACCTGGTACGGTCCCACAACCCAGCGGTGGTGTTCTTGTCGGAAACAAAGAAGAAGACTAGGGGATTGGAAAAATTGATGTGGAGCTTGGGCTTTAGGTGTGGTGTTGCTATGGATTGTCAAGGTCTCAGTGGCGGTTAGGCTCTTTGGTGGAGGGATTATGTGCTTGTCTCAGTTAGGCCTTACTGCCAATACTTTATTGATGTGGAGTTGAGATTCGAAGAGAAGACCCTTACATTCACTGGATTCTATGGGGAACCACGCACAGAACTGCGGAAGAAATCATGGGACGCTATTAGATATTTGAGAGCCCAAGATAATCTGCCATGGATTTGTGCGGGAGACTTTAATTAAGCTTTGTTTCAGTCTGATCAGATGGGTGGCAATTCCAGGAGCTTCAATCAAATGGAGGCATTTCGAGATTGCTTGGCGGATTGTGGCCTCGCTGACCTTGGCTTCACAGGTTAGCAGTTTACCTGGGATAATAAGAGGGAGGGCGATGACAATATCCAGGTATGCCTGGACAGAGCGGTTTGCAATGGTGATTTCCAGGCTCTCTTTCCTCACACTCATGTTGAACATCTGATGATGGAAGAGTCGGATCACCAGGCCATTTTAATTCATGCATTGGAGACAGCTCCATGTGTTGATGATCGGGGCCCCCAGCCTTTCCGGTTTGAGGAAGCCTGGACTCGACATGACCAATATGAAAACATGGTTGAGACCGCATGGGTGGAGGCTGATAGTGGTGTTCGGGGTCTCGCGTCCCTTTGTCATCGCCTGGCGCGGACGGCCCGGAGCATGCAGCAATGGGCGCGGGAGGTGTTCGGCTCTACTAGGAAGCAGATTAAAAACCTAAAGCTACAACTGACTGACGCAAAGACTCGGGCGTGTACCACTTGGTATACGCAAGAGATCAAACACATTGAAGATCAGCTGTGGGATGTTTATGAAAGAGAGGAGATTTTTTACCGTCAGAGATCGTGTGTGGACTGGCTCAAAGCTAGAGACCGAAATACTAAATATTTCCAGAACAGAGCGAACCATCGGATGAGAAAAAACATTGTCCGGGCGCTTAAGCGGGGAGATGGGACTAGGTGCAGTGTCAATGCTGAGATGAGGGAGATGGCGGCGTCTTTTTATGAAAATCTGTTTACTTCTGAGGGATCGGTAGGATCTGAGTCTTTACTAGGTGGGATTATGAATCTTGTCAGCCCGGCGATGAATGACAAGCTTTGTGCTTAAATCACTGATAAGGAGATTGAAGTGGCCCTATTCCAAATGGGACCAACTAAATCGCCTGGCCCTGATGGTTTTCCCTCGCTATTCTATCAACGACACTGGTCGTTGGTTCGAGAAGATTTTTGTGATGCGGTTAGGGGCTTTCTTATGGGAGAGTCTACCCCGGACTCTTGCAATGCCACAATTATTGTAATGATTCCGAAAGTTAACTCACCGGAGTTGCTGTCCCTGTTCAGGCCAATAAGTTTATGTAATGTGCTCTACAAGATTGCTACGAAGGTTCTTGCTAATCGACTCAAGTGCATCCTCCGTGTCTTAATCTCGGAGGAAAAAAGCGCGTTCGTTCCGGGAAGATTAATTACTGATAATGTGCTTGTTGCCTATGAGTGTGTTCATGCGATCAAGACTAGGAAGAGGAAGAAGTGCTTATGTGCGGTGAAGCTTGACATGATGAAGGCGTATGATCGGGTAGAATGGGTCTTTTTGGAGCAAGTGTTGCGTAAATTTGGCTTTGATGAGGGATGGATAAGGATAGTAATGCAGTGTGTTACTTCAGCTCGGTTCAGAATTAAGTTGAATGGTGGCTTGTCGAGGATGTTTGCTCCTTCTAGGGGGCTCAGGCATGGGGACCCTCTCTCCCCATATTTATTTTTGTGTGGAGGGGTTCTCGGTCTTTCTGAAGAGAGCTCAGGCGGAGAAGGCGATCAGTGGGGTGTGTTTTGGATCAAATGGACCGCAGGTGACACATCTGTTGTTTGCGGATGATAGCATTGTTTTTCTGGAAGGGACACAAGCTAGCATGGAGGTGCTGAAAGATATCCTTGAGAGGTATGAGATAGCTTCTCGACAGAAAGTGAACTTGCAGAAGTCTTCTATCTTCTTTGGGAAGGGTTGTCCCAAGGAAACTAAGGTCTTACTCAAGCAAACCAGCGGGATCTCCTCTGAGGCACTTATTGAAAAATATTTGGGCCTACCTACATGGGTGGGACGGTCCAAAAATGGTGCTTTCAGGTAGGTCGTCGAGTGCTCCAAAGGAAAAGTTGGTGGCTGGAAAGGGCAGGGACTGTCGAAGAAGGCCCGAGAGGTTTTGGTTAAATCATCTTTGCAGGCTACACCAACCCACATCATGAGTTGTTTCCAACTTACCAAGAAAATGTGCCGGAATCTGAAATCAATCTCGTCGAAATTCTGGTGGGGAGCAATAGATGGTGAAAGCAAGGTGCATTGGATCTCGTGGGAAAAGATGTGTGAATCTAGAAAGGAAGGAGGTCTTGGCTTTAGAGACCCGGAGGCTTTCAATCAGGCACTTCTTGCCAAACAGGCATGGCAGCTATACCAGAGGTCATTCTCGCTTTGTGCGAGGGTTTTGAAGGCGCGCTACTACCCGAACTGCTCCATCTTGAATGCTACATGGCCGACGGCGGGCTCTTTCACTTTCAGGAGCATCATTCATGGGAGGGATGTGGGGACCCCGACTCATAAGTCGTGATCACCGAATGCACGTGTATAGTGATCCCAGAGATCAATGCTCACTGAACACACAGAAGCTGAATAACAAGATTCTTACATCCATACATACCGTATTACAGAAATTGTGACCTTTATGGTTAAGTCTTGAGTATATCATTGCAGCGGAAATCTTCAATAACAACTTGGACCCATGCCATCTGCCTTAACCCTACAGGCATTCTGACTGGGGAGAGTCCTAGCTCGCATGTTCGTCACCAAGAGATCTTCATCATACCCTGTTCTTTCATGCCTGGCCAATAAAATAACCAGTGGCAAGCCAATGAGTACTTTGAATGTACTCGCAAGCAACCCAAGTGTGATGACAGAATAATTATGCAGGGCTCTACTACTAAATTGGCATTTTTGCATAAAGCTAGTTTTTCATATGCAAGTATGATCAGCATATATCAAGGACATGCAGGCGTCTGCAACAAGTATTAGGAGGTTACAGACATCAACATCGAGAAAGAGTTATGAACAACTCTTGCTCAAGCTCATCATGACTTTCCCATGAATCACGCCAACAGATTTACCCAAACCGTATTGTTTTCCAGAAACTTATGGACATAGTCTAAGCAGCACCATCCAACTGTCCTTGACCGTGGACATGGCTATTCGAATAGTTTTACACTCTGCAGAGGTTGCGCACTTTACCCACAAGATCCGGGAAGCTTTCGTGTCATCCACGATCCCGCAGTACCTCAAGTACTAGGGGGAAGTACCCAGTCATTACCTTTCCCTAGATGACACTAACATAGGGTCAACTCGTTGGTCCACAGCCCTCGTGTACAAATAAAAGATCGTGGGACTTGCCCTTTTTACATTGTCATGCATACACAAAGGGACCAACAGTGTGTCCGGTGCCCTGTAAAAACAGTTATGGCCGCCTATCAAAGCACGACCCCGTCCCGGGAGTGACCTCAAGTCTCCCCCGTCACTAGTAATTTGGGCACCATGCTAGTGTCAGCCTAGGTAATCAATAATGCTCTGTCCCATAAAGGGGTAGAGTGGTTGCACATGTTTGGTTGGGACGGTAATCACACATAAATCTAATCCATCTCTGTAAACAACACTTTCATCAAGACTCGGTACACTACTTCTCCACCAAGTAGTGCCCTAGTTCCTCATCATCTCCTAGGAGCATTAGTGGCACCCATTGGGTTATTTGCTAGTATGTCAAACCACACTTGTTTATTTCCATGCATAACCTCGACCCATTTTGCGTAGCCAACTACTATAGCATATTTCTCCAACCAACCAACACAACTCTAAACATAATAGAGTCGTGCACGATGCAAGTATCAACGGGGTATGCAACGGAGGCAAGCCTAGCAAGGTTGCCACTCAAGATATATCATGCACTCGATGAAACGATGAAAATGCTTTCATGACATAAAAGGGTTCAACATGGTCAAAGGGCTGCTTGCCTTGTCCTTAAGAGTCTTCAAACCTTCGGGTCCATCTCCAAGTATTCCGTCTATTTCGTCAACTAACGGCGAAAACAATCATAATAAGCAACACAACAGGGCAAAAATAAAAGTGCTCTAAAAATAGGAGTTGGACTTTTCTAGGATACCTCTAGTCATATGAAAAATTACCAAGGTGGTTTCATTGGGATATGATCAATGGATATATCTAAACATTTCAATATGATGTAATCAGGGGATTTGTGGATTTGCAAGAAGTGTACAGAAGAATTATTTTGAAAAATGGTTAGAGGCACCCATCTAACAAGGAATGATTTTAGAAGCAAATAGGAGTTGGTTCTCACTTGATTTGGAGTTCAAAAGAATTTCCTATGCTTTTGCAAAGTTGACAAATATGAAGAAATGGCTCATTATTTTGTGGGGTACAGAAAGTATTAATAAAAATGTTCATAAACTAAGTTATGAACTTAGAAGCATCTAGGAATTTGAATCATGGCATTTGGATCAACTTTGAGCTCTCTGTCATTTTCTAAAGTTTATCACAGAAATAGAAAAATGAGATTTTGATAATATTTGTGAATAGAATGTTTCTGCAAAACTGGGCAAATGGCACCATGTGATAGAGCATGATTTTATGAACTCATAGAAATTTGAATCATCAAATTTGGAGTCTATTTGATTTGTTTAAGGATTTTAGATGTTTACTAGAAAAAAAGAAAAAGGAAAATGGTTTTTACCCTTATACTGCGCACATGGCACGGTATTGCGCCGCAGCGCACTGGGCCGGCCCAGCTGCACGGCCATGCGAGCGCAGAGGCAACGTCGAAGGCGTAAACCGCGGAATGCGCCTTCGCCGCAAAGACACGGCAGCCGCCTCACCCGCCTCCACTTATCCATGGCGAGGCGAGGCCCACCCGCCAGTGGCTCAACCCTCCTGGTTGGCCGATAGGTGGGGCCCGGCTGTCGGGCTCATCCTCTTCCTCCCGCGCGATGCGACGGGGGATAGAGGCGATGCTCGACGGCGACTGTCGGTGCTACCAGCCACCATTGGACGCGCCGGGGGCACAGGCGTGCTCAGGGGACGGCGCCGCACCCGCCCCGCGTGCCAGCACGTCCAGGGGAGGACGGAGGCGAGCGGAGCCACGGCCATGGCGGAGACCGGCGACGGTGAGGATGGGCACGGCGAGGCAGGCACGGGGAGGAAGGGCTAGTGTGTGGGGAGTGTTGGCGGTGGTTCTGGTGATGCTCTGGAGCTAATTTGTGGAGAGGAGGGGCTCGGGTTGGCACGAATTTGAGCGGAGTCCGGCGGCTCGGCTCCGGCCATGGAGGGGCTCGGGTTGGTCCAGGGGGTCACTAGGAAGGAGAGAGAGCAAAGGAGCTCCAGAGGGAGGCCTGGGGCTTCTCTATATCGCCACAGCCACGCCCTAAGCGATGGTAGAGGCCAAATCGGCGCTCTGGATCATGTCTAGGGTGTTCGTGAGGGACGTCCAGGTCGAGGGGAAAGGAAAGGGGGAGCGGGGCGTGCCAGAGGCTCCGCGCATGTGAGCCGCGCCATTGGCGTGCTCAGGCCGAGAGAGGGGGAGAGAGGAGGGGGACAGTACCTTGCCGTGACACGGACGTCGAGGGGCGTTGTTTGGCGTGCTGGCGGGGGGGGG
>LR738710.1:294322721-294382553 GCA_902687465.1 Secale cereale | reverse complement strand
TCGGGGCATCAAGATGGGGGCGGCTATAGTGCGCCAGAGCACTGTAACGCGCTGCAGAGCGCGACCATTGCATGCCATGGCATGCAACTGGCGTCCCGCGCGTGGCCAAGCTTGTCCACTAGCTCCTGGGGATTTCTGAGATGCTCTTTGAAGCTTAATATCTAAGGCAAGTCTGTAAGGAAGAGGTAGGGGGAAAAAGAGGTGCTGCCATGGTGAAAACAGAGGGAAGAAGTGAGGTTTTACCCCACCAATGATTGAGCTGAGGGCATGAGTGACTTACTGGAGGTAGAAGGTGACTAGGAGATGCTGTGGTAAAAAGTTGAATCAAAGGTTAATAGTAAAAGGGGGCAAAACAGTGGTTTTGGTAAAATGGCAGAAGGTGTTTGATGTGGTTTTGGGCAAGCAAATGACTTCCAATTGACATGAGACTCAATAGGATCAAATGGCATATAGAAATAGGGTATTCCACCAAGTTTGAGCTCATTTGAAGAAACTTGCCAATGTAACTTTGGTAAACCCTATAAATCAGCAGAAATGACTTTTCCAAGATTCTGCCATGTAAATCATCCCTCCTTGATGCACCACTTAGTGTAGTGTCATCATTTGGGGTTGTGATCATGTCCACAAAACATGAGGTCACAAGAGTTGGCAATGTAGAGTTGTTCAAATTTGGATCTGGTCAGAAAGGGTTTTGGGGCACTTAGGTCAAGTTATGCTTCTCCAATACTTGTGCCATTTGGTATAGATGCATAATTAGACCATTTTAGCATGTGCACCAAGTTTGAGAGCATTTGGATAAGTTTGGCAATGTAAAGTTGCTCAAACTTCAAAATGGACAGAAATGGTTTTGAGGGGATTTGATGATGTTTTCTTAATCCCCAGGGCATGGGGCTTGGCAAGATCATCAAATATGTCATATATGACATGATAGAATTTCCCAGGAATTTTTAGAGAATATTTCCTTTGTAAATATTTCAAAATCTTGAAATATCCAGAAAGGGTTTCTAAGGGATTTTCCCAATATTTTGAACATGACCATGTGTTGAAACTTTTATATATGGACAATATATGTCCTATGAGATTCCCTGAGTTTTGAAAAATATTTTTGAAACAATTAAATAATTTTAACCTATTAAAGACCATTTCTGGCCTAAAGAAAAAGATTTTAAATAAAATAGGAAAATAACTTCTAAAATTATAATTTTGTGGTTTCCGGGAGTCCTATACCTAATGGGATTCAAATATGCTTTTTGAAAGATTTTTCACACCCCAAATAAAGTACTTGCAGTACAAACCTCAATTCAGGGGTTTTTGGAAAACTAATTTTAGAAAATACTTTTTGGCCAAATTATTTTTATAAGACAATACTATACTGTTCTATACACATGGCATGATCATAGGGAAAAGGTTTTGGATCAAGGAGATGAAGTATAAGAGTTGGAGGATTTATTTTATTTTTAGAGCACTAGCATCCAGCAAATAGAAAACCAATCAAGCAAGGTCAAAAACACTCAAAAGTTTTTGCCAAACCACATTTTAGCATGATTACTAGCTTAATTGTTGTGGCATGAAAATCAGGGTGTGACAAGGGAATTGCTAAGGGCGGGTTCAATCTGGTGTATTGGGGATGGCTAGTCACATCCCCAGCTTCACCTTGCATTAGGATAGCACCTGTCTGTTGCATCATGTTTATTTTCCAAAGGAAACCTGAAATGGGGATGCTCAAACCCTAGCACTAAATGAATTTAACTAGGGTCAAATTTAAATATTTTTCAATGAACCCAAAATTTCCCTTGGAAAGGTTCATCATTTTTGGATTGATTAAAAACCTCTACCAAAAATGTTGCACATATTTCTAGGACCATTTTGGATTTTTGAATTAAATCATATCTTACTTGCATTTGGGCATTTAAATTTTATGTATTAATTTAAATGCTCAAATAATCATAAGCTAAAATGTTTACTGTTGGATTTATTCTAAACAGTAGCCATGCTTGGTTTCATGATTTTTGAGTGTGCCTAAGTATTTTTAATAAAGCCCAGAACAAAGTAACAAAATAGAAAACAGAAGATAAAATAGAAAACAGGAACATAATTAGAAAAAGGAGAAGGCTTACCTGTGCAGCCCACCTGCTGCGGCCCAACACTGCTGCTAGCCCGGCCCAGAAAGCAGCCCAGCTGCTCCACCGTCTTCAACCTACTGCCAGTAGGCAGGAGGGCGTGTGCTCGCCGCGCGTGGCCACACGTCGGCCAGCTCCAGGCTGCCTGCCTGCTCCTCGACCCCCTGGAGATGCCACGCACCCCGCGGACCTCTCCCACTCTCTTCGGTGCTTCCCCTCTCCTCTGCTCTCTCTTCCTCTCGCGTCCGAGCGGAGCTCGTCGCCACCGTTCGCCGCACGCATAGCCACCGCTGCCGCCTCGCCCTTCTAGCATGCCCACGAGCTTCACCTCGTCCCTCTCTTCCTCCTCGCCGAGCCGCCCGACGCCGGAAGCCCCAAAACGCCGCCGTCTTCGTCTTCTCCAACCTTCGGCCGCCGACGACCTCACCGCCGAATTCGCCGTCGTTAGCGCCTCCCCGAGCCCGCTTGTCTGCTCTGCGTGTCCACTGTGAGCTTCCGCTCCGAACCCCTCTCTTCCCCGCCTCTTTTGCACCGCGTAGCCCCAATCCCAACCATGGCCGTGAGCTTGCCGCCGCTGTCCATGGCGCCGCCGTGGCCAGAGCTGCTGCCACACTCCTTCGAGGCCATGAGCGCGCTCAGTGCACCCCCAGAAGCCCTTTGCACCCAATAGCTCCTCCCCTAGTACACCGCAGTGCCGTTTCCGTCGTCGCCCGAGCTCCGGCGACCGCACTAGTCGTCGCCGCCGTCGTTTGGGTCCACGATGACTCGAGCCAATGGCACCGCTGGATGCGCACGAGCGCCAGCGTCACATAGGTGGTCCTCGCCGGCCATTTGGTCGACGGAGGACAGATTCCGAGCCCCTCCGCCGTGCCCGCTGTCGCCGGCGGTGAGCCGCCGGCTTGTTTGGGTCTTTGACCCGAGGTTTGACCCCCCTGGGTCTATGAGATGCGGGCCCGCACGACTAATTAACCTGGTTTAGACTTAAACCTAATTAGCTTAACCTTGGTTAATGATAACTATGTTTAATTAGATAGCTAGCCACTGACATGTGGGCCCTGGGCCCACTGACAGTTTAGTTAGTATTAACTTAAGGCTAACTAACCCTGTTAGTTAGATGTGTCACTGACACGTGGGGCCCAGACTCTGTTAACCTTTAGTTTAGTTTTAAAACGTTTAGTTAGCCCTGAGAGACTGACCAGTGGGACCCACTGGTCAGGTTTGACTGGACCAGCCCCTGTTGACTTGCTGATGTCAGCATGACCTAGTGCTGACGCAATAAGTGTTTTCTGGAATTTTAAATAAATCATAAATGATTTATTTATTTCAGAAAATAGCCAAAACTTCTAAAAATCATATAAAATCAACCGTAGCTCAGATGAAAATAATTTATATATGAAAAATGATCAGAAAAATTCAAGGAATCGGTTTATGGCATTTTCATGCATGTTTGAACAAGTTAAACCTGCTGATCAGGTCAAATCAATTAAATGGCATTTAAATAATCACATATGGAGTTTTAATTTGAATCTTGGGTTCAAACCAACTTCATTTAATTTTGTTGCTAGTTGCATTAGCTCAATCAACAGCATATTGCCATGTCATGATCATGCATCATATTGTCGCATTGCATTGATTGTGTTTCTTTCTCTGTTGCCGGTGTTTGTCCCCTCTCAGTAGACGTGGTTCCGACGATGTGATCGATGACACCGATGAAGACTCATTGTTATCTTCAGAAGTGCCAGGCAAGCAAAACCCCATTGAGCATTCCGATACAATCCCACTCTCTCGCTCTTGCTCTCTTTTACTGCATTAGGACAACAACGCTTCAACTGTTACCTGCTACTGACATGGTGGGTTAACATGTCCTGCTGTTGAGAGCTAAGTGTGTGAACACGATTTGGAAAAGGTAGCGATGAGAGGCCATGTAGGAGTACATGGTGGGTTGTCTCATTGAAACCGTCCTCAGGAACTGAGTTCTGTGTTGGTTGATCCATGAAAAACTACTACCACACGTTGGGCCCTGAAATATGACCCCGCTCGACTTATTGACTGCCTTTGTTCTCTGTCCAGGAGTTGCAACTAGTTTCAGGTGTTTTTAGTTTACTGGAGGTCGTGCGCAGCGCTGACCCTCGGGGTGGGCTGTGACGCGGCAGGTACGTGGGACGGTGTACCGATTGCCCGTTTGGTGATGCGGGAACCCTATACACATCATTTGGGGCCGTGAGCGACACCCCGGCCGGATCTCCCCACGAGAGACTTGTGTGGTTAGTCAGGTCGTGGCCGACACCCTCGCTGGGCCTCCGCTTGAAGGTTGCCGAGTACATGTCGTGTAAACGGCGGTAAGTGGTGAGAGCGTGTGTGAAGAAGTACACCCCTGCAGGGTTAAATATAATCTATTCGAATAGCCGTGTCCGCGGAAATGGACTTCTGGGTTGCCTCTACAGTTCATAGACAAGTGAAAGTGGATACTCTAAAACGCGCAAGATAAGCGTGAGTGCTATGGATGGCCTTCTCGTAGGGAGACGGGAGCGGATCCATAGTGGTGTATTGATTGGTGAATATATGGACTCGTGTGCGCCACCTCAAAAGAGTTACTTGCAGTCGTAGTTTAGGATAGCCACCGAGTCAAAGCTGGCTTGCTGTAGTCAAACACCACCACCCCCTTTGTTGATACTGATGCATATGTAGCTAGTTCTGATGTAAGTCTTGCTGAGTACCTTTGTACTCACGTTTGCTTAATTTATGTTTTTGCAGAGAGACCTCAGTCTCGCTAGTGGTTCCGCGTGGACTTCGACGTTTAGCTTGTTACCTCAGCTACGATCTTGAACCCTTGTAGGATCTGGTAGATAGTCAGGCTTCTCAGCCTTTTTCATTTGTAGATGTCTGTACTCAGACATGTAATGCTTCCGTTGCCTGTATGCTCGGTATGTTGGGTCATGTGACCTCTGTTTGTAATAAATGCTATGATGGCTCTTCTAGGCCTTATCTATATGAGTTGTTGAGTTATGTTGTGATGCCATGTTGTACAGCACATACTTGCATGTTATGCGTACGTGTAATATGTATTTCTATGTGTGGGATCCGACACCTAGTTGTTTACCTTTGGTAGCCTATCTTACAGGGAAATGTCTCCTGGTGCTTCCACTGAGCCTTGGTAGCTTGCTACTGCTCCGGAACACTTAGGCTGGCCGGCATGTGTCCTTCTTCGTTCCTGTGTCTGTCCCTTAGGGGAAATGTCACGCGTTGTTCCTTTAAGTCCTTGTAGCTTGCTACGACTTGGGTTCATACGTTGATGACCGACACGTTCGTTGCTGGGTCATGTATGCCTGTCTCTGTAATTTAGTGCCACTTCTGGTTTATAACTAGTCATGTCGGCCCGTGTTCTCTGTCATATGGATGCTAGCGACACTATCATATGCGTGTGCCAAAATGTGCAAACGGTCCCGGGCCAGGTAAGGTGGCACCCGTGGGGATACCGTGCGTGAGGCCGCAAAGTGATATGATGTGTTACAGGCTAGACCTGTGTGACTTAGTATTGGGGTCCTGACAGCTTTGGTATCAGAGCCTGACTGCCTGTAGGATTAGTAAGCCAAACTGGTCGAAGTCGTGTCTAGAAACTCTTTAGTTATATTAAGGGAATTGTTTGTGGAAGGGAACGTAAGGCTCTTTTTACTCCTTTACCTTATGACCTTCTGATCTGAGTCACCTTCTTCTTTCTACGGGGATTAAGAACTAGGCTTTCACTTATGTCTATCAGGATCACGTTAATTGTGGATTCAACTCTCAGTTCAGTTTATTCTATTTTTCTATGTTCAATTGTTGATCTCAGAACCTTGACATTATGATGTTGAGTGGTTATGCTATCTTGTGCACGAGTCTCAAAAATATTTTCGATCATTTACAGCCGTTATGCTGTCCGAGTCATTCCAGGTTTTTAAATAGTCTGATGCATCTGCAAACAATTCCTATCTGTTCTTAATGTCCTTTTAGGCTAGATTAAGCACACTAGTCAGTATGTTGAGGTACTCTGCTACCTCGACATATATGTTGGATTTATTATTATGACCCTAGGTGTCTTAGAAGGTCACCCAGTAATGCAGCAATACGATGTATCCTCAGTGTGATGATTTTGGCCGTCATTCTCAAAAGCATCCCGTGATGCCATTTAGTTAGTAGGCATTCTACTCATGGGTTCTTGAACCCAAGATTCTTTCTACCTACTTCATGTTGGTAGTATTTGCTCGTCCCTTTAGGATATTAGTAACCTTGTGATAGTCCTCGAGGTCCGTGGTATATCCTTCTTCCAAATACCATGAACTATCAAGGCAGAAGCTCTTCTGAACCAAAAGATCACAACCCGAGTGCTCTTGAGTAGTACTCCATTCGTATTGTGACTCTGCCAATTCTATCTTTCTGCATGGGTTATCCGGAAGAAATATGTGGAACTCGTTCGACCTACTAACCTATGCATCTACAACTCAGACAATCATATGTTCCCTGAGTTGTCCCCCTTTAGTTATATTCCGATCCTCGTCTATCAATTGATAGTCAGGAGTAGTTGTGCACTCGTGTTCATCGATGCCTTTTACTCTTGTGATCCGTCAATTCATTCTATCTCGGAATGACTAGGAGAAACAAACTCCAGTACCCTATCCATATCCCGGATTTGGTCAAAGAAGTTGTACTTCGCAGATGAAGAATGCTAATGCAGCTTCTAAACTGTTCTATCCTGGAGTATTAACATCTTTATGTCAAGAATGTCGTGAGAATTGCATTATCTCTTATGAACTCTTGATACAGTGATACTTCTCACCATCACCGTTCATTCCTCGGTCTCCGTGTTGTTGTAACTGGAATACTGACAAGTGAATCGTGATGTGTGAAATCGATACTCCTAGCAACTTCGTTGCTTGGTAGCAAATGGACGATGATCTCATTCTTAGTGTGTTGGTTACCAAATCACCATTCTAAGATAGATCGTGCTACTAGTCCATCTTTCCTGGTGCACTCCTTGACCAAAGAGTTAGCATTATTCAATCCCTTGCTTATTTGATCATATCGTCTTGCCCTGAAAAGCAAGATTGTTCTCGGACATAGCAACATATCGGTGGTTTGTGATTTTCCGAATGTCTTCTCGGAAGTATTACCAGGTTGTCACCTGACCGCTATGATGAGTTCGTGATCAAGTTGGTTCCTTATAAACCACCACTTCTCCAAGAATCTGTGTTGGATACCCTGAACTGGTTGGTTAAGCTAAAACAATAACTTGGAGAGTTGGAAGATAAAAGTTTGCCAGCTTAGTTCATCTCAAGGGGTATGTTTGCGGGTGTTGAAGATAGATGACATCTTCATCAGTTGGTCCCTGTGATCAGTTGTTGGACCTATTGTCATATCAAAACTTTGATTTGAGTATGGGCTATCATCAAATCAAATCAGAACCAATGATATTCATAATGTTGTCTTACTCGTGGGTGTCCCTCGAGCATACCTCATTATATCTCTTGGTTTGACCAATGCTACCACCTTGTTCATATAAATTGTGGAATTCCATCTTCATGGATATCTCGATGAACCGTTGTTGAACCCATCAACATCGTTTATCTTGACCACGATTCATGCTGAACATTTAAGTTAGTATTGGAAACTTTT
The DNA here is from genome assembly GCA_902687465.1 of Secale cereale. Classification (NCBI taxonomy): domain Eukaryota; kingdom Viridiplantae; phylum Streptophyta; class Magnoliopsida; order Poales; family Poaceae; genus Secale; species Secale cereale. The sequence goes on along the minus strand of LR738710.1, from coordinate 294,374,784 downwards.
CAAGCATGGCCTTCGTGTTCCGTTCGCGAGGTATATGTTTGGATGAGAGAAGAGACTTTCCCTAATTCATGTGTAATTGATGTAAGTTGCCACCGTGAGTTTGAGAAAGTTTATTTTGCTTCCTGTGGAATCATCCCAAGTCAGTCATGCATACGTGCGAAGTATTCTGTGGTTTGGAGATTTGCAACCTTCACTCTATACGTATCCCTAGCACACCAAGCCAATGATTGATTTGTTCAAGGAGAAAAGTTCCATCACAAGAGCTAATCACATGACTTATGTAAGGACTTCGATATCCTAGACGATGGTTCCCAACCAGAACTCGGTAGTGTTTTATCATAAGACTGCTATGTGGTCATGCTTGTCTTGGACAACGTGTTCACAGGTTTGTAGCAGAACTAGCTCATGTTTTGGAGTTTGCTATCATAGTTCACTCCCCGAGAATCTCGCAACGCCGTCTCGTCGAATTTTGTTGCAAACATTCATTTTTCCTAGACTCGATGAGTCTGGAATATCCTGACACCAACCAGAACTGAATCTCAGGCAGATATGATGGTTGGAGCCTTTCCCAAGATCTATAATAATGGTCTCTCGATAACCGGTAAGGTGGATGTCGTGGCCAACACACCCGGCCGGAAGACCTATTGTTGTAGAATCTTCATTGAAGAAGTTGGCCACCTCCCCATAAGGACTTCGTAGGATTTACTCCCTAGTTGCTCCTTATGGATTCTTGTGCTCCCGAAGTCCGACCTTTATTTGATGTTCGAGATGCCAAACATATCTATGAATGGCTTACGCTAACACATCAAGGAGAACATTAGAAGCGGAGTGCTAAATGTCTCTCGGTCGATCATCCAGGTTTTTCCCTTTGACTCCGCTAAGGTGAAACCCGAGAAGGTGTTATCTTTCTTTGCATCTGCATCATCCATCATTATTCATCATGGTGGTATGTGATGTTGCCAGGATCCTTGACACGGATATTGGTAAAACCTTGATGATTATGGGAATGCTCAAGTTCTTGAGAGCACGCACAAGCACTAGGTGTTATCCTCGACACTAACCGGGATTGCTCCCAGTGTTCTTGGTTATACTATAACCTCTCAAAGACTAGTTTCACTCTCTACTGTTGGAATTCTTCCCAGTTACCAGAATCAATCCCAGCATTTGCATTTTGCTCCCAGCTTGCACAGCCAATGTGCCAATTCTCCATGGGTTACCGTTCTCAATCACTGCTGCTCAGGATTATCCTCAAAAGTGGTCCTACCATAGGTCCCATCCATTTCCGATGATAAACAAAATCATCCCTTGTGTTGTCTTTAACAAGGTAGTCCACATCATCCATTCTGGCCAAGAATGTCATTCTCCCGAACTCCGTCAAACAATCGATTGTGTTTTCCTTAGGCTGGTATAGGGAATTTCAATGATCTCTATATCAAAAGTAATTCTTTTTGCCACTTAAGGGAATAACTCTACGAGTCATCTTCTTTAAAGGTGCCCCGTCTAGTGACCTCGATCACCATCTTCTTAGGTGTGGAATTTTGCCTGCCAAGTGAACTTTCATCATTATTTCACTCCATCCCCCTGGATGTGTGTTCTGTGTCTCAGCTCAAGAGATGTTTCGACGTCTCAATCCATGAGTTGATCTTGAATTGCTCGATCTTCGAGAAGATCAAATCCTGTAGAATTCACGTTATTTTGTTGTCATGTTGGATGAAGCTTTGAAATCAAAGATGCCAAGATCTACATGATGCAATGAATCAACAATTTCGAGGAGGAAAACTGGATCGAGAAGATTGTGTTAGATAGTGTCCCCTCTGATTCCTTATCTCACGTCCTGAATCTCGGGATGAGATTCTTGTTTAGTGGGGGTGAGTTGTCACATCCCCAGCTTCACCTTGCATTAGGATAGCACCTGTCTGTTGCATCATGTTTATTTTTCAAAGGAAACCTGAAATGGGGATGCTCAAACCCTAGCACTAAATGAATTTAACTAGGGTCAAATTTAAATCTTTTTCAATGAACCCAAAATTCCCCTTGGAAAGGTTCATCATTTTTGGATTGATTAAAAACCTCTGCCAAAAATGTTGCACATATTTCTAGGACCATTTTGGATTTTTGAATTAAATCATATCTTACTTGCATTTGGGCATTTAAATTTTATGTATTAATTTAAATGCTCAAATAATCATAAGCTAAAATGTTTACTGTTGGATTTATTCTAAACAGTAGCCATGCTTGGTTTCATGATTTTTGAGTGTGCCTAAGTATTTTTAATAAAGCCCAAAACAAAGTAACAAAATAGAAAATAGAAGATAAAATAGAAAACAGGAACAGAATTAGAAAAAGGAGAAGGCTTACCTGTGCAGCCCACCTGCTGCGGCCCAACACTTCTGCTAGCCCGGCCCAGAAAGCAGCCCAGCTGCTCCACCGTCTTCAACCTCCTGCCAGTAGGCAGGAGGGCGTGTGCTCGCCGCGCGTGGCCACACGCCGGCCAGCTCCAGGCTGCCTTCCTGCGCCTCGACCCCCTGGAGATGCCACGCACCCCCCCGGACCTCTCCCACTCTCTTCGGTGCTTCCCCTCTCCTCTGCTCTCTCTTCCTCTCGCGTCCGAGCGGAGCTCGTCGCCGCCGTTCGCCGCACGCATAGCCAGTGATGCCGCCTCACCCTTCTAGCATGCCCACGAGCTTCACCTCGTCCCTCTCTTCCTCCTCGCCGAGCCGCCCGACGCTGGAAGCCCCAAAACGCCGTCGTCTTCGTCTTCTCCAACCTTCGGCCGCCGACGACCTCACCGTCGAATTCGCCGTCGTTAGCGCCTCCCCGAGCCCGCTTGTCTGCTCTGCGTGTCCACTGTGAGCTTCCGCTCCAAACCCATCTCTTCCCCGCCTCTTTTGCACCGCGTAGCCCCGATCCCAACCATGGCCGTGAGCTCGCCGCCGCTGTCCATGGCGCCGCCGTGGCCAGAGCTGCTGCCACACTCCTTCGAGGCCATGAGCTAGCTCAGTGCACCCATAGAATCCCTTTGCACCCAATAGCTCCTCCCCTAGTACACCGTAGTGCCGTTTCCGTCGTCGCTCGAGCTCCGGCGACCGCACTAGTCGTCGCCGTCGTCGTTTGGGTCCACGACGACTCGAGCCGATGGCACCGCTGGATGCGCACGAGCGCCAGCGTCACGTAGGTGGTCCTTGCCGGCCATTTGGTCGACGGAGGACAGATTCCGAGCCCATCCGCCGTGCCCGCTGTCGCCGGCGGTGAGCCGCCGGCTTGTTTGGGTCTTTGACCCGAGGTTTGACCCCCCTGGGTCTATGACATGCGGGCCCTGCACGACTAATTAACCTAGTTTAGACTTAAACCTAATTAGCTTAACCTTGGTTAATGATAACTATGTTTAATTAGATTAGCTAGCCACTGACATGTGGGCCCTGGGCCCACTGACAGTTTTGTTAGTATTAACTTGTGTCACTGACACGTGGGGCCCAGACTCTGTTAACCTTTAGTTTAGTTTTAAAACGTTTAGTTAGCCCTGAGAGACTGACCAGTGGGACCCACTGGTCAGGTTTGACTGGACCAGCCCCTGTTGACTTGGTGATGTCAGCATGACCTAGTGCTGATGCAATAAGTGTTTTCTGGAATTTTAAATAAATCATAAATGATTTATTTATTTCGGAAAATAGCCAAAACTTCTAAAAATCATATAAAATCAACCGTAGCTCAGATGAAAATAATTTATATATGAAAAATGATCAGAAAAATTCAAGGAATCTGTTTATGGCATTTTCATGCATGTTTGAACAAGTTAAACCTGCTGATCAGGTCAAATCAATTAAATGGCATTTAAATAATCACATATGGAGTTTGAATTTGAATCTTGGGTTCAAACCAACTTCATTTAATTGTGTTGCTAGTTGCATTAGCTCAATCAACAGCATATTGCCATGTCATGATCATGCATCATATTGTCGCATTGCATTGATTGTGTTTATTTCTCTGTTGCCGGTGTTTGTCCCCTCTTAGTAGACGTGGTTCCGACGATGTGATCGATGACACCGATGAAGACTCATTGTTATCTTCAGAAGTGCCAGGCAAGCAAAACCCCATTGAGCATTCCGATACAATCCCACTCTCTCGCTCTTGCTCTCTTTTACTGCATTAGGACAACAACGCTTCAACTGTTACCTGCTGCGGTAGTTGAACCCCTTTCCATTGCATGACCTGTCATTGCCACAGTAAATAGATGAAACCCACTTGTATGAGTAGGAGTTGTTTGAGCCATGTTGTGCCTACTCATTCATGCTTTCTGGTTATGCCTGCTATTGCTTAGAGTTGTGTCAGGTCTGATTCATCGGGGATGAATTGGAATGTGGTGAAAATGTCTTACTGCTGAGAGCTAAGTGTGTGAATACGATTTGGTAAAGGTAGCGATGAGAGGCCATGTAGGAGTACATGGTGGGTTGTCTCATTGCAGCCGTCCTCAGGAACTGAGTTCTGTGTTGGTTGGTCCATGAAACAGCTACTACCACACATTGGGATCCTTAATTGACTCTCTCGACTTATTAATCAACATGATCTCTGTCCAGGAGTTGCAACTAGTTTCTGGTGTTTGTAGTTTACTGGAGGTCGTGCGCAGCGCTGACCCTCGGGGTGGGCTGTGACGCGGCGGGTACGTGGCACGGTATACCGATTGCCCGTTTGGTGATGCGGGAACCCTGTACACATCATTTGGGGCCGTGAGCGACACCCCGGCCGGATCTCCCCACGGATGGAACCCAAATAGGCGATAAACCTGGACGAGAGACTTGTGTGGTTAGTCAGGTCGTGGCCAACACCCTCGCTGGGCCTCCGCTTGAAGGTTGCCGAGTACATGTCGTGTAAATGGCGGTAAGTGGTGAGAGCGTGTGTGAAGAAGTACACCCCTGCAGGGTTAAACATAATCTATTCGAATAGCCGTGTCTGCGGAAATGGACTTCTGGGTTGCCTCTACAGTTCATAGACAAGTGAAAGTGGATACTCTAAAACGCGCAAGATAAGCGTGAGTGCTATGGATGGCCTTCTCGTAGGGAGACGGGAGCGGATCCATAGTGGTGTATTGATTGGTGAATATGTGGACTCGTGTGCGCCACCTCAAAAGAGTTACTTGCAGTCGTAGTTTAGGATAGCCACCGAGTCAAAGCTGGCTTGCTGCAGTCAAACACCACCACCCCCTTTGTTGATACTGATGCATATGTAGCTAGTTCTGATGTAAGTCTTGCTGAGTACCTTTGTACTCACGTTTGCTTAATTTCTGTTTTTGCAGAGAAACCTCAGTCTCGCTAGTGGTTCCGCGTGGACTTCGACATTTAGCTTGTTACCTCAGCTACGATCTTGAACCCTTGTAGGATCTGGTAGATAGTCAGGCTTCTCAGCCTTTTTCATTTGTAGATGTCTCTACTCAGACATGTAATGCTTCCGTTGCCTGTATGCTCTGTATGTTGGGTCATGTGACCTCTGTTTGTAATAAATGCTATGATGGCTCTTCTGGGCCTTATCTATATGAGTTGTTGAGTTATGTTGTGATGCCATGTTGTACAGCACATACTTGCATGTTATGCGTACGTGTAATGTGTATTGCTATGTGTGGGATCCGACACCTAGTTGTTTACCTTTGGTAGCCTATCTTACAGGGAAATGTCTCCTGGTGCTTCCACTGAGCCTTGGTAGCTTGCTACTGCTCCGGAACACTTAGGCTGGCCGGCATGTGTCCTTCTTCGTTCATGTGTCTGTCCCTTAGGGGAAATGTCACGCGTTGTTCCTTTAAGTCCTTGTAGCTTGCTACGACTTGGGTTCATACGTTGATGACCGACACGTTCGTTGCTGGGTCATGTATGCCTGTCTCTATAATTTATAGCCACTTCTGGTTTATAACTAGTCATGTCAGCCCGGGTTCTCTGTCATATGGATGCTAGCGACACTATCATATACGTGTGCCAAAATGCGCAAACGGTCCCGGGCCAGGTAAGGTGGCACCCGTGGGGATACCGTGCGTGAGGCCGCAAAGTGATATGATGTGTTACAGGCTAGACCTGTGTGACTTAGGATCGGGGTCCTGACATGGCTCTTCTATCAATATCCATCATAGCAATTGGATAACAAGGACTAGGAGTATGCGGCCACTGAGCCAGCGTTTTATTCCTAGAGTGATTAAGGTGGCTGATGATGCGGCGGATATTAAGCAGATTGCAGTTGGAGGCCCAGGGACTGAGGACTACCTTGCATGGAATCATACGCACAATGGGGTCCTAACGGTGCGGTCAGCTTATCATCTCAAGATGACAATGAATAGAGTAGCTTCTGGATGGCCAGAAGCATCAAATTATGTGGCTAAGCACAAGGGTTATTTAGCCCTGTGGTATACGGATGCCCCTGGCAAAGAAAAAATTCATATTTGGCGCTTAATCCGAAATGGTATTGTTGTAGGATCTGAGCTCCATAGGAGAAGGATTAAGCCCGGGGTCTTCTGCACTGCATGTGGTCACGAGTGGACGGTCTTTCATAGGTTCTGGGGATGTTATCATTCAGACCAGTTCTGGTGGCTCATGCGATCTGAGAAATGCTTCGGGGTGGATCTCCCTCTTGGCTGGGTGGAATCACAACATGCTTTAGCGGACTGGCTGCTAGAGTGGTTTGCGTCGGCGAACGAGGATGAGAAAGAAGTAATGATTCATGCCACATATGGCTTGTGGCTCGCCAGGAACGAAGCTCGTGATGGAAAACGAATTGCATCTCCTCAGGTGGTCCTCACCCGTGTCTCCTCTTCTATGGTCCAATGGAGGGAGGCTCATGTTGTATTAGAGCGGCCGATGGTAGCCAAGCCGGTGCAGCGATGGGAGGCGCCGGAGGAAGGATGGACCAAGGGCAACGTCGACGGGGCTGTAGCTAAGCAGCGTGATAAAGGAGGTGGAGGTGCTATCCTGCGAAATCATCATGGTGGTTTTGTGCCTGCAGCTGGTATGTTTTTCCCTCACTGTGGTGACCCGGAAGGAGCGGAGATTAGGGCTTGTTTGGGTCTTCTTCGGCTGGCGCGGGATCAGTAGGTGCAACGGATTATTGTGGAGCTGGACTGTCAAGCTACCGTGAAGATGATCAATTCTCCGGAGAAGAACCTGGCAGTGGTCGGCCCATGGGTACAAGAAATAAAGGATTTGCTAGAGGAGTTCATGTACTTTAGGGTTATGTGGACTCGGCGATCCGCGAATGAGGTAGCTCACAAGCTGGCTAGGGTTAGTGTCGGAGACGAAAAGTCTCAGGTGTGGGTTGGTGTTCCTCCAGATGTTATTCTGGATGTTTTAGCTAATGATGTTCCAAACCTGTTCTAAGTAATAGATGTGATTTCCCTTCAAAAAAAAAATACTAGGGGTTCCAGAGAAGGGGAATTGGAGAAGGAATTAGGGATCGGAGATAGAAAGAGGAAAGTTAGGTTCAGGGAAGAAGATAGTTTGTCATACAGTTCATGGTTTCTCGACTCACCTGCCACGCCTTAAGAGGAGGAGGCCACACTCACACTCACCACTCATTGAGTCATTACTAGGCATGTGCCTTCTCTCGGGACACAGCTTACAACACCGGTGAGCCATGACACCCTTCCCAAGACCTTCTTAACGAGCGTGCCAAGTATGCCATCTCCTACCCGTAGCTTGCCATGGGATGTTTCTTTCGATCCCCGCTTGACCCACTTGCACCAAAGGAGACGAGCTCCTAGACTCCTTGTTGTGTACTTCAATTTTCCTTTCTACTATACTTGTTGAGGGTCAAAGTGGTAGGAGATATTTCCGTACTTTAATATGTGGTTGATTACTACATGAAGCTGATTTTATTTACCTAAGGCTGGTCGTAATGTTAGTATCATAGCTAGTATCATGCATGCCAATTAGACAATTTTGATGAGGTGTCATACAATTAAATGAAGAAAGAGATGGTTGAGTATCATATCATGGTACCATATCATAATAAATGCTATAGTAGTATGTGTCATGCATGGCAATAAATAGAGTACTAATTGAGACTAATATATGATACTATGCATTAGGGATGTAGTATCATACACTAGTATCGTATGCATGATACTAGTATATGATACTCCGAATTACAACCAGCCTAATGCACATGGATGCATGGAGGTCAATTACTACATGAAAATATTAACGTCCACTTTAAAGGATTTTTCATTTTTTCATAAGTTTTTTGTAGGATTGGAATTCTTAGGAATTTACACAACACTTATCATTTTATTCGTAAGATTTTACCCTATAGGAATTTTTCCTTAAGAATCATTCGCAATACATTATATAGTAAATTTAGCATACACTCCAACCTACTTGAAATATTTCCTTGTTTTTCCCTTGATGCAATGAAACGTGTACTGAAGTAACTGTAGCTGGCTGATGTTTCTCAAGAGTTGTGTTGTTTCTCAATAGAAATTGAGAATCCTAAGATCTAAGATAGTAATGCATTTTCTTTCCTACTTAACATGTTTTTCCTTAGCCTTTACGTACATTCAGAGCAAGTGCATCGTCTGTTTGATGGTTCTTTTTTGTAGTATGGGAAACATACTCTAAATGACATTCACTCTGATTTGGAGTTGTTCAAATTTCAATGTACCTCTGTAATATCTAACACAAAATTTTCTTTGAAACTATTATCTACTTATAATTTATTATTTTGTGAAGTGTACATGGTTCGTGGGTTGGTATATTCTTTGTTGTACGTGTCGGCGTCCTGGGAACGGGGGTATCCAGACTTGCCAGTCTGCGGCCCAGGGCGTGGCTCATCCAGCGGCCTGGTACGGCCCAACCTCATCAGCAACCACTCAAGACCCTCGCGAGGGCCAAGTGTCGTGAGGCGGACGATTCAAGACATCCCTTGGGGCGGCCTCACAAGACTAGCTGCCAAGGAGCCGAGATATCAAGGAAAGGGTCACCTCACGAGGTTCCCGTGACGTGAGCCATGATGACCAAGGCCAGGCGGGTGCCAGCGAGCGCAGGATGCGAGTTTCCTCTTTGGTGCTAAAGGGGCAAGCGCAAGCGAGGAGTCCCGAGGCATGAGGCAAAGGTTTCCATATTGGTGCAACGAGACTAAGACCAGCAGGACGGCAGAGCGGAGGTCACCATGGAGCCCACAGCAGCGTCACCACCAGAGCCTTTGGCACTCGAAGACCACCTTTTGTCAGGATAGCTTGTACTAGCTGCCCCCCTTCAAACTTGGTCGTTGTGGGATCCCTTCTCGATCAATATTTCGGAAGAGGACCCGGGCCTGTATAAATTAGACTAGCCACCACCATAGAAAGGGATCAGATCATTGAGACCACCCACTCACCCACAAGCTCACCCGAGCTCCAGAACACCTCTCCTCAGTAGGCTGTCCTTCCCATGTACTAGTCCATCCTCACCCTACAAGGCAATCCACCACACCACACTGGATTAGGGTATTACACCACAACAGTGTTCCGAACTAGTATAAACCCTTGTGTCCCTTGTTCTTCGAGTTCGACGAGCTAGGCCAGGAATCGGTGCGAGAGCGAGCTAGAACGGAAAGGAGAGATCTTCATGCGCACCCCAGAGTTCGGACCTCAAGGGTTTGCCGGAACCCACTATCCGACATTTGGTGCGCCAGGTAGGGGTGCGCCGGATCTTCTACTCCGTCGTTCGGTTCGTTACGGCTCCGCAGTGCCGATGGCCGACGATCAGGGGGTTCATGCTGACCGCTGAGCAGCCTGGCCCGCGCGGGCGATGCTGTCCGCCCAAGAAGGCCTCAACCCGCGCTTCAGGCGGCCCCCGCACCGCCTAACGCCACCGGCCGCGGACGGTACGGACCCGCAACCTCCGCCCTGGCATCACGGCGCGCGCGCTCCGCATCGCGATCTTCGAACTACTCCGCGGCAACAGCACCGCACACCCGACGGGAGCAGGCGAACATGAGGGATGCACTCATCATGGCGCGAGAGCTATTACGATGCAGGCTGGCCGAGGGCGGTCGCGACGTGCTGCTGGAGCGTGTCGCCGAACAACTGGACTGTGCCTACAGGGGCGCGCCGCCATTCTGTTCCTCACCCACGCCCAAGGTCATGGTTGAGGCGCGCGTGAGGTCCCGACAAGCTTGCGCGCCCCTTGAGGCGATGGGGGGGGGGCCTGACGACACCAACATGGGCGCTGGGGCCATCCGTTCGACTGCAATAACTTCATTACAGGCGGGAGCAAGCGCTGGTGGCCCCTTACGAGGGCGCGCCGGAGTACAACCCGGCGGCCGCCCAGGCCAGCTGCCGCAGCTGGAAGTTCAAGGCGTAGGACACTCGGGTGATGTCCTCGGTGGGGTAGCCGACGATGCCTACGTGCCCCGCATGGTGAACCTGGGCTACGCATTCAGGGAGGGCCCGAATGCCTTCCTCGGGCCGGGATGGAACGACGGGACGCTCGAAGTAGCAGATTACCACGAGTCGCCTCAAGGCTCCGTCGACCCCTTCAGCGATGACGACAGGGTGCAGCAGGTATCGCAGCAGCACGCGTGCACTAACAATGGGCTGCAGGTGAACCAGACCACGGCGATTGTCGGAGACCCAAGAGCGGCGGTTCCGCCCTCAACAGGAGCAGAACACTGGGGCTGCGCGTGGAGGGCCTAGAGCCGCGGCCTCCCGCACGCCACATAGAGCAAGGTAGCGTGTGGAGGTTGGTCCCTCTGCTGGGGGAGCATCAACAACCCCCCCCCCCCCCTGGCAGAGGGCCCGTGGTCGCCGAGGGTGCCGCTGCCATCCCCCTTGCGCCTTGGTCTCGTCCTAGTTTCCGGACGCCCCATCGGTGGTCGGGGGCGGCGCAAGGCGGGGCCCTCGTCTGGCGACATGAAGTAAGGCCCATGCGTGTGAAGGTCTCCGCTCGTGACACTCTCACGTAATAATGAGTGGGGCTATACACGCCCCGGAATCTCTGGAGTGCCGCCCTCGAGCCTCGGGGGCTCCCTCCCACGTCCTAGTGGTAGCACTTAGCTCTGCGCTGGTGGAAGACCTGAAGAGTAGATAGGTGCCGGACGTGGCTAGTTGCTTTCCTCTCCCTTTCTTTGTAACTTGGTTCACCGCCTTTTCGGATCAAATTTTAAGTCTTTCTCGTTGCCAAAAATGAGGGGAATTTTCCATTGATTTCTGCAGGATTTTGTTGCCTTTTGGCCGTTTTCTAAAGCTCGTACCTCGAGCCCTCCGGCCCGGGGGACCAGAAGGCCGATCCGACCTGGTGGATTTATGTAACCTCGGCATGACCCCCTCGGGGCCAGAGCCTACGCGCCGCAATATTGCCGCGTAGGCATCCTGCCGCGGTCCGCAGGATGCCCCTGGCCCCGCTCCCCAGAGCGGGGCCACGTGTTGCTCAAGAAGCTCAGGGTCGCCGATCCCTAGTGATCTACCCCAGAAGAGAGGCGTGCCGATGGCCTTGTAACCCGCACGAGGTCAGGTAAGATCTAGGTGAGTTACAATGACAACCCAGTTCAGAAAACTCGAGGACGCGCATCCCAGATTCGGTTCTAAGAAGCAAAAAAGGAGAGTAGAACATCAGTTTACACACATAGGGGGCTCCCCCGTCAAAATGCTCTCATACACTACAGGGCTGTGTCCAAGTCCTTGCGTGCAGGATCGAGGTGGAGGAGTACAAGCTCAATCGGACATGTCGCTCACCGCATCGTCCGAGTCGCTCTCGTGCACACTACCGGCGCTGTCGCTGGCCTCGTCTACACCATCATCAACCGTGCCGCCTTCGTCTGCCGCGACCACGGCCTCGTCATCCTTAGTAGCAAAGGCCCTGACCAGAGCATCCATGATGGTCCCGGGCACTAGGGCGATGGCGGCATCAAAATCAAAGTGGGGGTCGATGTTCTCGAGGTAACTGAAGACCCGGGAGAACGTGCGCCCGAGGAGGCTTTGGCTCTTTTCTTCAACAAGCTGGCGGGCCATCATGGCCCAGCTCTCCAGGCGCGTCACAACCTCGGTGAAGAAGACAAGATGGGCAGCATAATCCTCCACGTGGGGATGAGGGACGTTCTCCTCGCAGATGGCCCCCAGTGCCCGGTTAGCCTTCACACGGAGAGCCTGGAGCATGGGGGCGTGCTTGTGCTGTAGCAACAGTCGAAGGCAAGCCTCATCCTTGCTCTACCGCATGAGAGCCACGACATCAACAACCTGTCGCTAGAGCAAGGCCAGGTCGGCCTGCGTGGAGTCTAGCTTGGCCTGAGTAGAAGACTGGCCTGCCATGGCGACCATCTCGCGCTGCTCTACCTCCTCCAGCTTCATCCTGAGGGTAGTAGTTCTCCCATCAACTTCCGCCCGCTAGAGCTCCAACTTTAGGTCATATTCCTTGGCAAGGTTTGCGCTGGCCTTTGCCACCCTCTGGTCGATTTCCTCCTGAACCCTGGCCTCGTGAGTGGAGATAGCATCCTCGGCCAGGGTCACGTGGCCCTCCCTCGCCTCCAACCGCTCGAGCTCAAGGCTGCACTCCGTGGCCTCCAGCATCAATGCTTCCTAACGCCGCAAGATCTCTGCCTCCTCAGAAGGCATCCCTTTCATCGACGCCAAGGCGGTCCCGCGCGCCTCAGCTCATTGTTCCAGGCACGCGTTCAGGGCCTAAAGCTCCTGCCTGCGCTTCTCTACAACCTCGCGGCGGCGGTCAGCCTCCCTAGCTTCCTCCAGGGCTTGGGTGCTGGCCTCACGCGAGGCTGCAAGGGACGCCTCGGCCTCCGCACTGGCACGCTCGCGCTAGAGATGCCCGAGGTTGATGGCCACCTTCAGTCCATGCCATTTGTCCATCAGCCGGAGGCCCTCAGTATCAAGACAGGAATCAACATCCACAAGCTCTTCCCCGAGTCGATTCAGCGCACTCGTTGCCTCCTGAAGAAGCTCATGACAGGCGGCGCCCCGCTTGCGCGCAAACTATAACGCGTGACTGGGATCCACCTCGGTACTGGAGGCCATTGAAGAAGCTCGAGGGGGCTCGTCCCCTCCCGGTGGGGGGCTCGGGGTCTCCTCCGTCTCAGTCGTCTTTCGGGCCTCGGCTAGGACCCAGAGGGGCCGGGGCTTGCTACTCGAAGAAGACACCAGGGCCGAGGTGACCCAACTACGGTCGACGACCGTGGGGGGAGCCCTCGGCACACCTCCCGCACCCCAGGCGGGGCCATGAAGGAGGAACGATAAGAACGCAGGATCAAGGCGCCAGTCCGGCATATCCGCCCTCCTAGACGGCCTCGCGCCAGAGGCGGCACATCGGCTGAGGGTGCCCAGGATCGGCAGAGAACTCGAGGCAACAGGGGACTGCTTCTCAGGTGATTTCATCACCATGGCAGAAGGGGCCCTGAGGAATCATAGTCAGGAGGGAATGCAACACTCAAGGAATTACAAAGATAAGGTACTCACTCGTCTATGTCAATGTACTTCCTCTGCTTCAATGGCCGGAAGGCATCACCACTGCAGCTTGGAGATCCCTTCCTCTTGCGGAGTGCGTCGAAGTTCAGCTAGAGTCGGCCGAAGCCCTGGATGCGGTCAGCACCGCCAGGCGCGACCGGGGCGGCTCCAGGGGAGGCGCCCCCAGAAACGCTAGGCCCTGCGGGGCCCCCGGCCCCCACCTTAGAACGACTCGAGGTGGGCTCGGGAGCTTTGGTCGCAGGAGCACCAAGCAGCGCTGGCCCCTCAGCCGTCCACTCTGGGCGGCTCTCCCGAGCCCCAAGGGACGGTGCTGCAGGAGCCCCAGGAGACGCCAACGCCGAAGCGGCCGCGCCACCAGCACTTGGCGGCGATCGACCCCCTCCCCCTGCCGCGCCCCCTTCTGGGGCGATCGCCACGATGGCGGCGGACAAGGGAGCCGCACAGACAGGGTTCTCGCAAGACCCGACAAGGCCGGACGGACGAAGCTGCAATTTGTCAAAGAATGGCATCTGCTTCACGAACTCCACCTTGTTAGAGCAGCAGTAAAGAAGACAACCTTCCCCCGGCAAGAAAGCTGGCGCTGGGTCACCCGTCAGGAGCTCAAGCACAGTGCATCGTACCTCACGAGGAAGAGCAGGCTCTTGTAGCCTCATGCGGTCCCCGTAGCCGGAGAAGGTCCACATCGGCCGAGAGTGACGCTGAAGTGGAGCAATGCGGCACCGGATGTACTCCTTCACCACCATGGGCGACGTCACCCCAAGCTTCTTCAGCTTGGCCAGCCGGCGCCAAACGTGAGCTAGTCGCTGGTCGGTGAGCTTCTCATGCTTCCAGCCGGAGCTTGGGGCAGCCGGAATCCGCGGAAGGAGCAGCAGGGGGCTGCGCACACCGACATCCACAAACACCCACCGCTTCCTATAGCCACTTACGACCGGCGAAAGGTCGAAATCGATCCCTGAGCTAGCCGTCGCCGCAATGACCTGAAAGGATACACACCCTGAGCACTGGAGTGCATCCGTCAGGTGCAACAAGAATAAGTGGCGGAGCAAGGCCACGGAGGGGGCAATGCCCACCATGGCTTCGCAAACGAAGGCAAAAACAGCGAGGAGGACGATAGATTGGGGATCAAGGGGCAGCGCACTGATCTGGTAATGCGAGAGCACAATGTTAAAGAAATCAGAGAAGGGAGGAATTAGGCCTGCCCAGAGGGTGTGAAGATGGAGGGGACCTCGATGGCCGTCCTATAGATTTCAGCGCGGGAAGCGGGCCAAGCCACCGTCGCCCCCACTCATTAGAATCGGCGTCGAGCACTGGGTGCACCTTGTCCATCATCTCTTCGTTGATCACCACTGACCACTCGGTGGCGGGCTCGAAGGCCGATGGCGAGGGAGCCGAGGTACAAGACTCCTCCCCCCTTCCTTCTTTTGGCTAGAGACCATGGTGGTGGAAGGAGTTGGCGTCGAATCAAACCAGGGGGAAGGATCGAGAAGACGAAGAAGCTGCTCGGCGTGCTACCGGCGAAGGAGGTGAAGTTGTGTAAGCAATAGTGGCCTTCTAGCCGGGAAAAAAACCAGGCTGCGTGGGGAAGTGGAGATGCCCACGTCCTGTCAATCGCCCCGATGTCGTCTACGTCCCCGATGTCGACTACGCAGAGTTGAAGGCCCCACCTGCTTCCTCTCCTTCCTCCTCTTCAACTCCGGCCACCACATGCATTCGTTCACCCTCGCCGTCGACGCCGACCCCCTCACGGCATGCTGAGCGTGTCATCGCGTTCGCGGTGAGCTCACCAACCTCCCCATGTCTTTTCCCCCTCGTTTGCGCACTCTAGCAGCAAGTTCGTCGTGCGCCCGAGCTCGCCACCATCGGACCTCGTCTCCGACGAGTGCTCCGACCTCCTCTCGCCCCGTTTAGGTGTCTAGTGGCCTCGCCGTGTTCCTCTTAGGAAAATCCTCGCGTGTAGTGGGTAGTTTAGCCTCTGGCCTCGCCACGTCCTTCTCCTCCGTGTCGCCGCTGTCGTAGGTCTCCGGCATCGACTCCGTCATCGTCTAGTGCATCTAGTGGCACCCAGGGGCGCAGGATCCCTCTGCGGACCCGTCGCGTGCCTCCGCCGTCCTCGTTGGTCGCCGGAGCTGCCCCATTGCTCATTGGGCTGCCTCTGTTTCGCCGGATCTGTGTGGCTCTTTCTTCGCTGCGTTTATATTTCAGATGCAGTGCCTCCCTTCTGTCAGCAAACGAAGCCTAGCATAGTGGTTCGCCGCTCTCTCTGTTAACCAGGAGGCCTTGGTTCGAATCCCCTTTGGGTAGTGGATTAAGCACATATTTTTGCCTTTGTACACCCACTGACACCAGGGCCCCACCTGGCAGCCTCTACACGCCCTCATACCCACTCCCGCACTCAGCTTGCCACCTCAGCACCTCCCTTGTCCACTTGTTATTAACAGTGGCTGGCCCCGGCCATGTCCTTTTGATTTTGCAGTATTAGTTTTGTTTTTAAATTTGTTTGCATTTTGAATTCATCATATCTCTTAATCTATGCTTCTGTTCAAAAAGTTTTAGATATGAAAACTGCTCAGTTTTTAGTGTAGTTTAATAATATGCAATTTGTTGCCATGTTAAAAATACATTTAAATGTTGTTTGAATATATTTTGTAAATAACATGTTCAAATTGGTTTAATTCATAACTAAATAACCGTAGCGCCAAATTGGCAAACTTTATATGTAGGTGGGGTGGGAAAATGTGTAGAATAACATGGTGATGTTACTTTACATGTTTAACAACTCTAAAATATGGTTTCATCAGGTCAGCCCCATATATGTTATATGCACATGCGATTTCTCAGAATTGTTGTTTGTTCTTCCGGCACATTTAAAATGCTTGCATGATGTTGTTGGTCTTGTGATGCACTCCTTGCCATGCTAAGCAACATTTAAACTTGTTGGGTGCTAAGTTAGTTCAAACTAAATAACCACATGTGTGGCTAGGTTGTTCTTGCATCCCTTTTGCATGTTGTGACACTAAAATGAATTGTGTTCTTGCATAATGCCTTGCCACATGTTGCACTCATCATGTTCCATTATGATGCATCATATCCTGTCCATGCTCATATGCATCATGTCTTGCATCATGTGTTTGAGCATTAAATCGTGTTTGATTGTGCTCCGGTGTGTGTATTCTTGTGTTGGTTAGAGCCCGGTGACGATTCGGAGTTCGAGGTTCCTGTTGAGACTGAGTTTGAGGAGCAAGGTTATGATCCCTCCGTGGACTTAACAGGCAAGATGACTGTTCCCCGATATCACCTCTATCTTTGCCTTGCTAGTTGTCTTGCTCTTTAACTATGCCTCGATGCCTATTCTTGTCTTGTCAGCCTCCTATGTTGCCATGAAACACTCTAACCGCCTTCCTAGCAAACCGTTGATTGGCTAAGTACGCTTTTGCGCAGCCCCTCTTATAGCGTTGTTAGTTGCAGGTGAAGTTGAAGATTGCTCCATGTTTGGACTTGTTTTATTGGGTTAACACAATATAAATCTTACTTAAATTAATGCACATATATAT
Organism: Secale cereale; assembly: GCA_902687465.1. Classification (NCBI taxonomy): domain Eukaryota; kingdom Viridiplantae; phylum Streptophyta; class Magnoliopsida; order Poales; family Poaceae; genus Secale; species Secale cereale. Next base: position 294,357,813 of record LR738710.1, on the reverse strand, counting down.
TGGTAATGGGTGGAAAGCTTGGCCTTCTGCTTGGTGTTTTGTTCCACTCATGCCACCTTAGGACCCGATAAACCAGTGTTATGTTCCTTGATTTTGTGTTCCTAACATAGTTGGGGTTTATGGGCCCCCCTCGATAATTCACACTACTTAAAGCTTTTCTAGCAAGACCCAACCTTGGTACTACATTTTCCTAACAACCAAAAGCTTGCATAGGGAGTTATAAACCCGAGTTCTTAATCAACAACCCGGGCCAGTGCTCCTCATGAGTGTTGGTCCAAACCTGTCAACCACCGGTGGCCGCAAGGGGCAACTATGGTATTTTTTCCTACCAGAAGTTTGGACAATCCGATCGTGGCCTGAGATGAGATACCCGCGGCTCTTATCAGGGTGTCGGCATGTCGGGAGGTTTTGCTAGATTAGTTTTACCTTTGTCAAAATATCTTGAGCACGGGATTCCGAGAATACTCGGGTCTTCCCAAGATGGAGTTGCGACTTCGCGGATCGTGAGCTTGTGACGGGCTAAGTTGGGACACCCCTGAAGGGTTATGAACTTTCGAAAGTCGTGCCCGCAGTTATGGGACAGATGGGAATTTGTTAATATTCGATTGTAGATAACGTGACACCATATCCTTAAGAATACTCTACCTGTGTGAGTAACCGTGACGGTCTCTTTTCGAATGGGTTTCGGAAAGTGAACAATGTGGGGTTATGCATGAAGGTGAGTAGTTAGGATCACTTATTTATCATCTTTGGCGACTGTTGGTACATATTCTCATCTCGCTCTGAATTAATAAGCTAGTTGCTTAGTGCTTACTACAGACACTTTATTACCTCTCCACACCTAAAAGGGTTTCTTTGTTTTGATACCTGGGAATGAGATTGCTGAGTCTTTGTGACTCACAGATTACAACACACACCAGATGCAGGTACAACCGAGAACGATGCAGGAGATGGACCAGAACTTAACTGGGAGTTCAATGAAGAGCGTGGTCCTTTTTATGTAACGTATCCCGACGATCAGTAGTGGTTCCTACTAGGGGTGATCTGGACTGGTGGTTGTGGTATCTTTTCTCGTTTGGATTTCGTCTGTAGTCGGACCCTGTGTTATTTGGGTGAATGCATGCTATTGTATTCATTGTGTGACGTGGTGAGTGTAAGCCAACTATTTTACTCTTTCATCCCTGTTCTTTACATGAGTTGTGCAAAGATACCATGCTTGCGATCATTCCAGAATGCGCTTATGTCTCTAACTCGTGCCTCGACACGTAGGAGATATAGTCGCATCATGGGCATTACATACTAGTTGTCCCACTTCGAACATGGATGTTGTGGGATCCCTTCCCACTCAATATTTGGGAAGACGACCCGTGCCTCTATAAATAGGACTAGCCACCACCATAGAAAGGGCTCGGATCATTCAGACCACCCACTCACCAACAAGCTCACCCGAGCTCAAGAACAACTCTCCTCGGGAGGATGTCCTTCCCATTTACTAGTTCATCATCAGCCTACAAGGCAATCCACCACACCACACTGGATTAGGGTATTACACCACAACGGTGGCCCGAACCAGTATAAATCCTTGTGTCCCTTGTTCTTCGAGTTTGACAAGCTAGGCCAGGAATCGGTGCGAGAGTGAGCTACAACGAAAAGGAGAGATCTTCGTGCGCACCCAAGTGTTTGTACCTCAAGGGTTTGCCAGAACCCATGATCCGACGGTACGTTCAAGATGAGTTTAGTTTCTATTTTGTTTACAAGCATTGAAATTTTTCCTTTTAGTGATGATCCAGACTATAGCTTCCAAGTTCATGATGACGTTGAAATGGTTTAGCTAAACTATACTCTTCTAACTAGTTATTCCTATGTATCCTAGACCTACTATTTTTTGTACAACACATATTCCTCCCATAAAATGTTGCATTAATACAACTAATTATTCTGTTGTATCTTCATAGTATGTATGTTTTTTAAGTGGTTAGCTTAGTAGTTGTAAATTTGTGTATATGTGCTTCACATGTGTATAAAACGTAATTCTTGCCATGTCAAAGAGTTAGAATGCTAGATCATTTAGGCTTCTCCTTGTGAATATAATTAGGTGTTGGTTCACTATGTTAACTTTGCTATTACTCACTTCCATGTGTTGTGTATCTTTTGTTAGGGCCCTACTTCTTCGAGCCTAATAGGAGCGAACTACTTGTCGCTATCATGGGAGTCGGCTGCAATGCTGAAATTCACTATATTATGCTGCCATGTTGGTCTGACTCTTTCCTTGTATATGTGATGATTATTATTCACTAGTTGCACTAGCTACACCATGCTATTCTTGCAGTCTTATTTTTTATTATGATAACTTCATAGTTGGTGTACATCTCTTGTATACTTATTTATGTTAGTATCATACTTGTTAGCTATGTAGTCCATTTCTTGATTGGTTAGTGATTAAATGAATTCGCAGAGCCTCGAACGAATTAGGAAGAGGGAAGATGATGATGATCAGAGGATTCTCTTAATTTGGCAAACATTGACCAAATGTTTAGTAGAGGGCCAAATGAGAAAATGTTGCGACAGAGCTTCATCCTATATGGCAAGAGACGTGTTATTGAAATCCTTGGGGTAATGTTAAGAACTACCTTGTGCTTTTTGTACGGAGTCACCTATTTTCTAAACATAGGTCTTTGGCGTCATATCTTAGAAGGGAAATGTTGGTAAAGGACCCAATAATCAAGATGGAGGAGAAGGGACCTTTTTCTTTATAATTGTTCCACACCGTATCGTTTGTATATTTTCATATGGAATTCCAACACATTGGATGGATCTTTCACAAGTACATAGCCTTTCTTCGTCATCATAAGCACTTTATCTTGTTCATTTTCAAGAATCTAAGTATCAGTGAACCCCATAGGAACATTGCGAAAGATCCAATATTCTTTCCATACTTTAGCTTCTCACCTCAATACTTCCAAAATTCTTCTCTTATTTCCTTAATGTTTGGGATATTGACTTTCAATCAATTTTGTTTTTGCAAAATTGCATACCCACCATCGAAATAACTCATTTCGATCACCATCACGTGACAAAGCGGCCTCTTTTCAGAGTAGGACGAGAACTCTTAACTAGAACATCATGGATGCATGTAACTTTAACCAAAACATCACACTAATCTCATGTGGTTGGGAGGTGTAAGATTCATGTGCTAGAGTGCTCTAGTATGCTATGTACCACGGCTTTAAAGTACCCAAACAGAAGTTTTATTTATTTGATGGTGGTTATGAAAATACCACATCCTTCCTCGCAACACATTAGTGTGTCTGATATTACCTCACAGAGTTCGACCATGGGCACCATTAGCCATATAACTATGAGTATTTGTTCAATCATTGGCATACCGTGTAGTGAAAACATGTGGAAAGGCCCTAGGAGTTCTTAAGAAGTATTTCCAAATTCTCTGTGTTAGTACATTCCATAAAATAAGAAACCATGTCAAGATCCAAGCATCTGTGGTAGACTTCCATAACATCATCAACTGCACAGTGGTGATGAGACTTGGCTCGACAACCAACCCAATAACATAGCTCACTTTATTTTGTTGACCTTAGACGGTGATGATCACCAACATGGAAACCACTAGCAGAACAAGGTTGAAAGGACAAGTGCTCTCTGGGTGATTTTGGTAACTAATGTCAATATATCTCTTGTTGGACTAATGTCTTTATCTAGTGTATTTCAGACAAGTTCAACAATGGCATGGAAAGGATAAAAGGATGTGGAATCCCTTCAAGGTGTCAAGGACATGCATTGGCTAAAGCTCAAGACTCTTCATTTTTTAGTGATCCAAGATCACATTGAGTCCATAGGAAAGCTAATTCTATTAAAAGGGGATGCGGTGTTGCTTAATGGCTTGCTTGCTCAAATGCTTAGTGATATTGCTCCAAAGCCCTCAACCACTCTCTCCTTCCAATTATGTCAAAACCCTAAACTCAAACTCGGCCACACCGATATTTCCTACCCCGCACCACTGAGTTCATATGACATAGCCACTGCCAGAAACCCTAATAGTTTGGTCACACTGATACGGATCTCGGTCTCACCGAGATGGCCTTGCCAATTCTCTGTTGCATGTTGCAATTGTTTTGGTCTCACCCAAATAGCAATCAGTCTCACCGAGTTGGCTTGACATTTTCCCTTTTGCCTTATTGCTTCACTTCGGTCTCACCGAGTTGGTGCAATCGGTGCCACCGAGTTGATGTTTTCCCTAAGCCCTAGCACATTGATCCCACCGAGTTGTTCCAGTCAATCCCATCGAGATTCCTAATGTTCACATTTTGAACTGAATCGATCTCACCGGGTCCTTCTATTCGGTCTGATCAAGTTGGGTCAAATGTGTGTAATGGTTGGATTTTGTGTGGAGGCTATATGTACCCCTCCACCCCCTTCTCCATATGAGAGAGAGCCATTAGAATGTGCCTACACTTCCAGCATACATTTTCGGAGAGAGAACCACCTACTCATGTGTTGAGATCAAGATATAGCAATCCTACCACAAGAATCTTGATTACTAGCCTTCCCCAAGTTGCTTTCCACTCAAATCATATTTCCACCATATCCATATCTGTGAGAAAGAGTTGAGTGTTGGGCAGACTATCATTTGACGCACAAGAGCATGGAGTTCATCATCAACACACAGTCTATCACCTTTTCGAGAGTGGTGTCTCCTAGATTTGTTAGGTGTCGCATGGGAGCCTCTGAGAAGATTATGTAGTGGAACCAAGAAGTTTGTAAGGGCAAGGAGATCTCCTACTTCGTGAAGATCTACCCGAGTGAGGCAAGTCCGTCATGGGTGATGGCCATGGTGGGATAGACAAGGTTGCTTCTTCGTGGACCCTTTGTGGGTGGAGCCCTCCATGGACTCGCGCAACCGTTACCCTTCGTGGGTTGAAGTATCCATCAACGTGGATGTACGATAGTACCACCTATCGGAACCACGCCAAAAATCTCCATTTCTTCATTGCGTTTGCACTCTCCAATCCCATCCCTTTACTTTCTTGCAATTAGCATGCTTTACTCTTTCCTCTGCATATACTCTTGTCATGCGTGCTTGAAATGTATTGAGAATACTTACATTTGTGCTAAAACTCCATCTTAACTTGAAGAGCTGAAAATTGTCACTTTTACTAGTTGAGGATCTAATCACCCCCCCTCTAGACCCCTCTTCTCGATTCTTTCAATTGGTATAAGGGCATTGGTCTCCATTGCTTTGGTTTAATCACCATTGGAGGAAGATGGACGAGTCGACGTTTGGTAGTATTAGACATAGAGTGCCTATGCTTGACGGAGCGTTCTATAGTTCTTGGAAGAATGAGATGCTTGAGATTTTCAATGAATATGATTTGAACAAGTATATCACTAGCCCATCTGTGCCCCCCATTGATCCTTTGCATCCTACCCCCGATGAGTATCTTGACATGACCCATAATTTTAGAACTATTGACCTTATCGTTAGAGGATTGCCTAGAAATTTGCTAGTATGCTTGCCTACATTTGAATGTGCTTATACTATATGGAAATATCTTGAGGAATGCTTTCCAAATTATTCCTTGAAAAATCTAGATGAGATTCTTCAAAAGTCTGTTACTTTTCAAAAGATGAATCCTAGTGATCCTAAATTTGATGAATGTCTATTTGAGCTCCGTGACTTTATGCGTGCCAAAGGAAATGTTGGAGTCATTAGTAGCATCATTTCGCAAACTAGTAGAATTCATAAACATGAACATTGTCATGATCATAAATCTAATGAATCACTCTCTCTAGGTGATGATCATTCACATGATGATGTTGAGCATGGATATTATGATGAGGATGATGATAGTGACTTTGATCTTGATGAGTCAATGAGACACTTTGGTCCTATGGCTAACCTTCGTGGTTACATGGCTGGAGGAAAGGAGTGGATTCTCAATAGTGGATGTACTGATCATATGACCGGAGACAAGGACATGTTCCGTGAGCTTGCTAAGAACGACGGTCCTCACAAGTATGTCACTTTTGGAGATAACTCCAAGGGTAAGGTACTTGGCCTTGGTAAGGTGGCCATTTCCAATGATAGCTCTATCTAAAATGTTATGCTCGTCGAATCTCTTGGTCATAATTTACTTTCCATATCTAGACTAGCAAACTTCGGTTTCAATGTTCTACTTACAGAAATAGATTGCCAAGTGTTTCGAAGAGATAATAATAATATGGTCTTTACAGATATTCGTACATGTGACCTATACATTGTTGATTTCACTAAGAGTGCTTAACCTTGCACTTGCTTAATTGCTAAATCTTCTAAAGGTTGGTGATGGCATAGAAGGTTAGGTCACGTGGGTATGCGAAATCTTGATAAGCTTATTAAAGGCGATCATATCCTTGGTGTTAAAGATGTCATATTTGACAAGGATAGACTTTGTAGTACTTATCAAGCAAGAAAACAAGTTGGAGGAAGTCATCCCGTGAAGAACATCATGACCACGAGAAGACCGCTCGAGCTACTTCACATGGATATTTTCGGTCCCAACGCCTACAAGAGTCTCGGTGGTAAATCGTTCGGTTTAGTCATTGTTGACGATTTTCAAGATATACATGGGTGTTCTTTCTTGATGATAAGTCACAGGTCCGAAAGATCTTCAAGGACTTCGCTAGGAAGGCCCAAAACCAGTTTGAAGTGAAGATCTAGAAGGTTTGAAGCGACAATGGAACGTAGTTTAATAATGCAAATATGGATACCTTCCTTGATGAAGAAGGGATGTCACATGAGTTCTCGGCTACGTACACACCTCAAAAAAATGGAGCCGTTGAGCGGAAGAATAGGATGCTGATTGACATAGCGAGGACAATGCTTGATGAATATAAGACTCCAAAGACACTTTTGGGAGGAAGTGGTAGAGATAGCTTGTCATGGTATGAATCGACTATATCTTCACAAGCTTCTCGACAAGACATCATGCAAGCTTCTCACCGGTAACAAACCCCAAATTGGATACTTTTGACTATTTGGCTCAGAGTGCTATGTTCTTGATAAGCATCGTCACTCGACATTTTCTCCTAAATCTCACGAAGGTTTCCTACATGGTTATGGCTCAAACTCTCACACTTACCGTGTCTGCAATAAGTTCCCCCGAATGGTTGAAGAGACGGTAGATGTGAAGTTTGAAGAATCTAACGACACACAATTAGAGCAATTGCCAATTGATGTACCAGACAAGGATCCTTCAGAAGCAATCCAAGATTTTTCCATTGGTAAGATTCGTCCAACGGAGGTGAAGGTGAGTACTTCATCAATTCAAGTGGAATCCTCGACTTCACATCAGGGTGAACCACAAGTTGACTTGGAGGTATCCACAAGTGGAACACGTCAAGACAGAGGAAATGAGGAAGTACAACAAGATGAACCACCTCAACCTCCCTCTTCGCCTCCACAAGAGAACGACAACGCCAACCACGATGAAGGAGGACAAGAAGAAGAAGACAATGAAGAGGATGTTCCACCCCAACCCCAACAAAATCTCCCACGAGTTATAGCAAGAGTCACAAGAGACCATCCCGTCGAACAAATCTTCAATGATATTCCAACTGGGAGAATTACTCGCTATATAACCATTTGGCTAACTTTTGTGAACATAACTCATTCATTTTTAGTGTTGAACCTATGAAGGTTGAAGAAGTTCTCGAGGATCTGGATTACGTGAATGCTATGCTGGAAGAGCTACACAACTTTGAGAGGAATCAAGTGTGGACATTGGTTGAAAAGCAGGATGACAAGCACAATGACATTTGAACCAAATAGGTGTTTCAGAATAAGCAAGATGAGGATGGACAAGTTGTATGCAACAAGGCCCATCTCGTTGCTCAACGCTACACTCAAGTCGATGGTATGGACTCTGGTGAGACATATGCATCCGTTGCTATACTTGAGTCCATACATATCTTACATGCTTATGCCAATCATCATGATATCAGTTTATATCAAATGGACATTTAAAGTGCTTTTCTTAATGTAGAAATTGAGGAGGAAGTTTATGTTAAACAATCTCCCTTATTTTCAATCCCGAGAACCCTAATCATGTTTACAAACTTCACAAAGCTCTTTATGGTCTTAAACTAGCTCCTAGAGCATGGTATAAATGCTTGACAAAGTTTGTTATTGATAAAGGCTTTGAAATTGGGAAGATTGATTCTACACTTTTTACTAAAAAGGTTAATGGTGAATTATTTGTGTTCCAAATTTATGTGGATGATTTCATATTTGGTTCAACCAACCCCCATTTTAGTGAAAAGTTTGGAAGCCAAATGTCGGAGAAGTTTGAGATGTCTGTGATGAGTGAACTCAAAATTTTCCTTGGTTTGCCAATCAAGCAAACTATGGAAGGTACCTTTGTTTCTCAAACAAAGTATACGAAGGATCTTTTCAATAAGTTCAATATGCAAGAATGCAAAGGTATGAAAACACTCAAGCCTACTAGTGGACATCTTGACTTGACTAAGGATGGCAAACCGGTTGACCAAAAGGTTTACCGCTCTATGAATGGTTCATTGTTGTATCTATGTGCCTCCCGTCCCGATATCATGCTAAGTGTGTGCATGTGTGCATGATATCAAGTGGCCACTACGGATCTCGGTCTCACCGAGATGGCCTTGCCAATTCTCTATTGCCTGTTGCAATTGTTTCGGTCTCACCGAAATAGCAATCGGTCACACCGAGTTGGCTTCACATTTTATCTGTTGCCTTATTGTTTCACTTTAGTCTTAGTGAGTTGATGTAATCGGTGCGATCGAATTGATGTATGCCCTAAGCCCTAGAACATCGGTCCAACCGAGTTGTTCCAGTTGGTCCCACCAAGGTTCCTAACGTTCACATTTTGAACCGAATCAGTCTCACTGAGTTCGTCTATTCGGTCTGACCGAGTTGGGTCAAATGTGTGTAACGGATGGATTTTGTGTGGAGGCTATATATATATCCCTACACCCCCTTCTCCATATGAGAGAGAGAGAGCCATCAGAACATGCCTACACTTCCAGCATACATTTTCTAAGAGAGAACCACCTACTCATGTGTTGAGATCAAGATATACCAATCCTATCACAAGAATCTTGATTTCTAGCCTTCCCCAAGTTGATTTCCACTCAAATCATCTTTTCATCATATCCAAATCTGTGAGAGAGAGTTAAGTGTTGGGGAGACTATCATTTGAAGCACAAGAGCAAGGAGTTCATCATCAACCACTGTCTATTACCATTTGGAGAGTGGTGTCTCCTAGATAAGTTACGTGTCGCTTGGGAGCCTCCGACAAGATTGTGGAGTTGAACCAAGAAGTTTGTAAGAGCAAGGAGATCACCTACTTCATGAAGAACTACCGGAGTGAGGCAAGCCCTTCGTGGGCAATGGCCATGGTGGGATATACAAGGTTTCTTCTTCGTGGACCCTTGGTGGGTGGAGCCCTCCGTGGACTCGTGCAACCGTTACCCTACATGGGTTGAAGTCTCCATCAACGTGTATGTACGATAGAACCACGTATTAGAACAATGCCAAAAATATTCATGTCTTCCTTGCGTTTGCACAATCCAATCCCATCCATTTATTTTCTTGCAATTAGCATGCTTTACACTTTCCACTTCATATAATCTTATCATTCTTGCTTGAAGTATATTGAGAATGCTTAAATTTGTGCTAGAACTCCACCTTAACTTGAAGCGCTTAAAAACTGCCACTTTTACTTGTTGAGGGTCTAATCACCCTCCTCTAGACCCCTCTTCTCGATCCTTTCAAAGGTCCTAGGAAAAAAAGAGGGGCGAAATTGCATTGAGAAGGTGGGATGAAATTCAATATGAGGAGCTAGTACACCCGCAAGCTAATTTACTGAGTTATTTTCAAACCTAGCCCCCGATTCTCTTGTATTAGAATGTCCCTTGAACCTCCACTCCTGCTGCATTCCGATTGACAAACATCATGGAAGTCATAACTTTATGGACTCAACCATTTATGGACTTCGTCCTTAAAGGCACCTTGCCAAAGTATTAGGGATAAGCTTGGCACATCGTGCGTTGCTCCAAAGCATATAACACCATCGATGGTGAGCTCTACAAGTGAAGCACCTCTAGGATCTACTGAAAGTGTATATGTGAGGAAGAAGGCAGAGACCTATCTATGACATACATGAAGGACTATGCGTACACCATGCCACAAAACGCGCTCCGGTAGACAAAGATTGCCTTCAAGGTTTCTTCTAGCTATCGCCATAGTATGCACCGAGCACATCGTGCACACTTTTTTGGGTTGCTAGAAGTTTTTCCGTCAAATCCACATGTTGGCTCAGGCACTCAAGACAACACCCCTCACATTCCCCTTTGCTATGTGGGGGTTTGGATATGGTTGGACCGCTATAAACTTCCCTCGGGGCCTTCAAACACCTTCTCTTTGTAGTGGACAAGTTCATAAAGCGGATTGGAGCCAAGTCTATAACAAAATTTGACATGGCTAGCACCATTAAAATCACGAGAACTATCATCTAAAGGTTTAGCATGCCGCATAGATTATCACCGATAATGGCTCCAATCACCATTGAGGAGTTCCGTCACTTCTGCATCAATCAGGGCATAACTCTTTACTACGCCTCCATTGCACATCATCCTCTTAGGACTCAAGATAAGGCTTATTGCGCCCCTTAAGTAAGGAGTCTGCTGGGTGTAGGGTTGCAGAGCTCCACTCTGTCCTTTGGAGTCTCCACACAACTCCAAACTGATCCATTAGCTACACTCATGTCTTCATGGTCTATGAAGCTAAGCCAGTTCTATCGAGTGATATCCTTCTCTCTCCAAAAAATATTTCCTACATAGAGGAGGCAACGCTTCAGGACTACCTCAAAAGGCTCGTGGAAGCGAGTGAACAAGATCTCTCTCCCTCGTTCATTTATCTACTAGCAAATTCTTTGTCACATCTCAGCTAGAGGGCCCGAGGTAGAAAGTTCCATGTTCGAGATCATGTTGTACATCTCAAGTAGGACAGCAAGAGATGCACAAGCTCTCCTTCTTGGGAAGGCCCTTACACCATCCACGATGTTCTTTATCCTGGCATATACAGACTAATGAACCCCAAGAGGAGCAAGATCATGGATAATTTTAGGGACATTTACCAGCTACACTGTTTCTATACTTAGACATATGTATATTCACTTTATATATCTTAGTTTAATCCTTAGATCGATCCCTTACTTTGGTTTAGTTCGATCGATATTGTTTACTTTGATCCGAATAAATAACACTTGTTCGCATCAAGATGATATTTATGTTGTTTCATTTGTGACCTTCCTAGTTTGATTACCTCGAGCAATGCGTGGGGCTACATGATGTAGGGACAAGCCCTTGGGTCCCCAATCTTTCACACTTGGAGGTGGGGAAGGATGAAGAGAAGAACGCAAGAGGAACTCTCAAACATAAACCAATTACACATCCACTCTCTTCTCAAATCCACACAAGCACATAGTGATGACCCACAAGTTTAAGGGATCAATCATAGTCCTTTTGATAAGTAAGAGTGTCGAACCCAACGAGGAGCAGAAGGAAATGAACATTTTCAGAGAGAAACATGAACATTTTCTTGGACCCTTTTGGAGCAATTTTTAACTCGGTCATTTTTCAAAAAATTACCGAGGCTTTCACATGTCAACAATTCAAATTCATTCAAAATTTAAACATGATGCAAACACCAAGATAGCCTAGTGCATACCAGAACTAGGGTTGTGACAACTCGCCCCCACTCGAAAGAATCTTGCCCCGAGATTTAGGAGTCGGCGGAAAGAAAGTGGGATACTCCAGTCGAAGACGATCTTCTCGCTCCCAAGTAGCTCCTCTCTCGGAATGATGAGACCACTGAACCTTGAGAAATTTGACGTTATGTCGTCGAGTCACACGCTCTGCTTGATCCAGGATGCGAACGGGGTACTCTCAATATGTGAGGTTATCTTGGAGATCAAGCGTTTTGTCAGGACCCCGATCCTAAGTCACATTGGTCTAGCTTGTAACACATCATATTACTTTACGGCCTCACGCACCGTATCCCCACGGGTGCCACCTTACCTGGCCCGAGAACGTTTGCGCATTTTGGCACACGTATATGATAGTGTCACTAGCAACATATGAAAGAGAACCCGGGCCGACATGGCTAGTTATAAACCAAAAGTGGCACTAAATTACAGAGACATGCATCCATGACCCAGCAACGAACGTGTCGGTCATCAACGTATGAACCCAAGTCGTAGCAAGCTACATGGACTTGAAGGAACAATGCGCGACATTTCCCCTAAGGGACAGACACAGGAACGAAGAAGGACACATGTCAGCCAGCCTATGTGTTCCGGAGCAGTAGCAAGCTACCAAGGCTCGGTGGAAGCACTAGGAGGCATTTCCCTGTAAGATAGGCTACCAAAGGTAAACAACTAGGTGTCGGATCCCACACATACCAAGCATTTCATTCATACACACAATATGCTCAATATGTGCAAATACAACATTGCATCACAACAGAACTCTATGACTCAAAGTACTTTATTTAAGAGGCTCCGAAGAGACATACATAACATATCCATACAGATATGGGTCACATGACCCAACACTCAAGTCATACAAGCATACAAGCACAAGCGGAAGCTAACATGTCTGAGTACAGACAACTGGAAAGAAAACAGGCTTGGTGTAGCCTGACTATATACAAGGCCCTTCACAAGCTGAGGATCTCCGTCTGGGTAGCAAGCTACTCGTCGACGTCAACGTCTATGTAAAACCCATCAGAAGGGGCAGGGTTCTCCTCTGCAACAATTATTAAGCAAACATGAGTACAAAGGTACTCAACAAGACTTACAACAGATCCTATCATACATGCATCATTATCAACAAGGGTAGTGGAGTCCATTGCAGCAAGCCAGCTTTGACTCTTGGCTAACCTATACTACAAACCTCAGCAGATTGCAAGATGAGACTACGTACACGAGTCCTCTACTCACCACAACAATTCACCATCGTCGATCCTCTTCCGTCATCCTACGGAAGGGCCATCCACGGCACTCACACTTGTCTTGAGACTTTTAGTAGTATCGATCAACTTGTCTATGAACTGTATAAGCAACCACGTGGTCCGTACCGCGAACAACGGCTATTCGAATAGATTGGTAACCCTGCAGGGATGTACTTCTTCACACATGTTTCCACCACTTAGCGTCTGCACACGACATGTGCTCGGCCGACTTCAAGCGAAAGCCGACGTGGGTGTAGACCACGACCTAACACAACACTGAAGTCTCTAGTCCAGGTTTATCGCCTATTTGGGTTCCATCTGTGGGGAGATCCGGCTGGGGTGTCGCTCAAGGCCCCAAACGATGTGTACAGGGTTCCCGAGTCACCAAATGGGCTACCGGTAAACCGTGCCACGTACTTGTCGCATCACAGCCCACCCCGAGGGTCAGCACTGCGCACGACAACCAGCATACTACAAACACCAGAAACTAGTTACAACTCCTGGACAGAGAACAAGGGCAGTCAATAAATCGAGCGGGGTCATATTTCAGGGCCCAATGTGTGGTAGTAGCTGAAACTTGAACCACACATACAGATCTCAGGTCATATGGACAGTTCCAATGAAGCAACCCACCATGTACTCCTACATGGCCTTTCATCGATACCTTTACCAAACATGTTCCACACTTCCCTCTCTTTATCGAGCATGATCATTTCACTCTGATCCATCACCCAGATGAACCAGACTTGACACCACTTTAAGCATAGCAGGCAACATAAACAAATAGCATGGTGGAACACACATCACATGGCTCAATCAACTCCTACACATGCTAGTAGGTTTCAACTATTTACTGTGGCAATGAGAGGTCATGCAAAGGAATAGGGTTCAACTACCACAACAAGTAGCAGTTCACGCGCTGTTGCCTTAATGCAGTAAAAGAGAGCAGGAGCGAGTAGAGGGGTTTGTATCGGAATGATCAATGGGTTGCTTGCCTGACAGATTGGTTGTCGGGTACTGCTCTTCAATTGGATACGCAGATGTATCCTCGGGAGCAGGACCTACCATGGAGAACACCGACGATACAATCAATACAAACAAATGCAACAATATGATGCATGCTCATGACATGGCAAGATGGATGTGTTTTGGGCTAATGCAACTTTAAACAGAAAGGTTTGAGCCCATTTGAATCAAAGATTCAAATTTATACCCAAACTATTATTCATTAAAATGCATTATCATGTTTTGATGTGAACAGCAAGGTTAACTTTCTCAAACATGCATGAAACCAGTGCCATTGGAAAGATTGGATTTTTCTGATCAATTTTCATATATAAATCTTTTCCATCTGAGCTTCTGTTGAATTTATATGATTTTTTGAAGTTTAAAGCATTTTTTGGAATTTCCTGAATTGTTTTTAATAAAATAATCCTAGAAAAGCATTTACTGCGTCAGCATGACATCATGCTGATGTCAGCAGGTCAACAGACCTGGTCCAGGTCAAACCTGACCGGTGGGTCCCGCGTGTCAGTGTCATTAACTTAACTAATTAAACAAAATTGCTAATCCTAAATAAATTAGCCGCCTGGGCCCACCTGTCATTGACTCCAGGGGGTTAACCTGGGCCCACCCGTGGTCAAACGGGGTCAAACATGCCGGCGTTTAGCCGCCGGCGAGGCTAGATGCGGCGGCGCAGGGCGGGATTCATGCTCCGGCGACCAAATCGACGTCGGAGCACGTATACGTGATGCAGGGGAAGTACCGCATCGAGTGGTGGTGGTGGTTGGCCTCGGGGTCGCCGGTAAAGGCGCTGACGACGACCTTGGCGGCTGCCGGAGCTCGGGTGAGCTCGGGCTAGTCACTAGGAAGCATGGCGAGGCTCGTGGAGAGGTGCTCTAGGCTCCTGGGGGTGCGGTGAAGCTGATGGACAGGGTGGCGCGGCCATTGGGTGGCCGGAGCCTCGTCGGCGACGAGCTCCACAGCGGTGTGTGCGGGTGAGCTTCGTTTTGTCGTTACAGAGCTTGAGAGGGGGAACGGAGAGGATGGGGAGGTGGCCAAGCTCACGGCAGTTGCGTTGGAGTTGACGGCGACGTCGGGGACGAACTGACGCGACGGTGAGGTCGCCGGTGATCTCTGTGGCCGAACGGGGGAGAAGTTGACGGGGATGGCGCGTCGGGGCTTCCGGTGATGCATGGCTCGTCGGGGAGGCGTAGCAGACGGTGGCGGAGCTTGGGGACACGACGGTGAGGCGAGGGGAGCTCGGTGGCTGCGGTTGTTACGGCGGTGAGCTTGCGGGCGCTGCGGTCATGGCGCGGGGAGGGCGAGGGAGAGAGGCAGCGGGAGAACTGGGGGTCGAGGCGGTCTGGGCGACGACGTGGAGGTCGTCCAAACGTCCCGAAGCGGCGAGGCGGCGGCCAGGCGGCAAGCATCTGCCGCGGTGGCGCGCGGCCGTGCGTCGGCGTCACCTGCTTGCCTGGCTGCCGAAGCAGCTGGCTGGATCGGGCCAGCACAGTGCTGGGCCGCCAGGTGGGCCGGCTAGTCCAGGTAAAGTGTGTTGTGCCCTCTCTCTCTCTCTGTTTTCTATTTTATTTTCTGTTTTGTTTCTTTTTCAACTTTGTTGAATTAATAAAACTTCTAGAGCATTTTTATAAATCATAAAACTAGTCATGCCCACTATATATAATATGAACAACATGGAACATTTTAGTTTATGATTATTTGGGCACCTAAAATATTTTATAGCATTTAAACGCCCAAATGCAAATACAATATGAATTAATCTAGTGACCTTTGGATGTCCTAGAATATTGTGCACCATTTTTGTCACAGGTTTAAAACCAAGGCAAAGATGATGAACATTTTTGAAGGGCATTTTGGGTACATTGGAAAAGATTTTATTAAACCCTAGTTGTTAGAAGATGGGTGCTGGGGTTTCTATCATTCCCATTTCAGTTTTCTGCAGAAAGTAAACATGATGCACACTCTAGCTAGTCCTAAAGCAAGCACTGACTAGGGATGTGACAACTCACCCCCACTCAAAAGAATCTCGTCCCGAGATTCAGGTTCCTCCGGAAAAAGGGTGGGGTACTCAAGTCGAAGACGATCCTCCCTTTCCCATGTAGCTTCGTTCTCGGAATGGTGTGACCATTGAACCTTGAGAAACTTGATATTATGACATCGAGTGGTACGCTTGGTTTGATCAAGAATACAAACGGGGTATTCTCGATATGTGAGATTGTCCTGGAGATCAAGCGTTTCGTTGTCCACTCCGCGGATAGGATCCGAGAAGCAACGCCTGAGTTGAGAGACGTGGAAGACATCAGGAACTCTGGAAAGGTGCGGAGGTAGTTCCAATGGGTAGGCAACTTCTCCTCGTTTGGCAAGAATGCTAAAAGGACCGATGTAATGAGGAGCCAATTTGCCTTTGATACTCCAGTGATGGATTTCCTTAAGAGGAGTAACCCGAAGGTAAGCCTTATCGCCGACTTCAAAAGTCACAGCCTTATGATGACTATCATTTTGGCTGTTCTGGCGAGATTGGGCTGTTTTCAATATCTCACGAACGATGCGAACTTGCTCTTCTGCTTCCTGGATCATATCCGGACCAAAGAATTGTCTTTCCCTCGTTTCTGACCAGTTAAGAGGCCTCCGACACCTTCGTCCATACAGAACTTCGAAGGGAGCCTTGCCCAAGCTAGCTTGATAACTATTGTTATAAGCGAATTCGGCGAATGGAAGACACTTCTCCCAATCCATGTCGAAAGAGATGACAGAGGCTCGGAGCATATCCTCTAGAATTTGATTGACTCGTTCTACTTGACCACTTGACTCAGGATGAAAGGCGGTGCTAAAAGAGAGACGAGCCCCCATAGCATTTTGGAAACTTTCCCAAAATCGAGAGGTGAAAAGACTTCCATGGTCTGAGTTAATCTCCAATGGCACACCATGAAGAGATACTATTCGAGAGATATACAAGTCTGCTAGCTGGCTAGCGGTTATACTCTCTCGAACATGCAGGAAATCTGCTACTTTGGAGAGGCGGTCGATAACGACGAAGATAGAATTATTCCCTTTCCTGGTCCTGGGAAACCCGGTAATGAAGTCCATACCAATCTTGTACCATTTCCATTCAGGAATAGCTAAAGGTTGAAGGGTGCCAGCAGGCCGTTGATTTTCTGCTTTAACTCGACGACAAACGTCGCAGTTAGCAATGAACTGAGCGATTTCTCTCTTCATCCTAGTCCACCAGAACCTTTGTCGTAGGTCCAGATACATTTTGGTACTACCGGGATGAATCATGAGAGGAGATTCATGAGCCTCCTTCAGGATCAACTGCCGTAGATGTCGGTTCTTGGGAACCACTAGGCGGTTCTCGAAGAAGACAACACCTCGATCATCCATAGAGAAACTTTTAGCAGCTCCGCTAGCAATGCTCTCTTGGAGTCGGGATATACCCTTATCACATTTCTGGGCAGCTATGATTTGATCCGTAAGGGTAGGTTTCGCCACCAAGGTGGAAAGGAATCCTCGAGGAACAATGTGAAGGTTAAGCTTACGAAATTCCTCGTGGAGAAGTGGTTACCCTTGTTGTAACATCAGATTGTTACAATAAGACTTACGACTTAGTGCGTCGGCCATGACATTGGCATTCCCAGGGGTGTAAGTGATTCCTAAGTCGTAATCTGTGAGCAACTCAACCCAACGTCTTTGCCTGAGATTCAAATCCGGTTGGGTGAAGATGTATTTCATACTTTGGTGATCTGTGAAGATTTCACAGCGATTACCAAGAAGGTAATGTCACCATGTTTTTAGTGTGTGGACTACAGCTGCAAGCTCTAGATCATGGGTAGGATAGTTATCCTCATGTGGACGCAACTGTCGAGTTGCGTAGGCAATCACTTGATGATCTTGCATGAGTATGCAACCTAGTCCTTGTCGCGAGGCGTCGCAATAGATAATAAAGTCCTTGGAAAAGTCTGGTGGCACCAGTACGGGTGCAGATGTCAGGCGTCTTTTCAGTTCCTGAAAGCTGGACTCGCACTATGGGGTCCACTCGAACTATTTATCTTTCTTGAGAAGTTCAGTTAGAGGTTTAGCAACCTTGGAGAAATTCTTGACGAAGCGTCGGCAATAGCTCGCTAAGCCAAGGAAACTCCTAACTTGCTTGACCGATTCAGGAGGAGTCCAATCAAGGACGGCCTGAACTCGCTCGGGATTGACAACAATACCCTTACCAGAGATTACATGACCGTGATAGGTCACTTCTGGCAACTAGAATTCGCACTTGGAGAATTTATCATAAAGGCGGTGCTCTCGAAGTTTCATCAATACTAGCCTTAGATGCTCGGCATGATCTTCCTTGTTCTTGGAGTAAATGAGTATATCATCGAGGTATACCACGACAAATTTATCCAAGTACTCCATGAATATAGAATTCATTAGCCGGGAGAAAGTGGCTGTGGCATTGGTTAACCCGAAGGACATGACGGTGTACTCGTATTGGCCATAACGAGTAACAAAGGCCGTCTTGCGAATGTCCCCGTTCTTGATTTTGATTTGATGGTATCCCAACCTCAAATCCATTTTGGAAAAGACTGAGGATCCAGTGAGCTGATCATACAGGTCGTTGATCCTGGGGAGCAGATACTTGTTTTTTATTGTGACCAGATTGATAGGTCGATAATCTACAACCATCCGTTCCGTTCCATCCTTCTTCTTGACGAAGAGGATGGGACAAGCCCAGGGAGAAAAACTAGGACCGATGAAACCCTTTTTCAAGGACTCATCGAGTTGTTTCTTAAGCTCAGCTAGTTCTAGGGGTGCCATCTTATAGGGTCTCCTAGAGATTGGGACGGTTCCTAGAACAAGATCTATCACGAACTCGACATCTCTGTCAGGTGGAACACCTGGCAGTTCTTCTGGAAAGACATCCGGAATGTCACGGACTACCGGGAAATCTTCGAGTTTTGGTAGAGGGCTGGCATTAAGGGAGTAGAGCTGACGCTTAGGCATTCGAGCCAAAACATTGACTGTCTTGCTGGATGGGTGTGTAAGTTGAACAGTCCTAGTGTAGCAGTCAATCTTGGCGTAATGAGATGTCATCCAGTCCATACCCAAAATGATGTTTATGTCCGAGGACTTGAGAGATATTAGTGATGCAAGGAAAACAAGTCTATCGACCAGAATTTCATTTCCATGGCTTACCCTAGAGGTTTGCCATTTTGAACCACGAGTTTGAATAACCATGGAAGTGGGCATGACACAAAAAGTCATGTTATGCATTCGAGCATAGCTCTCAGATATGAACGAATGAGATGCTCCAGTATCAAAAAGAACAGATGTTGGATGGCAGTTAACAAGAAGGGTACCAAGGACGACGTTAGGATCCTCATAAGCTTCCTCAGCAGAGACATAGTTGACATGACCACGTGCAGTGGGGATTGGCTTGACATAGTTCACCTTGCCTGTTGGCTTACCACGGCCAACGGACCTTCCTGGCTAGTTCTGAGGACACTCACGCATGTAGTGCACTGGTTCTCCACACTTGAAGCATGTCATAGTGCCAGTGCGTGGAGCAAATTTGGTAAGTGGTCCTCCATAAGTCTTGGCAGGAGCATACTGTTGGATTGGGCGAGGCGCCTCATAGGATGGCCTCGGAGTGAACTTGGGTGGCAGGGTAGTGTTAGGAACCCACACACGACGCTTGTGAGAGCTAGAGCCGGATGAGGAACCAAAGTCACGAGGATGCTTGCGCGTGGCTTCAAAATCAGTCTGGCCCATCTCAGCACTGATGGCTTTGTTCACCAACTTCTGGAAGGAGGTGCACTCGTGCAGACATAGATCTCTGCAGAGTTCAGGGCTGAGTCCCTTGTGGAACCTCGCCTGCTTCTGGGCATCAGTGGACACTTCGTCGGGAGCATAGCGTGCCAAGTTGCCAAACTCGCGACTATAGCCATCCACGGTTAGCCGGCCCTAGGTGAAATTGCAGAGTTCCTCCCGCTTGCCATCCATGATATCTACCGAAATGTGATGTTTACGGAATGCCTCACTGAACTCTACCCAAGTAGTGATTTGGCCAGCAGGACGCATAGCCTCAAAGTTTTCCCACCAGAGGCTAGCAGGGCCCTCAAGATGGTAGGCGGCGTAACTAACCTTTTCAGCTTCGGCCACACGGGCGGAGTGTAGCTTGTGGGTGATACTGCAAAGCCAGTCATCCGCATCAAGAGGTTCAGCGGAATGATGGAACTTCCGTGGGCACATCTTGATAAAGTCATAAATTTACACCACGTCTTTCCTCTAGTGTAAGGCAGTATTCTGCTCTATGCGTTCCAGCAGACGGTTGGTCTCTCTCTTGTTCCTTTCTGCCTCGAGCATAAGTTCGGCCAAGTAGGGTGGTTGGGGCAGATTCTCATCTCTAGCCCCACTGGCCTCACCCTACTCCTGAGCAGCAGCAGTGCTGCGAGTGTTGACCATCCTAGGAAAACAAAACAACGGTTCAGACAAGGATGGCAAAACTTTGACATAGGAGTGCAAAATGCAATGGATGACACGGAATGCAGAGATGTTCATCTATACGACATGGTAATATAGAAACTGCCATATATACACCAGTGGTCATACACACCATACATAGTTTAGTACAACCCAAGGCTAAAGTACAACTGCGGTGAAAGACGATACATCTCATCAGAGGCATTCCAAGATCCTATACATTATTTGACTACGCCTCCGGAACTCAGAACACACTAAGTCATATTCCACAAGATGCGCAGGACTGTGGAAATACAACTACTACGATACTACTACTGGCAAGGTCTAACTCAAACATTCCCGTAGTAATCCTCATAAATATTACCACCATAGCCTAGAAGTGGAACATGTGAATCTGGAAACTCTCGAGCACTCGAAGGCTATGGACCATAGGGACACAGATGCGATATCAGTCCCGTTGCTGGTGGTAACCGACGCTCACGTGGAGGCGTAATACCCCCAACATCACGCCAATCCATATGATCGGGCATACGAGTTTGCATGGGGTACAAATCCCGCATATCCAGATATCCGGCATGCACGGCAGGTGCAAGCCGTGTCAAAGTAGTCCAGTGGGCGGCTCGAGTGTTATAAAGCTCCATCCGGAGAGCACGGACCTCACAGTCCCTATCCTCCAGCATCTGAGTAGTAGTATGAAGTAGTGGCTCCTCATGAGCGGCATCGGTATACAGACCAGTGTAGTAGCCTTCCTCTCCAGGAAGTGAGGGTGGCATGTAGCAGAATTCAGTGTTCAGCAGCAGGGCATGCCTAGCCCGGATGATGGTCATCATCGAGTAAGCGGCATCCTGCATTGCCATCTTGATGGTAACCCCGAGTCCATAAGACCAATGGATGGGGTCGGTAGCTCCGGGATACGAAGGGTATATCCGGACTGTGCACAAATAGTGACTCTGGTGAAATCCCGGTACTGCTCCTCCACAGTGTAGTCAGGATACCAACGGTAGCCGTTCTCAGTCAACACACGGACTAGCATGGCCGTGTGACCTGGCACATTAATGCACCGGGTCAAACGAACCACTTGGTGAGGTGTGCGGTCAGACATCTGAAACATGAAATAATGCAAAGGCATTAGAATTTCTGGAAGAAATTGGGCAGCATAACAACTGTAAATGCTCAAAAAAGATTTTGAGACATCATACAAATGATAGCATAGCCACTCAACAACATCATATCAAGGTTCCGGGTCCAACTAAACAACATACTGGAAGGGTAGAAACTGAACTAAGGCTTGAAACCAACAACCCTAAGAGTCTACGGATTAGTAACACGTGAACCTAGTAAAGATGAGAGGCCTAGTCCTAAACCCCCGTAGAAAGAATAGGCTGACTCAAATAAGAAGGGAATAAGGTAAAGAAGTAAAAAGAGCCTTACGTTCCCTTCCACAATCAATTCCCCTACATATAACTAAGAATTTTCTAGACTGAACATCGTCCAGTTTGGCTTGAAGTACCTACAGGCAGTCCGGCTCTGATGCCAACGCTGTCAGGACCCCGATCCTAAGTCACACTGATTTAGCTTGTAACACATCATATCACTTTGCGGCCTCACACACGGTATCCCCACGGGTGCCACCTTACGTGGCTCGGGGCCGTTTGCACATTTTGGCACATGTATATGATAGTGTTGCTAGCATCCATATGACAGAGAACCCGGCCGACATGGCTAGTTATAAACCAAAAGTGGCACTAAATTACAGAGACATGCATCCATGACCCAGCAACGAACGTGTCGGTCATCAAAGTATGAACCCAAGTCGTAGCAAGATACATGGACTTAAAGGAACAACGCGTGACATTTCCCCTAAGGGTCAGACACATGAATGAAGAAGGACACATGCCGTCCAGCCTACGTGTTCCGGAGCAGTAGCAAGCTACCAAGGCTCGGTGGAAGCACTAGGAGGCATTTCCCTGTAAGATATGCTACCAAAGGTAAACAACTAGGTGTCGGATCCCACACATACCAAGCATTTCAATCATACACACAATATGCTCAATATGTGCAAATACAACATTGCATCACAACAGAACTCTATGACTCAAAATACTTTATTTAAGAGGCTCCGAGGAGCCATACATAACATATCCATACAGATATGGGTCACATGACCCAACACTCAAGTCATACAAGCATACAAGCACAAGCGGAAGCTAACATGTCTGAGTACAGACAACTGGAAAGAAAACATGCTTGGTGTAGCCTGACTATCTACAAGGCCCTTCACAAGCTCAGGATCTCCGTCTGGGTAGCAAGCTACTCGTCGACGTCAACGTCTATGTAAAACCCATCAGAAGGGGCATGGTTCTCCTCTGCAACAATTATTAAGCAAACATGAGTACAAAGGTACTTAGCAAGACTTACAACAGATCCGATCATACATGCATCATTATCAACAAGGGTAGTGGAGTCCATTGCAGCAAGCCAACTTTGACTCTTGGCTAACCTATACTACAACTCTTAGCAGATTGGAAGATGAGACTACGTACACGAGTCCTCTACTCACCACAACAATACACCATCGTGGATCCTCTTCCGTCATCCTACGGAAGGGCCATCCACAGCACTCACACTTGTCTTGAGACTTTTTGTAGTATCGATCAACATGTCTATGAACTGTATAAGCAACCAAATGGTCTGTACCGCGAACAACGGCTATTCGAATAGATTGGTAACCCTGCAGGGGTGTACTTCTTCACACATGTTTCCACCACTTAGGGTCTGCACATGACATGTGCTCGGCAGACTTCAAGCGAAAGCCGACGTGGGTGTAGACCACGACCTAACCAACCACTGAAGTCTCTAGTACAGGTTTATCGCCTATTTGGGTTCCATCTGTGGGGAGATCCGGCCGGGGTGTCGCTCACGGCCCCAAACGATGTGTACAGGGTTCCCGAGTCACCCAATGGGCGACCGATACACCGTGCCACGTACTTGTCGCATCACAGCCCACCCCGTGGGTCAGCACTGCGCACGACCACCAGCATACTACAAACACCAGAAACTAGTTGCAACTCCTGGACAGAGAACAAGGGCAGTCAATAAGTCGAGCGGGGTCATATTTCAGGGCCCAAGTGTGGTAGTAGCTGAAACTTGAACCACACATACAGATCTCAGGTCCTATGTACGGTTCCAATGAAACATCCCACCATGTACTCCTACATGGCCTTTCATCGATACCTTTACCAAACATGTTCCACACTTCCCGCTCTTTATCGAGCATGATCATTTCACTCTGTTTCATCACCCAGATGAACCAGACCTGACACCACTCTAAGCATAGCAGGCAACGTAAACAAATAGCATGGTGGAACACACATCACAATCTAGTGGGTTTCAACTATTTACTGGGGCAATGAGAGGTCATGCAAAGGAATAGGGTTCAACTACCGCAGCAAGTAGCAGTTCACGCGTTGTTGCCTTAATGCAGTAAAAGAGAGCAGGAGCGAGAAGATGGGTTTGTATCGGAATGATCAATGGGTTGCTTGCCTGACAAATTGGTTGTCGGGTACTGCTCTTTAGTTGGATACACAGATGTATCCTCGGGAGCAGGACCTACCACGGAGAACAACGAAGATACAATCAATACAAACAAATGCAACAATATGATGCATGCTCATGACATGGCAATATGGATGTGTTCTGGGCTAATGCAACTATAAACAGAAAGGTTTGAGCCCATTTGAATCAAAGATTCAAATTTATACCCAAACTATTATTCATTAAAATGCATTATCATGTTTTGATGTGAACAGCAAGGTTAACTTGCTCAAACATGCATGACACCAGTGCCATTGGAAGGATTGGATTTTTCTGATCAATTTTCATATATAAATCTTTCCATCTGAGCTACTGTTGAATTTATATGATTTTTTGAAGTTTAAATCATTTTTTGGGATTTCCTGAATTGTTTTAAATCAAATAATCACAGAAAAGCATTTACTGCATCAGCATGACATCATGCTGACGTCAGCAGGTCAAACCTGACTGGTGGGTCCCGCGTGTCAATGTCATTAACTTAACTAATTAAACAAAACTACTAATCCTAAATTAATTAGCCGCCTGGGCCCACCTATCATTGACTCCAGGGGGTCAACCTGGGCCCACCCGTGGTCAAAACGGGGTCAAACAGGCCGGCGTTTAGCCGCCGGCGAGGCCAGACGCGGTGGCGCAGGGCGGGATTCGTGCTCCGGCGACCAAATCGACGGCGGAGCACGTCTACGTGATGCGGGGGAAGTACTGCATCGAGTGGTGGTGGTGGTTGGCCTCGGGGTTGCCGGAAAAGGCGCCGGCAACGACCTTGGTGGCTGCCGGAGCTCAGGTGAGCTCGGGCTAGTCGCTAGGAAGCACGGCGAGGCTCGTGGAGAGTAGCTCTAGGCTCCTAGGGGTGCGGTGAAGCTGATGGACAGGGTGGCGAGGCCATTGGGTGCCCGGAGCCTCGCCGGCGACAAGCTCCGTGGCGGCGCGTGCGGGTGAGCTTCGTGCTGTTGTTACAGAGCTCGAGAGGGGGAACGGAGAGGATGGGGAGGTGGCCAAGCTCACGACGGTTGCGTTGGAGTTGACGGCGAGGTCGGGGATGAACTGCTGCGACGGTTAGGTCGCTGGCGATCTCGGTGGCCGAACGGGGGAGAAGTTGACGGGGACGGCACGTCGGGGCTTCCGGCGATGCATGGCTCGTCGGGGAGGCGTAGCAGACGGTGGCGGAGCTTGGGGACACGACCACGAGGCGAGGGAAGCTCGGTGGCTGCAATGGTTACGGCGGCGAGCTTGCGGGCGCTGCGGCCATCGCGCGGGGAGGGCGAGGGAGAGAGACAGGGGGAGAACTGGGGGTCGAGGCGGTCTGGGCGACGATGTTGAGGCCGTCAAGACATCCCGAAGCGGCGAGGCGGCGGGCAGTCGGTAAGCAGCTGCCACGGTGGCGCGCGGCCGTACAGCGGCGTCACCTACCTGCCTGGCTGCTGAAGCAGCTGGCTCGCTCGGGCCACCACAGTGCTGGGCTGCCAGGTGGACCGGCTGGTCCAGGTAAGTGGGATGTGCCCTCTCTCTCTCTTTTCTATTTTATTTTCTGTTTTGTTTCTTTTTCAACTTTGTTGAATTAATAAAAATGCTAGAGCATTTTTATAATTCATAAAACTAGTCATGCCCACTGTATATAATATGAACAGCATGGAACATTTTAGTTTATGATTATTTGGGCACCCAAATGCAAATACAATATGAATTAATCCAGTGACCTTTGGATGTCCTAGAAAGTTGTGCACCATTTTTGTCAGAGGTTTAAGACCAAGGCAAAGATGATGAACATTTTTGAAGGGCATTTTGGGTACATTGGAAAAGATTTTATTAAACCCTAGTTGTTAGAAGAGGGGTGTTGGGGTTTCTGTCATTCCCATTTCAGGTTTCTGCAAAAAGTAAACATGATGCACACTCTAGCTAGCCCTAAAGCAAGCACTTACTAGGGATGTGACACGTTTCGTGGTCCACTCCGCGGATGGGATCCGAGAAGCAACGCCTGAGTTGAGAGACGTGGAAGACATCATGTACTCGAGAAAGATGTGGGGGTAGTTCCAACTGGTAGGCAACCTCTCCTCGTTTAGCGAGAATGCGAAAAGGACCAATGTAATGAGGAGCCAACTTGACCTTGATACCGAAACGATGGGTACCCTTCAAAGGGGTAACCCGAAGGTAAGCTTTGTCGCCAACTTCATAAGCCACTTCCTTATGATGATGATCATACTGGCTCTTTTGACGAGATTGAGCTATTTTCAAATTCTCACGAATGATGCGAACTTGTTCTTCTGCCTCCTGGATCATATCCGGTCCAAAGAATTGTCTTTCACCGGTTTCTGACCAGTTCAAAGGTGTTCGACATCTTCGTCCATAGAGTATCACAAAAGGAGCTTTCTTGAGACTGGACTGATAGCTATTGTTATAAGAAAACTCGGCGAAAGGAAGACATTTCTCCCAAACCATACCGAATGAGATAACGCAAGCTCTAAGCATGTCTTCGAGAATTTGGTTGACCCGTTCCACCTGACCACTTGATTGAGGGTGGAAAGCGGTACTGAAAGAAAGCCGGGTTCCCATGGCAGTTTGGAAGCTCTCCCAGAAATGAGAAGTGAAAAGACTACCACGGTCTGAATTGATCTCTAGTGGAACACCATGAAGTGACACTATTCGAGAAATATATAAGTCACCGAGCTGACTAGCAGTGATACTCTCTCGAACAGGTAGGAAGCGGGCCACTTTGGACAGACGATCAATGACTACGAAAGTAGCATTATTCCCTCTCTTGGTCCTGGGAAAGCCGGTGATGAAGTCCATACCAACTTTATCCCATTTCCACTCAGGAATAGCTAAAGTCTGAAGGGTGCCAGCAGGTCTTTGATGCTCTGCCTTAACGCGACGACAAACGTCACAGTTAGCAATGAACTGAGCGATTTCTCTCTTCATCCTAGTCAACCAGAACCTTTGGCGTAGGTCCTGATACATCTTAGTACTACCGGGATGAATCGTGAGAGGAGATTCATGAGCCTCCTTAAGATTCAGTTGTCGAAGATGTTGCTTCTTGGGAACCACCTGTCGGTTCTAGAAGAATGCAACACCTCGATCATCTATGGAGAAACTACCAGCAATACCCTTGGCAATTTTTCTCTTGATCCAGGTAATCCCCGTATCATGCTTCTGGGATTCTATGATATGATACACAAGAGTAGGTTTCGCCACCAAGGTAGAAAGGAATCCGTGAGGAGCAATGTGAAGGTCAAGCTTACATAATTCCTCATGGAGAAGTGGTTGGCCCTGCTGCAACATGAGATTGTTGCAATAGGACTTACGACTTGAAGCATCAGCCATGACATTGGCCTTGCCTGGGGTGTAGGTAATCCCTTAGTCGTAATCTGAGATCAACTCCAACCAACGTCTTTGCCTAAGGTTCAAATCTGGTTGGGTGAAGATATACTTGAGGCTATGGTGATTGGTGTAGATCTCGCAACGGTTACCAAGAAGGTAATGTCGCCATGTCTTAAGTGCATAGACTACAACTGCAAGCTCTAGATCGTGTGTAGGATAATTTTCCTCATGTGGATGCAACTGTCAAGATGCATAGGCAATCACATGACGATCCTGCATAAGAATGCAACCTAGCCCCTGTCGTGAAGCATCACAATAGATAACAAAGTCCTTAGTGAAATCCGGTGGCACAAGTATGGGAGCAGAAGTCAGGCGTCTTTTCAGTTCCTAAAAACTGTGCTCACACTATGGGGACCACTCAAACTTTTTATCTTTCTTGAGAAGTTTCGTGAGAGTTTTGGCCACTTTAGAAAAGTTTTCAACAAAGCGGCGACAATAACTAGCTAGCCCAAGGAAACTCCTAACTTGTTTAACTGTTTCAGGTGGAGTCCAATCAAGGACGGCTTGAACTCTCTCGGGATTGACGACAATGCCCTTACCAGAGATTACCTGGCCGAGATAGGTCACTTCTGGCAACCAAAATTCGCACTTGGAGAACTTGGCATAAAGGCGGTGCTTTCTGAGTTTTTCCAACACAAGCCTAAGATGTTGGGCATGCTCTTCCTCGTTCTTCGAGTAAATAAGAATATCATCGAGGTAAACTAGGACGAACTTATCTAAGTACTCCATGAAGATCGAGTTCATCAAGCGGGAGAAAGTGGCTGGAGCATTGGTCTGACCAAAAGACATGATGGTGTACTCGTACTGGCCAGCTGGAATCATGGCCTCATAGTTCTGCCACCAAAGACTAGCAGGACCTTCGAGGTGGTAAGTGGCATAGATGACCTTATCACCTTCAGCTACGTTCGCGGAACGCAGCTTGTGAGTGATACTATGGAGCCAGTCATCTGCATCGAGTGGCTCAATGGGATGATGGAAGGTGGGTGGTTTCAGACGAATGAAGTCATGGATGGTCGCTGATTCTATGCACTGATCTATGGTGTTCTCCTCAATACGTGCCAACAAGCGGTTAGACTCTTGCTTGTTTCTCTCCATCTCTAACATTAACTCTTCCAACGAAGGCTGGTCGGGAGGATACTCCTCATCCCTACCACCCCCGTGGTTCTTTCTGCGAGAAACTGAACCTCGGGTAACTGACGACATCCTGAGAAATGAAACCAAGGACGGAATCAACATCAACCATAGGCTGTAGAAGGTAGGACAAGAAATGAGTATCTCTCGAACTCCTAGGATAATTCCGGCAGCATAACGACAGTAAAATGCTCCAAATGAGACATCCTGCAATGATAGGGCAGTACCAAACTCCACAACATCACTCACAGTTCTGTGATAGTACTAAACAAACTACACCGGAAGGACTCGAAAAAAGAAGTATGACTCTCATCAACCAATCCTATGGAACTACGGAATAGTAACACATGATCCTGATAGATGGAAGAGAAAGCCTAGTTCCTTAACCCCGTAGGAAAAGTAAGATGACTCAGATCAGAAGACATAAGGTACAAGGAGTAAAAAGAGCCTTATGTTCCCTTCCACAATCAATTCCCTTATATAACTAAAGAATTTCTAGACTCAACTTCGACCAGTTTGGCTTGGTAATCCTATAGGCAATCAGGCTCTGATACCAAAGCTGTCGGGACCCCGATCCTAAGTCACACCGGTCTAGCATGTAACACACCATATCACTTTGCGGCCTCATGCATGGTATCCCCATGGGTGCCACCTTACCTGGCCCTGGACCGTTTGCGCATTTTGGATCACGTATATGATAGTGTCACTAGCATCGATATGATAGAGAACCCGAGCCGACATGACTAGTTATAAACCCAAGGTGGCACTAACTTACAGGGACATGCATAGATGACCGACACGTTCGTTGCTGGGTCATGTATGCCTGTCCCTGTAAGTTAGTGCCACCTTGGGTTTATAAGTAGTCATGTCGGCTCGGGTTCTCTGTCATATGGATGCTAGCGACACTATCATATACGTGAGCCAAAATGCGCAAACGGTCCCGGGCCAGGTAAGGTGGCACCCGTGGGGATGCCGTGCGTGAGGCCGCAAAGTGATATGGTGTGTTACATGCTATACCGGTGTGACTTAGGATCGGGGTACTGATAAAAGGACAGGCCAAACGGTTCTTATAATAAGCAAACTGTTCTTTAGGAGCCACGGGAATTTCATCCAGTCACTTCCACCATGTTGGTTCGATTTGTGTTCGCTACTTTGATAATTTGAGATGTGGGTGGATTGGTGCTTAGGTGCTGTTCTTACTTGAACAAAGATCCTACTTATGATTAACCCCCTCGCAAGCATCCGAAACTACAACAAAAGCATTAAGACAAAATCTAACCATAGCATTAAACAATTGGATCCAAATCGGTCCCTTACGAAGTAGCGCATAAACTAGGGTTTAAGCTTCTGTCACTCTAGCAACCCATCATCTAATAACTAATCCACAATGCATTCAATTAGGACCAAATATGGTGAAGTGTCATGTAGTCGACGTTCACATGACAACACTAAGGGAATCACAACATACATATAATCAACATATCAAACACATATCAAGTTCACATGATTACTTGCAAAAAGATTTCTCCTTTGACCTCAAGAACAAAAGTAACTACTCACAAATGATAAACATTCTCAAGATCAGAGGGGTATTAAATAGCATAATGGATCTGAACATATAATCTTCCACCAAACAAACTATATAGTAATCAGCTACAAGATTTAATCAACACTACTAGCACTACTAGAAAAAGGGTTATAGATGGGATTAACACTAATGGTGCACCAGACAAGCGGTGCGCCATTAGTATATACTAATGGCGCACAACCTTCTGGTACGCCATTAGAGTTGAGTACACTAATGGTGCACCTGGCTCAGGGTGCGCCATTAGCATCAATTTTTTTTCCTTTTCCAAACATACTAATGGCGCATCTAGACACAGTGCGCCATTACTAGTTGTAACTAGTAATGGCGCACCAGTCACAGAGTGCGCCACTACTGTTGTTTTTTTTAATATATTTTTTATTCTTTTTTTTGCAAAACTATTAATGGCGCACTGTTCCACAGTGCGCCATTACTAGTTTAAACTAGTAATGGCGCACTTTGGCACAGTGCGCCATTAGTATGTTTTTTTTTTGCAAAACTACTAATGGCACACCACCTGCTGGTGCGCCATTAGTAACCTGGGTTACTAATGGCGCATTTTGATGTGGTGCGCCATTAGTAACCTGGGTTACTAATGGTGCATTTTGATGTGGTGTGCCATTAGTAAGTTGGCACCAACAAGATATTTTGGACAGCCACTCCTACCCACTCACTTTCTCCCCACTTCATTCTCTCCACCTCCTCCTTATCTCGGGTGCCTCCTCTTTTTCACCTCATTTCCACCATAGATTCATTCAAATTAAGTGGTTAAATTACCTTGTTTTGATAGGTAAGTAAGGGGGGAAGCTATATTTATGTTGCTCTCCCTACAACAATGTGCACATGCACTTTCTATGGCCTAACTAGATCTATGTATGTTTGTGGTGTTGCATATGTTTGTGGTGTTGCATATGTGTTTGTGTTTGGAGGTGTACCGGTATTTGAAATGCGAAAGTTGCCAATATTTTGCCGGAATGTTGATTCATTTCCGTTTCGGCGAGAATTTTGGCATTAAGCATTCTTTTTGGTCCTATTTTTAGGGAAAGTCATGCCAAATTTTTTCTTGGTTCTAAAATATCGTTTTTCTCTACCCCGCAGGCGACCATGGTCCACACGATGACCGAAGTCATCGTGAACAGGTTTTTTAGCTCCGCGAAGGCCGAGATGCTTCAAAAGAACGAGACAAAGATAAGATGTCCGTGTCGAAGATGCAAGCTGAAGAGCCTTATTGCGGACCCGGATTTCGGGCAGGTGCGGGACCACCTGCTCTTGCGTGGTTTCATAGATGGCTATCGGTGGCAAGGTGATGAAGATGACTACGAAGTCGTCCATGGGGGCCGGGCAAGAAATGAGGAAGGGCAGCAAGACAACCACCGCGGCTCGGGCGGGCGAGAAGACGAAGAATCCCCAGGAGATGATCACGACGGTGATGCTGTACACAGTCATCATGTAGAAGATGTAGGACATGATGATGAGGAAGATGTCGGAGCAGATGACGGGCATGATCTTGAAGATGATGATGCCGGCGGAGCAGACGACGCTGGACCATCGATGGGCTGGGTGCAGGACACTCATATTCAAGAGCTGCTTCTCAAGCAGACGGATAACGCAAGAGCTGCCGCCCGAGAGAAAGCCAAGATGGATCAACTGGACTTAGAAGCGGTTACTCCATTGTATGAAGGATGCAAGCCCGAGGATACCCGCCTGAAAGTAACGCTCATGGCTCTGGAGATGAAGGTAAAACACAAAATGACCGACGCATGCTTCGACGAGAACATGTCATTCTGGCACGAATGTCTTCCCAAGGGGACAAGTGCCCGACCAGTTTCGAGGAGGCGAAGAAAATCGCGTGTCCTCTGGATTTACCGCACGTGAAATGCCATGTGTGCATGAACAATTGCATCATTTATCGGGACGAGCACGCGGAGTCTACCATATGTCCGGTGTGCGGCGTCACTCGATACAAGAAGAGGAAGAAAGCTCCTCGAAAAGTGGTGTGGTACTTTCCGATCACTCCTCGTCTGCGGCGGTATTTCGTGGACCCTAAGGTAGCAAAGCTCCTGCGTTGGCACGCGGATAGGGAGGAGAAGAAGCGAGAAGATGACGCAAATGATCCGGAGATAGATAAAAAGACAAGATGCTGAGTCACCCTAAGGATGCGAGCCAGTGGCAAGCGTTGAACTTCGAAGACCTAGAATTTGGGAACGATCCACGGAACATCGTGCTGGGCGCGAGCACCAATGGAGTCAATCTGTTTGGCAGCTAGAGAAGCACACATAGCACCTGGCCTGTATTTGTGTGGATGTACAACCTTCCCCCCTGGTTGTGCATGAAGAGGAAGTACATTCACATGAGTATGCTAATTGAAGGACCGAAACAACCAGGGAACGACATCATTCTGTATCTGGGGCTGCTGAAGGAGGAGCTTGACACGCTGTGGAAAACGCCAGCCAATACGTGGGACGCCGCAGAAAAAGAATATTTCCCTATGAGAGCCGCGCTACTCACGATGGTGCATGACTATCTCGGTTACGGTTATGTCGCGGGGCAGGTGGTCCATGGATTTTCTGGATGCGTCAGGTGCATGGATGACACAACGTATCGCCAGCTAGATAGAGATCCCGGGTCTTCGAAAACCGTGTTCATGGGACATCGAAGGTGGCTTCGCGACGATGACCTGTGGAGAAAACGCAAGGATATGTTCGATGGTGAAACCGAACCCCGAGGACGCCCGCGTACGAGGAGCAGCGAGGAAATAGACGAGCTATTGAAGCAAAATGCCGGGAAAGAAGCAAAATGCGCCAGAGCGGGGAAAGAAGCGAAAGGCGCCAAAGCCGCTGCTGAAGGTACAGAAAACGAGGTCTGTTTTTTGGGACTTGCCGTACTGGAAGATCCACCGTTTGCCTCACAGCCTTGATGTCATGCATATCACGAAGAACGTGTGCAAGAGTCTGCTCGGTACCCTACTCAACATGCCATAGAGGACCAAAGATGGGCCGAAAGCAAGGGCAGACTTGAAATCAATGGGCATCAGGCAGGAGCTTCACACTAATGATGATGATGATGATGATGAGGCGAAGCAGGACACGGAAAGTCGTCGCAAAGGCAAAAAGGCCAAGAAGACCGAAAATGACTACCCTCCCGCGTGCTTCACTCTAAGTCAAGAGGAGATCGAGCAGTTTTTCACCTGCCTCGTAGGAGTAAAACTTCTTTACGGTTACGCGGGGAAGATAAGAAGATACCTAGACACAGCGAAGCAAAATTTCAGCGGGATGAAGTCTCAGGACTGTCACGTGCTGATGACGCAGATACTTCCAGTTGCAATCCGTGGGATCATGGACGCGCACATCCGTGAAACGCTATTTGGCCTATGCAACTTTTTCGACGTCATCTCTCGGAAGTCGGTTGGCGTGAGGCAACTCAGAAGGCTACAGGAAGAGATCGTGGTGATACTATGCGAGCTTGAGATGTACTTCCCGCCCGCATTCTTCGACGTTATGGTGCATCTGCTGGTCCATATCATGGACGATATCATCCAACTCGGGCCGACGTTGCTGCACAGCATGATGCCATTCGAAAGGATGAATGGTGTCATCAAAGGATACGTTCGCAACATGTCACGTCTAGAGGGAAGCATAGCCAGGGGCTTTCTGATCGAAGAGTGCATCTCCTACTGCACGAATTATCTAGGCATCGAGAACCCCGTTGGTCTGCCCGTCAACAGGCACCTCGGCAGGCTCGTTGGATGGGGTCACCGTGAGGGTCGCCGCGAAATGCATGTCGACTTCGAGGGTCGACTCGCCGACTTTGAAAGAGCAAACCTAGTCGTGCTACAACACATAGACGTGGTCGATCCTTGGGTGGTAGAGCACAAAACCTTTATTGAGAAGACGTACAATGACCGAGGCCAACAGAGGACGGATGGAGATATAATCAAAGAGCACAACTCATGTTTCACGCGTTGGTTCAAGCAGAAGCTTCTGTCGTACCCTTTACATGACGATTCTTTCGCGGAAGAACAACTCATATTCGCCTTGTCACAGGGCGCCGAGCACAACATGATGACCTATGAGGCGTACGATATCAATGGACACACATTCTACACCGAGGCCAAGGACATGAAGAGCGATGGTTATCAGAACTCCGGGGTAACGATGGAATCCTACACCGGTAACGACAAGAACAGATACTACGGAAGGATCAAGGAGATCTGGGAGCTGAGCTACGCTAGAGAGAAGGTCCCGATGTTCCGTGTCAGATGGGCCAAGAGCGTCCTAAAAGAACACCGGTATTTCACCACCATGGTTATACCCGAAGCCAAATCCAAGACCGCGTGCGCAAACATCACCGCGAAAAATGAGCCATGGGTACTGGCTTCCCAAGTTGACCAATGCTTCTTCATTACCGACCCGTCAAAGCCCAGTCGTGTTGTCGTGAGGAGAGGCAAAAGGAAGATCATCGGAATGGATGGTGTAGCCAGTGAGCAAGACTTCGACAAGTACGGGGACCCGAGGATCGAACATGACGACGATGATGAAGTAGAAGCATACACCACAAGAAGAAGCAGGACCACCCTACCTAAAGGACGTCCGTTCCACAGAAGAACTCCATTTGCGAAAAAGAAGGGCAAGAAGATTGTGAACAGATAGCTAGCTAAGATCGATTGTATTTAAATCGTAGCCTTCATTTCTCGATTGTATTTCATGGGCACTTTTTGACCTCTTGAATGTTTTCAAATTTCATGGACACTCGATCTCGATCCCCCTCCATCTCGATCGCTATCCCACCTCGCCAGATCTGGTCCCCTCGCCGCCGGGCACCCCCCGCTCCACTAGCCGCCGCCGCCGACCCCCCGCACCCTCCCCTACTTA
>LR738710.1:294307102-294322711 GCA_902687465.1 Secale cereale | reverse complement strand
CTACTCAACCGCCGCCGACGACCCACCGCACCCTCCCCCACTCCACCGGCCGCTGCCGCCGACCCATGAACTCATGATATATTCAAAATAATAAATTTGATGATATTTTTTCATATTCATAAATATTTTCAAATAAAAAATTTGATGATATTTTTTAAAAAATTATTACTGTTTTATAAAAAAATATTACTGTTATGATTTAAGCAAGTTTGAACATATTTAAACACAAATAAGTGTCAAACAGCATTTTAAATGCATAAAAAAAATTTGGGGAGCCTGGGAATCGAACCCAAGACCTCCTGGTGGGTGTGCATGGTGCTGACCAGTCAGGCTAGTGGGTGTGTTCTGATGGGGAGTGGGTTAGGTGGGATATAACCTGACCAGTCGGGCTAGTAACTAAAACACAATACTAATGGTGCACCAGGGGGTGGTGCGCCATTAGAATCTCCGTACTTATGGCGCACTAGGGGGTGGTGCGCCATTAGTAATCTCCCCCATCCATATCGTCCCCCACCGCACCCTCCCTCTCTCTCCCTCGCCAGATCCCCTTCCCTCTCCCTCCCTCCAGCGCCCCGACGCCTCCGCCCCCACGCCACCCCCGCAGCACCCACCCCCTCCCTCCCCCCGAGCGTCGCCTCCTCCCCGAGCCCACCACCGGAGCCCTTCCCGAGCGCGAGACCTAGGGTTCAAGCCGCCGCTGCCGGCCCTCCGCCGCGGCGCGCCCAGCCGGCCGAACCATCCGCGGTCCCCGCATCCCCGAGCGCGGCCGCCGCGCGTCACCGCGGCCACCGACCGCCCAATGCTCCATCACCGTGCCTAGGAGCTGTGCCAAGCTCCGCTACGCCGTCTTGGAGGATCCTCGCCGTCGTGGGTCCTGTCGCCCCCCACTTTCCAAGGTGCGGCTCCCCCCTCTTCTCGCCCCCACTCCAAAATGTTCATCGATCTCTGAAGTGTTCATCGATCAGATGATGTTTAGACCAGGAAGATTGTAGCTTCTGCCCTCTTTTTATTGCCTTGGATTCTTGCATTTAGGGAGCAAATAAAGTAGGAGTAGATAGTTTTACTCTTCTTCTTGAGCACACAAAGTAGGATTAGATGCAATATGTTGTCTGGTCAACTCAGTTATCTTACCATGAGTATTTGGGTGCTAGCAGGAAACTTCTGCATTTAAGGTTAATATCGGGCATCGTTTATGCCATTGTCATCGAATAAGCTGAATGTGTATGCTATGATAGACACCTGATGAGGTAAACAACTGATTCTTGTTCATGTCACTTCTGTTTTAGATGCTCAATGTGGTTACTGCATGAGTTTGTTATGTTCTTTATTCAAAGCATATTATTTTGCTTGGGAATGGAAGTTTAAGACATGCTTATCGCTGCAAGATTTTGAGCTCTTGCAACACTACAGTTTATATCTATGATGATGTGATACTACTGTTTATATCTAATCAAGAGCTTGTGATTTGGAGTTCATGTCATACCACTGCTTATCTCTAATCAAGTGCTTGCACTGATGAAAAATATCTGTACTAGTTAAGATGAACAAGAAGAACACTGTGTGTGAAGGTCCTCTGGTAGGGTGTAGTATCTGTACTAGTCAGTCCATGTAGTACCATGTTTGCGACATGAGCTGACACCGATCTCAAATAGGGTGGTTGGTTGGTTACTTGACATTTGTGATGTTGATGTTCACTTGCTAGCAGTCCTTTTTTAGTGATGTTTGTGTTTGTTGCTTGGCTTAGTTGCAGAAAGTGTTGTTAGTTGATCTTTTAGCCTAGTGATGATCTTTTGCCTTGTCTGTGGCCTTAGTGTTATTTACAGTGCGCAAAAATTTGTGAACTGCGTATTTTAAACTGTGTTGAACTACCATTTGTCATGACAGAAATTATTGCCATGACAAGGAGCCAACCTCATCTTGTCACATACTTAGGAGTTCCTTGATTATTATGTCATTAATGAATGAGGTTGTTACTGTTTCAGACTGTGTTGAACTACATTCATATATGATCATGAATATGGGCCAACTGCACTTCATTGTCTTCTTTTTATTGTTTCCCTGCCACCTAATTGCCATTAGTTTTGGTTTCCTGTTGTAGTAGCACTCGTAGAATAGAAAGTAAAACCATTGGTTTTGCATGTCAGCTGTAGGAATCATGAGGGTCTAGAATCAGAGTTCTTTGTTTAGTATCTGTGGCCTTTCCAGCTGATCAACTTTGTGCTCTATGTGTAGGTCTCTTGAAAGAATCATCAAATTTATTGTCTGGCTACTACGGCTTGGTGGATTTCCTCAGCCCCTTCCTCGCTTCTGGTGAGTCGATGGTCTCCTCCCTCTCTCTCCCTCTCTTGTTATGCCCTGATATTGGTTCGGCCATCAAGACATGGTTCTTGCATGGTTCTCAAGCTAGGTTCTTTGGTATTGCTCTTTAGTATATGCATATGTACATGTGTTTCTTGCAGCTTGCTCCCATGGTTTTTAAGTTGTTACATGAAGTTGCACCAGTTCAGTTTCTCCAGCAAGTTGATTAATTGTAGCAAATAATGTATGTTCTCTCAAATATCTGGAGATGTCCGCATAATGCTTTGTCTTGCTACAAAAGCGGTCCTCTATAATTTCAATTCTGGTTTTATTGTTGTGCTATGAACAAGAGAAATTTCTAGCCGTGAGTTTCCAGTGCTAGTATTTAATTTTGCCTTGTCTATCGCCAACTGTTTTAAGCACTGTTGGTACGGCATGAACTGGACTTCTTGTGCCAAAATTTGTGAACTGCGTATTTTTACATTGAGAAAGACTTGTAAAGATGATGATTTTGCTAGTTTGCTGGGTTTTGTCTCCGACCATCGTGTCGTGATGATTTTGCAGGTACCCCGAGAGGCCCTTGAGTTTGCTGGAATGTCGATTAACTTCCGTTCCGGCAAATTCGGGTACTCCATATGTCCTATTTTCAGCAAAGGTCATGCTGAAATTTTCCGTGAGTTTTAGCATGACTGTGCTAAAAATAGGACATATGGGGTACTTGTGACTAATGCATGGGCTGGGGTATCTTAGTAGTTAATTAAGTAGGATCAATTGCCCCTTTATTCTTGCTGCATTAAACCATAGGCGGCAATAGAACCAAGTGATTAGGCCCAACTTAGAATTCTCCTTCCCAGCTTAGCTTTTAGGATGCCTCGGTGTCGACAAACCATAAATTATAAAACCTTGGCTTTTAGGGTGCCTCGGTGTTGATAAAAAACGAAATGATGAAAGCTTAGGCTTTTAGGGTGCCTCGGCGTCGAAAAACCCTCAATGATAAAAGCTTAGCTTTTAGGAAGCCTCGGTGTCGACATACCCTAAATGATGAGACCATGATCTTGTTCCTTAACAATAACCAACTTTTTGACCAAACTTTTTTCCTATTTAGAGAGAAACATGGCCAACTACGATGAGGCCGGGGGTTCGGGCGGGAAGGCATTCTGGGAGCTATCCCAGGAGATGGAGGAACAACCTCACTTGTATGAGGACGCCGCCTTCCCCACCGATCCTGACACTACCACTGATGGTGCCGCCGAGGATGACCCCACTGATGGTGCCGTCGGGGATGACACCACTGATGGTGCCGCCGAGGATGCCACCACTTATGATGGCGGCGCACGCACAGATGGCAGCCAACCGAAGAGGCAACGGAAGGACCGGTGCCCGACCGTGCTCCGCACCGTCAAGGAGGAATTTACTGAAGTGGACTCCGACGGGAATCCAACGGCGCCCGAATGAATAGTCAAGGGGTACTCGCTTCAGCTAGGGTGCATTCTCCGGAGCACCGTTTCGATCAACACCGAGAACCTAAGGCATCCCGACCGAGGGAATTTGCACAACCTCCTCTTCACGAAGCTGCACGAACGATACAAGTTCCCCGCTGAATTTGAAAACACAAGACTCAAAGGGAATAAAGTGAACAATACTGCCCTCACGAGGATGAGCACGGATCTGTCTACTTGGAAAAGCACGGTGAAGAGAATGATCGAGCAAGGTGAGAGTTATGAGAAGATCAAGGAGAAAAATCCTTCGATCACCGAAGATGACTACAACGACTTCAAGATCAAGTGCTCGAGCACCGCAACCTCCGAATCAAGTCAGTGGGGAAAGAAATGCGGGAGCTAAACTTAGGGGAACACACACTCGGTCCCAGCGGTTACAGAGTGGCGGAGCCTATATGGGACAAGGAGGAGGCGGACCGTGCCGAGCAAGGCCTACCGCCCCTCTTCGATAAATACGGTGACAAGCAGACCAGGAACTTTGTCAGGGCCCGGTACAAGAAGGACCCGAAAACAAAGGTGCTTACCACGGATCCGAAGACCAGGGCGCTTGAGCTTGTTCTAGTAAGGAATACACCCACGCGTAATTAGCTCCATATGGTTGCATTCTAATTAATGAAGCCAAATTTCTAAATGGTTCACATTCCTTCCGTAGGCGACTGAAAGCAGTAGCACGGGGTCGACTAAGAGCAACCCTTGGGACACCACTCTAAATAGGGCGTTGAATGTAATGAAGAAAAAGGATAAGCTCAGTAAGCCGACGTCAGCTGGTCGTGTGGCCGGCAAAGGCTTGTCCACAAAAATGGTCATCATACTATAACGCTGGTGGGCGAAAGGAGAAAAAGACCAGCTCCGAAAGCTAGTCGCACGAGGTTCAAGAACTCAAGGCACAAGTGGCGCGGATTCCGGAGATTGTCCAAGAGCAAGTGCAACAACAACTCGGAGCGACGATCACCGCCATTGTGCCTACCTTGATCGAGGGGTTGCAGGGGTGGATT
The DNA here is from genome assembly GCA_902687465.1 of Secale cereale. Lineage (NCBI taxonomy): Eukaryota > Viridiplantae > Streptophyta > Magnoliopsida > Poales > Poaceae > Secale > Secale cereale. Next base: position 294,317,919 of record LR738710.1, on the reverse strand, counting down.
GCGGGCGGCCAACAGGGGCCGCCCCCGATTCCCAGCTTCACGACCAGCAACTCGCAAAACGCGATGGCGGGGCCATTGGTGTCTCCGGCAGAGGCGGAATTGGTGTCTCCTATGCCGGCACGGGAGCTTAATGCACCCGGGTGTAGGCCGGCCGGCACCTCTGCAGCAAGCGGCCCCTCCGTCAACTGCACGCCCGCCGTTGGCGGTGCCTCGACATTAGCCGAGCTCGACGCCATCATCACGGTAACTAATTAAGCCTCTCTTGGCCGAGGACTTCATCTCCTTGCCTTTGACTGGGCATCCCTGACGCCCTACATGTTTTCGCAGGGCGCCGCCGACATTCCGTGCACTCTCCTGCACTTCGTGAACAACGAGTTGGTCGATGTCGCCAAGGGCGAAATCGTTCAACCGGGCAACCCCGTCTTCCACGGTACTAGGATACCACCCAACTTGTATAGGGTTCAACTGGTTCGGGTGCTGCCAGGCTGCGACGAGTTGTTACCTCCGATTCGACCCGTCGGGGCCGACAAAGATTACGTGATGACCCTCAGCGCCTGCCTGAGCTGGCCCCTGTCGCCCCCCACTTTCCAAGGTGCGGCTCCCCCCTCTTCTCGCCCCCCACTCCAAAATGCTCATCGATCTTTGAAGTGTTCATCGATCGGATGATGTTTAGACCAGGAAGATTGTAGCTTCTGGCCTCTTTTTATTGCCTTGGATTCTTGCATTTGGGGAGCAAATAAAGTAGGAGTAGATAGTTTTACTCTTCTTCTTGAGCAAACAAAGTAGGATTAGATGCAATATGTTGTCTGGTCAACTCAGTGATCTTACCATGAGTATTTGGGTGCTAGTAGGAAACTTCTGCATTTAAGGTTAATATCGGGCATCGTTTATGCCATTGTCATCGAATAAGCTGAATGTGTATGCTATGATAGACACCTGATGAGGTAAACAACTGATTCTTGTTCATGTTACTTCTGTTTTAGATGCTCAATGTGGTTACTGCATGAGTTTGTTATGTTCTTTATTCAAAGCATATTATTTTGCTTGGGAATGGCAGTTTAGGACATGCTTATCGCTGCAAGATTTTGAGCTCTTGCAACACTATAGTTTATATCTATGACGATGTGATACTAATGTTTATATCTAATCAAGATCTTGTGATTTGGAGTTCATGTCATACCACTGCTTATCTCTAATCAAGTGCTTGCACTGATGAAAAATATCTGTACTAGTTAAGATGAAGAAGAAGAACACTGTGTGTGAAGGTCCTCTGGCAGGGTGTAGTATCTGTACTAGTCAGTCCATGTAGTACCATGTTTGAGACATGAGCTGACAGCGATCTCAAATAGGGTGGTTGGTTGGTTACTTGACATTTGTGATGTAGATGTTCACTTGCTAGTAGTCCTTTTTTAGTGATGTTTGTGTTCGTAGCTCGGCTTAGTTGCAGAAAGTGTTGTTAGTTGATCTTTTAGCCTAGTGATGATCTTTTGCCTTGTCTGTGGCCTTAGTGTTATTTACAGTGCGCAAAAATTTGTGAACTGCGTATTTTAAACTGTGTTGAACTACCATTTGTCATGACAGAAATTATTGCCATGACAAGGAGCCAACCTCATCTTGTCACGTACTTTGGAGTTCCTTGATTATTATGTCATTAATGAATGAGGTTGTTACTGTTTCAGACTGTGTTGAACTACATTCATATATGATCACGAATATGGGCCAACTGCACTTCATTGTCTTCTTTTTATTGTTTCCCTGCCACCTAATTGCAATTTGGTTTTGGTTTCCTGCTGTAGTACCACTCGTAGAATAGAAAGTAAAAGCATTGGTTTTGCATGTCAGCTGTAGGAATCATGAGGGTCTAGAATCAGAGTTCCTTGTTTAGTATCTGTGGCCTTTCCAGCTGATCAACTTTGTTCTCTATGTGTAGGTCTCTTGAAAGAATCATCAAAGTTATTGACTGGCTACTACGGTTTGGTGGATTTCCTCAGCCTCTTCCTCGTTTCTGGTGAGTCGATGGTCTCCTCCCTCTCTCTCCCTCTCTTGTTGTGCCCTGAGATTGGTTCGGCCATCGAGACATGGTTCTTGCATGGTTCTCAAGCTAGGTTCTCTGGTATTGCTCTTTAGTATATGCATGGGTAGATGTGTTTCTTGCAGCTTGCTCGCATGGTTTTTAAGTTGTTACATGAAGTTGCACCAGTTCAGTTTGTCCAGCAAGTTGATTAATTGTATCAAATAATGTATGTTCTCTCAAATATTTGGAGATGTCCGCATAATGCTTTGTCTTGCTACAAAAGCGGTCCTCTATAATTTCAATTCTGGTTTTTTATTGTTGTGCTACGAACAAGAGAAATTTCTAGCCGTCAGTTTCCAGTGCTAGTATTTAATTTTGCCTTGTCTGTCGCCAACTGTTTTAAGCACTGTTGGTACGGCATGAACTGGACTTCTTGTGCCAAAATTTGTTAACTGCGTATTTTTACATTGAGAAAGACTTGTGAAGATGATGATTTTGCTAGTTTGCTGGGTTTTGTCTCCGACCATCGTGTCATGATGATTTTGCAGGTACCCCGAGAGGCCCTTGAGTTTGCTGGAATGTTGATTAACTTTCGTTCCGGCAAATTCGGGTACTCCATATGTCCTATTTTCAACAAAGGTCATGCTGAAATTTTCCGTGAATTTTAGCATGACTTTGCTAAAAATAGCACATATGGGGTACTTGTGACTAATGCATGGGCCGGGGTATCTTAGTAGTTAATTAAGTAGGATCAACTGCCCATTTATTCTTGCTGCATTAAACCATAGGCGGCAATAGAGCCAAGTGATTAGGCCCAACTTAGAATTCTCCTTCCCAGCTTAGCTTTTAGGATGCCTCGTTGTCGACAAACCATAAATTATAAAACCTTGGCTTTTAGGGTGCCTCGGTGTTGATAAAAACCGAAATGATGAAAGCTTAGGCTTTTAGGGTGCCTCGGCGTCGAAAAACCCTCAATGACAAAAGCTTAGCTTTTAGGATGCCTCGGTGTCGACAAACCCTAAATGATGAGACCATGATCTTGTTCCTTGACAATAACCAACTTTTTGACCAAACTTTTTTCCTATTTAGAGAGAAACATGGCCAACAACGATGAGGCCGGGGGTTCGGGCGGGAAGGCATTCTGGGAGCTGTCCCTGGAGATGGAGGAACAACCTCACTTGTATGAGGACGCCACCTTCCCCACCGATCCTGACACTACCACTGATGGTGCCGCCGAGGATGACCCCACTGATGGTGCCGTCGGGGATGACACCACTGATGGTGACTCTGAGGATGCCACCGCTGATGATGGTGGCGCACGCACAGATGGCAGCCTACCGAAGAGGCAACGGAAGGACCGACGCCCGACCGTGCTCCGCACCGTAAAGGAGGAATTTACCGAAGTTTACTCCGACGGGAATCCAACGGCGCCCGAACGAATAGTCAAGGGGTACTCGCTTCAGCTCGGGTGCATTCTCCGGAGCACCGTCTCGATCAACACCGAGAACCTGAGGCATCCCGACCGAGGGAATTTGCACAACCTCCTCTTCACGAAGCTGCACGAATGATACAAGTTCCCCGCTGAATTTGAAAACACATGCCTCAAAGGGAATAAAGTGAACAATACTGCCCTCACGAGGATGAGCACGGCCCTGTCTACTTGGAAAAGCACGGTGAAGAGAATGATCGAGCAAGGTGAGAGTTATGAGAAGATCAAGGAGAAAAATCCTTCGATCACCGAAGATGACTACAACGACTTGAAGGTCAAGTGCTCGAGCACCGTAACCTCCGAATCAAGTCAGTGGGGAAAGAAATGCGGGAGCTAAACTTAGGGGAACACACACTCGGTCCCGGCGGTTACAGAGTGGCGGAGCCTATTTGGGACAAGGAGGAGGCGGACCGTGCCGAGCAAGGCCTACCGCCCCTCTTCGATAAATACGGTGACAAGCAGACCTGGAACTTTGTCAGGGCCCGGTACAAGAAGGACCCGAAAACAAAGGAGCTTACCACGGATCCGAAGACCAGGGCCACGCGTAATTAGCTGCATATGGTTGCATTCTAATTAATGAAGCCAAATTTCTAAATGGTTCACATTCCTTCCGTAGGCGACTGAAAGCTGTAGCGCGGGGTCGACTAAGAGAAACCCTTGGGACACCACTCTAAATAGGGCGTTGAATGTAATGAAGAAAAAGGATAAGCTCCGTAAGCCGACGTCAGCTGGTCGTGTGGCCAGCAAAGGCTGGTCCACAAAATGGTCATCATACTATAACGCTGGTGGGCGAAAGGAGAAAAAGACTAGCTCGGAAAGCCAGTCGCGCGCGGTTCAAGAACTCAAGGCACAAGTGGCGCGGATTCCGGAGATTGTCCAAGAGCAAGTGCAACAACAACTCGGAGTGACGATCACCGCCATTGTGCCTACCTTGATCGAGGGGTTGCAGGCGTGGATTGCGGGCGGCCAACAGGGGCCGCCCCCGATTCCCAGCTTCACGGCCAGCAACTCGCAGAACGCGATGGCGGGGCCATTGGTGTCTCCGGTGGAGGCAGCATTGGTGTCTCCGATGCCGGCACGACAGCTTAATGCACCCGGGTATACGCCGGCCAGCACCTCTGCAGCAAGCGGCCCCTCCGTCAACTGCACGCCCGCCGTTGGCGGTGCCTCGACATTAGCCGAGCTTGACGCCATCATCACGGTAACTAATTAAGCCTCTCTCGGCTGAGGACTTCATCTCCTTGCCTTTGACTGGGCATCCCTGACGCCCTACATGTTTTCGCAGGGCGCCGCCGACATTCCGTGCACTCTCCTACACTTCGTGAACAACGAGTTGGTCGATGTCGCCAAGGGCAAAATCGTTCAACCGGGCAACCCCATGTTCCACGGTACTAGGATGCCACCCAACTTGTATAGGGTTGAACTGGTTCGGGTGCTGCCAGGCTGCGACGAGTTGTTACCTCCAATTCGACCCGTCGGGGCCGACAAAGATGACGTGATGACCCTCAGCGCCTGCCTGAGCTGGCCCCTGCTTTGGCCGAAGAGCTAGATTCGTTTGGGGGCGGGGGACACCACCCCAAAGACAACACCGTCAGTCGTGTCGGTGCCAAGTCGGCCCCATGGCAAGACCGCCGCAACGGTGCCGGACATCCCTATGCCACTGGATCCAAACATGCATATGGCACAGGATCTGAATGACGACGATGACAACGACGACGATACATTTGCCAACGTCGATCAGTACTTTGCCGATCATGGGTACGGTGGCGACTTCATGGGGCCTCCTTCTCAAGAACCCAACCCTACAAAAGACGCGCGCGATCTAGCTGGTACCGCGGAGAAACCAAGTTGCAACAGGCGTCGTCTGCCGTTCAGTTCTCAGGAGACGCCTCCAGCTGCCGACTTCACCGAGCCTCAGATAGGCGAAGTGCGAAATATTATCATCCCCAACACACTCAAGAATGCGGTTTGTGAGCAGAACTCGGTCCCATTACAGGAGAAGAAGAAGGCACACAAAAGAAAGACTAACAAGGGTGTGAGCCAGCCGGCACCGAGTACGATCCGTGCTCAGGACGAACCACCTTCACCTGAGGATGTAATGAGGAGGGTGCATGTGGCGGGTAGGCCGATGCTACTGAGAAATATGCTCGATGCTGCAACTGGTGCTATGCGGAGTCTGCATGACAGTGTTCTTTCTTTGGAGAAGCGACGTCTCAGAGAGAAGGATGTGGCATACCCGGTTTTCGAGGCCAAGGTGCCAGAGGGCAAGGGCTTTGTGGATAACTCCATCGGGGGTACGATCGTCCTGCGGTTTGATGACATCTACGCTATATTGAACCTTCATCCGCTGCACTACACCTTCGTTCGGCTATTTTCGCTGAGTATGGAGATGCGGATCATTCGCGACAAGACCCCGGACATCGTGATAGTCGACCCCTTCTACATGCGTGCCAAGATCTTGGGCAGCGCTGGGGACCGGCAAGTCGCGAGTTCTTACCTCGAAGGCGTCATTCTGGCAAACCGAGATAAGGATAACTTCCTCGTGCCTTACCTTCCCGAGTAAGTCCTCCCCTCAACCGCCCCGTAACATATGAATTCTTAGATTTCGATTGTTTTTCTTTTAACATTCCGTGTTTTCTACAGTGACACACATTGCACGCTCATCCTCCAAAGCCCCAAATATTCCATGGCCACATATTTCGACTCGGACCGTCAGTCGAACGTAGACTACACAAATGTCAAGAAGGTTCTTGATGATGTTCTCCCCGGCTACGCCAAATCTGGAGCCACCTTCACAAGGCCTATTTGTAAGTACGTCAAGCACGTGTTCTCCCACAATACGATGTTCTGCTGCGTCAAGTAGCCGCTTGGCGGTCAGAAGGGTGCCTACTACGCCATCCATCACATGCGGGCGATCGTACGGGACCATCATCAACTTCTGCTACCGAGTAAACTCAAAGATTGGGCCGCGAGTGTGTCGGCAATCCAGGACGCGGACATCAGAAAAGAATTGTTTCGCATCCAGTCGGAGTTTGCGGAAATCATCCATCAAGATGTCCTTCGTACCTCGGGGCAGTTCTACCTCAGAAATCAACCGTCCAACAGTGACATCGACACAATGATACAAATGCAGGCTGACAAAGCCCGCGATTTCATGACTCCCACGATAGACGGCGGCTTCATCCATGCTCTGGTTCCTTGAGTCGAGTCGAAAGTAGTGATGCTGTGTCTAGTTCTGAAACATCGATTGGCTCATGTTGTAATTAAACTTTAATGAACTTGTAGTATGTCTCTTTGGTTTCGACTATCGTTCAACTTAGATGTAATCGATGCTATTAATGTCTTGCTTTTCTCTTCCGATCGTTCTGTTGCATACTTATATATTGCTTATGTATTGTCTGTGAATTGGTACTAACGTTTCGTTTGGCTAGTGCATAGCGATGCCGTCGTATGTCGTGTACAAGGGTAAGGTTCCCGGAGTCTACGGCGACTGGGAGGAGTGTCGGAGACAGGTTCACCGATTCAGCGATAACAGTTACAAAGGGTACACCACTAGGGCCGAGGCGGAATCTAGATACGCCCGCTATCTAGCAGGAGAGGGAAGGGAGCATTGGAGGAACCGGATGAAGACGAGTTTCATCGTGATGATGCTCATCGTGATGACCGCAGCTCTCTTCTATGTGATGGTAGTTTAGATGATCGATATCGACTTGTAATGTGAAGACAAACTCGCTACTCGCGGTCTCAAGACTTGTAATATAATGTTCTATCTTTGTTTGGTCTTTTCAATTCGGAGACTAATATGATGAATTGTATTCGGAGACTAATATGATGAATTGTATTCAGAGACTAATCTTCTATTGTATTCAATGAATCTGTTGTTGCTGTGTGCTATCTATATTCTGTCCAATAATACATTTTCTAACCTGTGCAAAAAACAGAAAATTAAAAAATAAATAAAAAACCTAATATTCATACTAATGGCGCATCACATCACAGTGCGCCATTAGTATGCCAAAGGATACTGATGGCGCATCATTAAACAGTGCGCCATTAGTATGCCAAAGTTACTAATGGCGCATCTGGCAGTAGTGCGCCATTAATATGCCAAAGCACCTGGGTATATATGGCCCCCTGGGAGGCATACTAATGGCGCACCGTGGTATATACTAATGGCGCATCTGAGGTGCGCCATTAGTAAAATATACTAATGGCGTGGCACTAATGGCGCACCACTAATGCGCCATTAATGGCCAAAATAGGTGCGCCATTAGTAGGCCTTTTCCTAGTAGTGTAGGAACCCATGGGTACCAATCCGAGGTTCCAGTACGAAGATTGATCACAAGAGTTGAACTAGGGTTTGAGTGGAGATGGTGCTATTGAAGATGTTGATTAAGATTTGCCGGCCAGAGATGAGAAGGTTGTTGGTGATGACGATGATGATGATTTCCCCCTCCGGGAGGGAAGTTCCCCTAGCGAAATCACTCTGCCGGAGGGCAAAAGTGCTCCTACCCAAGTTCCGCCTCGAGACGGCAGCACTCCATCCCGAAAGTCCTCTCCTTATTTTTCTAGTTCAAATGGCTTATATACAGAAGAGGGGCACCGGAGGTGGGCCGAGGAGGCTACAACCCACCAGGGCGCGCTTGGGGTCCCTGGCGCGCCAAGGTGGGCTGTGCCCGCCTGGTGGGCCCTCTGGTACTTATTTGCTCCATTATTCAACATATATTCCAGAATAATTCTCCGTAAATTTTTAGCTCATTTGGAGTTGTGCAGAATAGGTGGAATGACGTAGCTTTTTCAGGTCCAGAATTCCAGCTGCCGGTATTCCCCCTCTGTGTAAACCTTGCATTTTATGAGAGAAAAGGCATTAGAATTACTCCATAAAACATTGTTATGTATAAAAACATTATAAGTAACAGCAAGAAAACATGATGCAAAATGGACGTATGAACTCCCCCAAGCTTAGACCTCGCTTGTCCTCAAGCGAAAAACCGAAATCGAAAAACATGTCCACATGCTTAGAGAGAGAGAGGTGTCGAGAAAAACAAAATACAAGCATAGAAGCATCATGCATATTATTGTAACATCAACAAACTTTTTTTATAACACATTACGACATAGTTTTATCATATAACTTCTTATGCACAAGTAACAATTCATCACAATATCGAAGTAGAAGCATAAAATCTATTGAAAACCAACAAACTATGTTACCAGTCAACTTGGCAACTACTATTCATCATCTTTTCAGGAAGGGTCTCATATCGAAGCTTTTAGGCAAGTCCATATACATAACCATCATATAGTCTTCTATGATTGCTAACACTCACCGCATACCCATGAACAAAAATTTTCAACCGGACACATAGAAAGATAGGGGCTTATAGTTTCGCTTCCCAACGTATTCACCTCAAGGGCGATGTCAACAATAATAACTCGTGCTCACCCATATCCAACTCGAATATATGTGACTAGATCTTTCCTCACCACATGATGCTTGAATAGGGAAGAATACTTGACTCTTGCATAAAAGTAACTACACATAATTAAAAGATAGGCCCTTCACAGAGGGAAGCAGATGTTGTCGTGCACTTTTTGGTTTGCATGCTCAATCTCTTAGTGCAAAAGAACGTCACGTTATATTGCCCCATGTGATAGCAACCTTTATTCTGTAGTCTGTCGCTTTTATTATTCTTCCATCACAAGTTCGTACAACGCTCAATTTTCTCTTACACTAAATGATCCAACATATTTATAAGAAATTTTTATTGACATATGTCGGTACGAAACGACACCTATGGGATCACTGGAATCCCTTCCACGGTTGGCGGGCACGTGGTTGTGCAAAGAGTGGGTCTAAGAGTCAGCACAACAATCATTTACCCAGGTTCGGGCAGCGAGGATGCGTAATACCCTAGTCCTGCTTTGCTGTATATTTGAGTGTTCTTGAGTTTTTCAGCTAGCTATGGTGCCTGTCCAGCTTTCCAGGATCTGAATCCTTCTTCAGTATGCCGCATGCCTCCTTTTATAGTGTAAAAGGGGCTGCCACAGTGGCACACATGAGGTGGAAAGGTGTACAGTGTATAGGCTTATCCCATGCCATTACGGGACAAGACGCATTAAATGGGCTACTTACGTGTCTATTTACTTCATCGGGGATGGAAAAGAAGCATGTCCTGTCCGTGGTCGCTCTGTATGTTCGCGACGCGTGTCCAGGCCAGCGAGGCAGGTAGCTGAGGTGGCATGGTGGTAGGATCTTCAGGAAGATCTGCATGGCACCACGCAGGTGCTTGATTAGCTGGACTAGAACCACGTATTGCCACGTTGGTGCCTACCTGGGCCAGCGGGTCAGCCGCCGAGCTGGGGCGGTGACGGGGCGGAAAGAGCTTGCCGCAGTCTTGCTTCTATGAACGGCAACGGTCTTGTCGGGGCCTCCGTCAGCATCCCGTGACAAGAGGCTTCCCGAGGCTCTGGGGTGTCTTCGACAAGGAGCCTTGCGATCGCCATGTCTTCTGGTTCTTATCTTGGGAGTCATAGACCTTTGTCTTCACAAAGATCTGCATGCCATCACGCGGGTGCTTCCTGAGCCTTGGCTCCAATGTTTGTTGATGACATTGGAGTTTTAGGTCCAAGGGTGGCCGCGACGGAGGCATTTGGGCAATCACTCTGGCAAGAGCTCTTGCCTGGGGCGCGCAGGCCGCCCTGGCAGCAGTCCTTGCCGGGGGAGAGCCTGTCTCCTTGCTTGCTCTTCACGTGCTGCCGTCTTAGCATTGTTCTGGCAACTCCGCGTCTATGGCTTCCCTCCTCTGCTCTGTTATGTTTGGTCGTAGGCGCAACTCTGACTGCCCGTGCACAAGTAAGGGGTAAAAAAGAGAGCCCCTGCTTTTGTACACCGACAGGAGCCCCCGGGCCTGGGCCATTCATAAGCGCAATGCGTTGTTGCGCTAGGCCCATAATGGTGCACGGGCAGTAAGATTGGATTCTTTTTGTCGCAGCAACCCCTCCGGCGGTTGCGTTTCCCCACGATCGGCGCTGACGTGGGGGGGGTCGTGCGTGGGCTGATAGCAGCATGCTCACGTCATATCATGGTTCCAAAAAATAGTAAAGAGGCGGTTCACGCCCTCCTCATAAAGAATAGAGGAAGTCGCGGGGGCGCGGCTCATTTACTAAGTGGACTCGGGTCGCTCCACGGTCACGGGGCGCGAAAAGGTCATACCACATGTCATCCGATTCCCGATCCGCCTGCCACGTACCCCTCATGCATCAGGGAAGGCAAGCGGCAGATGCAGAGGGTGCAGGTATTAACGCCGAGGG
>LR738710.1:294270954-294307001 GCA_902687465.1 Secale cereale | reverse complement strand
GGGGGGCGGGGGCGAGCGCCGCTGGAGCAGCGGGTCGGTCCTGTTCCCTTGTGCCTCCGGCGCTTGGACTAGTTGATTCGGGCGATCGCCCTTCTATAAAGAGGGGAGGAGAGGAACGACGCTTCTCACCCCTCCACTCATCTTCTTCCTGTTTGATTCCTTCCCTCCACAAGGTATGCCGAGAGAGCGTGGTCGTGGCCGTGCCTCCGCGGAAGTGACCATGCTGTCTTCCCATCAGAGGGCGGCGGTGGTCAAACAGGAGCCGGATGCCCCAGATGAGGGGCATGCTGGAGGCAGAGGTGTCGGCCATTGTCGTGGTCGGCGAGGCAGGCGATGCAGAGGCAAACGAGGTCGGGGGACACCCGTGCCATCATCATCTTCGTCTTCATCTCCTTCATCGTCTCCTCCTGCCTCCCCATGCGGCCATGTCAAGGACACGGTGCTGGAGTTCATCTTGCAACTGCGCCAGCCGCTGCGCAATCGTCTCTGCCTTCCTGGAGCATTCAGGAGGGTGCTGGTGGTCGATCAGCCATCGAGGTTGAGGCTTCACATTGAGGGGTGTTGAAATGGCGCCATGTGGGTGAACACCGAGTTTCCCACCCCTCACGTGATGCTCCTTTGCCGGGAGTGGAAGAACTTCGCGCGTGCCCACTGCTTGGAGAAGGGGCACGTCCTCTGCTTCAGGCTAGCGGAAAGCGATCTGCTCTCCGTCAAAGTCTTAGGGCGCCTGGGACACAGGCTAGGGTGCTATGTGGAGAGCTCGACCGACGACGAAAATTCCTCCCCGAGCGAGAGCGATGGGGAGGACAGTGGCAGCGACGACGAGGGCGGCGGGCGGGAGGATGACGGGTCCGACTAGGCGGCGGATACGCAGTCCCTGGGCGGTGCTCGCAGCACCATCATCTACACCACCAGCCCCTTGAACTTCTCGGGGTCACCGCTTTGGACTGCTGGTGTTGGGAGGCCGGAGAAGGCGAACAAGGTGGGTGGCGTTCGTCATGTCGGAGTACACGGGCGTCAACACGCACATTGCCGGCCTGCTGCCCCATCTTTCGGCTCTTCTCCCGGTGCCATCATCGTCAGCCTCCTTTCTGACGGCTGCCGGGATGTTCTCTTGGTGCTTTTTGCTGCTCGTGCTTCGCCTAGGCGCTTCTTTTGCCCTTCGCCATCTTGTTCCATTTCCTAAGGAGAGGGGCAAGAAAGGGATTACGGGCATCTTATCTCTTTTTAGTTTTTAAGCCTATTGGCCTTTGTAAGACTTAGAATCTCGTAACTCCCTCGCTTTATGTATGCATTCCGTATGAAATGTACTTGTTTGCAACGTATTAATGAGAAGAAGGGTGTTTGCCCGGTTTCTTTGTGCGCGGGCAGGAGCCACACCAAGGAATGGATCATTGTTATCTTAAGATAAACAACATGTCCCGGTAACTAGCCTTGCCGTCCCCCTCCCCGCTCCATAAGTGTACTCGCGCCCTTGGCGGAAGTAGGAGAAGGATAGGGTGAGGCCCTTCGTCCGCTCCCTTTCCATCGCACTACTACCAAGACCCGGTCCAAGCCAGAGCTTGTTGGACACAAGGAGAAAAAGGGAGCATGATGGTATACGAACGAACGAAGCCTTGTACGCCCAAATTTCGTACGGAAGAAAGGAGTGGGGGATGAAAGACTTATCTGGCTCCTGTAGCTCCCGGTGGCCTTTTCTTGCCGTGGCTTGACCCTTGGTTGTGCAGCCCCCGGCAACCTTAGTTTTGTCGGGGTTGGAGTGTCGACCCGCCCCCTTTCTTCCAAACGGTTCAGCAAGGACATCCATGGATCCTGCAAATCAAGAGGACGGAAAGGAAATAGAGAGATGCAAACTCGACCTCTGTGCTAGGGGTTAGCCGCCGTTAAGCATTATCAACCCTAACAGAGAAAGAGACTCAACCTAGCATGCATGCTAAAACTTAGGGCGCCAGCGCTTCATTTATTTATGCTCAGGGTTTGCGTCTGGCTTTGTATGAAGGGTTACATGCCTTGCCGTCTAGGCTTGTAAAAAAGAGCGGCTTGCCGGGAGGCCCGGCAAACGCGCCTTACGGGTAAAACTTGCGAAGAAGTTCGATATTCCAGGAGTTACTCACTGGGATACCATCTTCGGTCTCCAGGCGGACTGTGCCAGGCCTGGTGACTCGCATTACCCGATAAGGGCCTTCCCACTTCGGCGTCAACTTGTTGGAATTCTTGGCCGACTGAACGTGCCGAAGAACAAGGTCGCCTTCCTCAAAGCTTCGGGCATGAACCTTGCGGCTATGATAGCGGAGCAAGGCTTGCTGGTAGCACGCTGCTCGCACAGCCGCCCGAAGACGATCTTCCTCGAGGAGCATTTCATCATCTTGCCGCAGTCGCTCTTGCTCAAGCTCATCATAAGAGAGCACTCGGGGTGACCCGTATGTGAGTTCTGTGGGGAGAACTACTTCCGCCCCGTAATGAGGGAGACGGGTGTCTGGCCGGTGGCTCGATTTGGTGTCGTCCTGACTAACCAAAGAACCGCCGGCAATTCATCAATCCAGCACCTTCCGCACTTGTGTAGCCTGTCAAAAGTCATTGTCCGGAGGCCTCGCAGTACTTCAGCATTTGCCCTTTCTACCTGGCCGTTGCTTCGAGGATGTGCAACAGAATCGAAATAGACCTTGCCGCCGAGGTCTTTAATATATTGAAGGTGTTGCTTGTGAACTGCGTACCGTTGTCGGTGATGATTCTGTTTGGTACACCAAAACGGCAGACCAGGCCCTTGAAGAATTTGACGGCCGATTGTGTTGTCACCTTTCTCACTGCTTCCACCTTGGGACACTTTGTGAACTTGTCGATTGCCACGTACAAGTACTCAAAGCCCCCGATAGCACGGGTAAAAGGGCCCAATATGTCGAGTCCCCAGACCAAGAATGGCCAGGAGAGAGGGATTGTTTGGAGAGCTTGAGCTGGTTGATGAAGTTTCTTTGAATGGAACTAACATACTTCACACTTGATTACTAGTGTCGTTGCATCCTGGAGGGCAGTGGGCCAGAAGAAACCTTGCCGGAATGCCTTGCCGGCAAGGGCCCTTGACCCGATGTGGGAGCCACATATGCCTCCATGTATCTCTGCCAACAGCTCTAGTCCTTCCTCCCGAGGGATGCACTTCGATTTCATGCCGTTCGGTCTTTTTGTGTACAGGACACCGTCGATGAACTGGTACATGGCGGACCGACGGGCTACTTTCTCCGCTTCTTCCTGCTCCTCAAGAAATTCCCTGGTCTGGAGGAATTGGATGGTATGCTGTGCCCATGCCAGAGCCTGGGGCTCGACGGCAAGGACCAAAGGCATTTCCTCTGCCATGGGAGCGATTGCCTCTACGGCTAGGGCTTGATGCCCTGCCGGAGTCTATTGCCCCACGGCAGGCTCAGCGTCCCCGGCAACACCTCTGCCGGCCACCCCAGCGGGTTCGGCAGGAAAGTACTTGTCGGGGCCTGATTTCCTTCGCTTGCTCTGCTCAGTTGATGGTTCAACAAATGGATGAAATAATCGGAGCACAAAGGTACCTGGTTCCACAGGTAGTTTGAGGGCGGCGCGTTTCGACAAGTAGTCGGCGATGTCGTTCTTTTCTCGGGGAACATGCTCAGCTTGTATATCGTCGAAGCGCTCCTCCAATTTCCTTACTTCATCCACATAGGCTTCCATCAACGCGCTCTGGTAATCCTTGTTCACTTGCCTGCCGACGAGCTACACATCTCCTTTGACGATGAGCTTCTTGATCCCAAGGTCCGCCGCGATCCTGAGACCGGCAAGCAGTCACTCGTACTCGACAGTGTTGTTCGTTGATACCTCCGTGGGGAAGTGCATCTTGATGAAATACTTGAGGCGCTCTCCGGTGGGTGCAACGAGGAGCACACCAGCACCGGCGCCTTGCAGCGAGAAAGCCCCGTCAAAGTACATAATCCAGTCGCGACTCGCACCTTTTCCGGGGAGAGTAGTCTCCTGAATTTCTTCGTCGGGCGTTGAGGTCCATTCTGCAACGAACTCTGTCAAGACTCTACTCTGAATCATCCAAGTGCTTTCAAATTTAAAACAGAAGCTTGACAGCTCTAGGGCCCACTCCACAATCCTCCCAGTCGCATCTGGGTTATGCAATAACCGCTGCAACGGGAGGCGGGTGACGACGGTAATTTCATGTGCTTGGAAGTAATGACGTAGCTTCTTCGAGGCCATAAGGAGGCCGAAGAGCAATTTCTGCATGCTGAAGTACCTTGACCTAGCCCCCTGTAATTGGGAGCTGACAAAGTAAATCGGGTGTTGCATCATCTTCTTCTGCATTACTCCATCTAGTTGTATCCCTTCGGCTCGAGTGGCATCAAGTTCTGTCATTGCTATCGGTCCCGTATTGACCTCCCTATGGGCCTCTAGCGCAACACTGACCACTTGGTTCGTTGCCGCTAAATACAACAGCAATGACTCTTGTGGTTTAGGCATGACCAATATCAGTGTGGAGGAGAGGTATTTCTTCAAATCTTGTAGTGCTGCTTCGGCTTCTGGGGTCCACTCCATTGGGCCTGCCTTTTTCAAAATTTTGAAAAATGGGAGGGCACGCTTGGCAGATTTGGAGATGAATCTGCCCATGGCGGCAACGCAGCCAGCAAGCCGACGCACATCCTTGATCCGCTTGGATGCTTCAATCTGCTCGATGGCCTTGATCTTGTCTGGATTCACCTCGATTCCACACCGTGACACGAAGAAACCGAGGAGCTTGCCGAACGCGACGCCAAATACACACTTCTCAGGGTTTAGCTTAAAGTTGATCTTGCGCAGATTCGTGAATGTCTATTCCAAATCTTGTACAAGCGTTGCTTTGTCCTTGGTTTTGACCACTATATCATCCATATAAACTTCCATATTTCTATGTAGCTGAGGCTCAAAACCAATCTGGACTTCTCTTGCAAATGTTGAGCCAACACTCTTCAACCCGAAAGGCTTCCATATAAAAGAATACGTACCACATGGGGTGATGAATGATGTCTTCTCTTCATCTTCTCTCGTCATGAACATCTGATGCTAGCCTGAGTAAGTGTCGAGGAATGATAACAAGTCACATCTGGCTGTGGAGTCCACAATCTGGTCGATGCGTGGCAATGGGAAAGGGTCTTTTGGACAAGCCTTATTGATGTCTGTGTAATCTATACACAGCCTCCACTTCCCATTTGCCTTACGCACTACCACCGGAAAAGCCAACCACGTTGGATGGAGCACTCCTCTCACTAAGCCTGCTGCCTCTAACTTCTTGGTCTCCTCTCTGATGAACTCTTGCCGCTCCAGAGCTAGCTTCCTCTACTTCTGCTCGATGAGTCGCGCATGAGGGCAGACAACAAGATGGTGCTCAATCACCTCCTTGGGAACGCCGGCGATGTAACATGCTTTCCATGCAAACACGTCGACATTCGCCCGCAGGAAGGTGACAAGCGCGTCTTCCTATTTGCTGTCGAGGGCGGAGCTTATGGTGAAAGCCCCTCCCGTGCCATCCTCTTTGACGGACACCCGCTTGGTTTCTGGTGGAGCAACTCTGGATTTCTTGCTCTTGCCGGTGGAGCTCTCTAGCATGTTCTCGATGGGAGCACTACACTCCAAAGAGGAGCTCTTGCCAGAGTAGGTGCGAGAGAGCTTACCGGTCTTCTTTGCACCCGGGGCTTCTGTGGGAGGAGCAAGCGCCTTGGCGGCAGTTGCTGCAACTGCCTCCCGGTAAAGCTGATCAGCACATCCTTCTTGTCGGAGGGGACGATGATGATGGACATCGGCCCAGGCATCTTCAACGTTTTCTAGGCGTGATGCGAAGCCGCCATGAATTTGGCCAACGTTCGGCGGCCGAGGATCCCGTTGTAAGGCAAGGGGATCTCGGCAACATAAAAAAAATTCCTCTCCGTCCTGTAGTTTAGCTCGCCCCCGAATGTCACGGGCAGCGTGACTTTAACCTTGGGCTGACTTCTTCCTGGGTTGACCCCTTGAAACGTGCCCGTCTCCTCGAGGTCTCCATCAGGGATTTGCAGCCTTTTGATCATGACGGGCGAGATCAGTTTAGGCCGGCCCTGCCATCAACCAGCATCTTCGTCACCTTGAGGTTCTCTATTGTTGGTGAGACCAACAATGGCAAACACCCGACCGCACGTGCGGTCAGGGTGATCCTTAGCGTCAAAGATGATAGGAGAGCTGGACCACCTCAGCGGCTTCTCAGCATCGAACAACAGCTCCGCTGTTGTGATCTCACCCGCCAAGTGTTTAAGTTGGCAGTGGGAGGTGTGCACGGAGGCACCGCCGTCAACGAACATGGCCTCCGTGGCCTTCCGGAACTCTTGCTCGTCGGACTCGTCGTCCTCATCACGATCATCATCTTCTCGCTTCTTGTTACGGCCCCGGGTCGGTCATTCTTGTTGGTTATCTTTGCCGTGGCCGCCAGGCTGGCCCCCATGTTTCTTGCCGGATCCTTCAGCACCATCTTGGCCTTTCTCCTTGTCTCGCCTTTCATACTTGGCCTTTTTCTTCTCTGCGAGCTGCTCGACTTGTCGGCAGTTCTGGAGGTCATGGCCTTTGGTGCGGTTGATCTTGCAGTACTGCTTGTCGGAGCATCCTGGCTTGTCGGCGGCCGCCAAGGCCCGGTAGGCGACACACCCGGCGAATTCTTTACCGGGTTCGTCTGCCTTGGTTTTCTTGGCGGCACCGGCGTCGTCGGATCCCTCGACGGCAAGCACAACCTTGCCCTTGCGTTTCCTGTTGTGGCGTCGACCCTTTTTCGTCGGGGCGACGGCGTCTTCGTCTGAGGAACGGGTTTCCACACCGGCGTCTTCACCAGGGTACTTCCTTCCCTCTTCAGCCCGGGCTCATCTGTCGGCTAGAACGTAGAGTTCGGCCACATCCTTGACTTTATTCATCACCAGCTCCTCACGCATCTTGCGGTTGCGCACGTTATGGTGGTACACGCTGATGATGGCGACAGGATGAATGTCTGGGATGTTGTACTGCACTCGGCTGAACCTCTGTATGTACTTCTGCAGGCTTTCACCTTCCTTCTGGGGGATGACATGCAAATCGCTTGCTTGGCCATGAGCCTGGTGGCCTCCGTAAAAGTGCCAAGAAACTCATGGCACAAATCTGACCAAGAAGATTTGGAATCCGCCTGCAAGTTCATCAACCATGACATGACGTTGGGTTTAAGTGCCAACGGGAAATAATTGGCAAGCACATTGTCGTCGCGCGCCCCAGCAGCCTGCATCGCGATGGTGTAGATGCTGAGGAACTCTGACGGGTGAGTCTTTCCATTGTACTTCTCGCCGACGTCGGGCTTGAAGGTGCGGTGGTTGGGCCACTAGAAATGCCGCAGCTCACGGGTAAAGGCCAGACAACCTACCTCCTAAGGTAAGCCTCCAGATCCTCCCGGTGCTGGGTTATCCGCAGCAGGCCCCGTCCGCCTATCCGACTGGTAGCGTGCCTCGCGCCGGCACTCGATGGTGGTTCGAGCGTCCTCGTGGGCACGCTCTTGAAGAACTTGGCACTGATCACGGTGGGTCCGTGGGTCGGATGACGCTTATGGATACGTCGTCGCAAGCGTCGTGCCGACGGGCCGGTACACGTGGTAGCTGGAGAGGGGCAGGAGAATGCACCGTGGCTGCGGCGCCTCCGGTCCTTCCACCGCTGGCATGCGGTGGCTCAACAGAGCTTCAGCCCGAAGGTCCCGCCGGCCATGGTTCGGCTTTGTTGGCGATGGCAATGAGGTTACAAACGATAGCTCTCCACTCGTCGAGCTTCTCCGCAGCAGGAGGGAAGTCGAGGAGCAACTGCGCGCGCTAAGGCTTCCGCCGACGTGGGTGGCGGGGAGAGCTGCGTGGATCGAGACGCGCTGCGACTTCGAACCATGTTAGATGGAGCTCTATCACGGCCCCGCAGCTGCACGCCATCCTAGCTAGCGACTCGGCGAGCATGCTGATCTTCTGCATCTCGTGACTGATGTGCAGGGCTCTTTCCGCGGCGGCGCCCGGGGTCCTCCGCGCGACGACACTGCTCATCGCGCACGACCTGGGAGGAACGTGTTGTGAGCGCCGCCGTGGGCGTCTTGGAAGTCGCTGCATCGCCCGTGCGTGTTACGACGTCGCTCTTGGAGGGCCCCAAGCCGCCTACGGGGGCCCGGCTCTGCCCTTGGACTTGGTGGTGTGCGGCTCGTCGTCTCGCGCACGAACGACGCCGCCTGCTAGGCTTTGGTTGCTGGAACGACGAGGGTGTTCGCGGGTCGCTCCTCGGCTCCCATCCGCGACCACCCTCTCGCCAGCCTGCGCTGGCACGGGCCGTTCGGCTCCAGACGAACCGACCGTCGTGATCGTCTTCTTCATAGGAGCCATGGCGATGAAGAATCAATACACTAACTGCAAGACCAGATTTTCACCACTACTACCCCTACCTGGCGCGCCAAAGATGTCGGTACGAAACGACACCTATCAGATCACTGGAATCCCTTCTACGGTTGGCGGGCACGAGGCTGTGGAAAGAGCGGATCTAAGAGTCAGCACAACAATCGTTTACCCAGGTTCGGGCCGCGAGGATGCGTAATACCCTAGTAATGCTTTGGTGTATATTTGAGTGTTCTTGAGTTCTTCAGCTAGCTACGGTGCCTGTCCAGCTTTCCAAGATCCGAATCCTTCTTTAGTATGCCACGGGCCTTCTTTTATAGTCTGAAAGGGGCTGCCAGAGTGGCACACAGAGGTGGAAAGGTGTATAGTGTATAGGCTTATCACATGCCATTACGGGACAAGACGCATTAAATGCGCTGCTTAGGTGTCTATTTACTTTATCAGGGACATAAAAGAAGCCCGTCCTGTCCGTGGCCGCTTTGTCTGGTCGCGACGCGCGTCCATGCCAGCGAGGCAGGTAGTTGACATGGCGTGGTGGTAGGATCTTCACGAAGATCTGCATGCCACCACGCAGGTGCTTGATTAGCTGGCCTAGGAACCACGTATTGCCATGTGGGTGCCTGCCTGGGCTAGCTGGTCGGCCGCCTTGCAGGGGCGCCGACGGGGCGGCAAGGGCTTGCCGCAGTCTTGCTTCTATTCCCGGAAAGGGTCTTGTCGGGGCCTCCGTGAGTATCCCGTGGCAAGAGGCTTGCTGGGGCTCCGGGGTGTCTTCGGCAAGGAGCCTTGCGATCACCATGTCTTCTGGTTCTTATCTTGGGAGTCATAGACCTTTGTCTTCACAAAGATCTGCATGCCATCACACGGGCGCTTCCTGAGCCTTGGTTCCAATGTTTGTTTATGATGTTGGAGTTCTTAGGTCCAAGGGTGGCCGCGACGGAGGCGTTTGGGTGAATCGCTCAGGCAAGAGCTCTTGCCAGGGGCGCGCAGGCTGCCCCGGCAGGAGTCCTTGCCAGGGGAGATCTTGTCTCCTTGCTTGGTCTTCTCGTGCCGCCGTCTTGGCATTGTTTTGGCAACTCCGCATCTCTGGCTTCCCTCCTCTGCCCGTGCACAAGTAAGGGGTAAAAAAGAGAGCCCCTACTTTTGTACACCGACAACTTATTGCACCGATGATAACTTACTTGAAGGATCTTACTCAATACATAGGTAGGTATGGTGGACTCTCGAAAAAAGATTTTGGGTTTAAGGGATTTTGCATGCACAATTAGTATCTCTACTTAGTGCGGAATTTTTGGCTAGAAAATATATTGAGCAAGAACCACATGTTAAAGGATCTATGACAATATAACTTCTATGTGAATATGAACAAACATAAGTCATTACGTTGTCTTCCTTGTGCAACGTCAACAATTTAGGCATATAATATTTTGGTGGGGGATCACAATCATCAAAGATGTCCAAGATAGTGTATTTTCATGTGAATCTTCTCTTCCCTTATTAATTCTTTCATGAATTGCATCATTGACCAATGCTATGTTTGTCAATTCCAATAAATTTTAATACTTATACTTTTCCTTATGTGATGTCATTACTTCACATAATATTAGCATATGATATTTTTCATTTATTTTCCTTTATTTTGATTGGAACATAAATCTAAAGAAATCAAAACTCGAACTAAGCTTTATTATATATCTCACACACCATTACATAGATAGGTAGATCGATCACTAAGAAAACTCTCGAAGACAGATCAAACTAAACTTTTATTCAACTAACGCAAAAGATAACTAAAGATCGAACTAAGATAAATAAAGGCAAAATAGGTGGTGTCATACAGTACTAGGGCACCTCCCCAAGCTTGGCACAAGCCAATGGGAGTGCTCATACCCGATACTCAAGTCTCCTTTGGTGGTTATCGTGAGGTAGCGACATCACACTTCAGGTTTAAAAGGCGCTCCAATCTACGGATGACGCCTCGAAGAGCGAAGATGTGCTCTTGCAACAGAAGATTTTCACGAGTGAGGAATTTGTTTTGAACATGAACTATTTCAATGATCTTAAAAGTTTCAATTTTAGTGGGGGTAAGATATGCATAGTATGGTTGAAGGATACCTTCTTCTTCTTCTTCCGTGGGTAAGGCCTACCCTATTTTGGGAGTTTTATCCCCCACAACTTCCTTGCTCTTGCCACCCTTGCTGGCTTCTTTTGGATCCTCCTTCTTCAATTCTATCTTCATCAGCCAAGCATCATCTTCTATGTTGTTAGAGGAGGAAGAAGACACGATGCATGACTTGACAAATCTGATAGAAAACAGCAAGAAAGAAGAACATAATATTTCCACGCGATACGGTGGTCAATGCGTTCGGGGGGTATATAAAGATTTTTTTATCTTGGGGGACAAGCAAACGGGAGAAAAATGGAGTCCGGAAGTTACCCGAGGTGGGACAACCCACCTGCGAGTGCATGGCAAGCCAGGCATGCCCTCGTGTCTTATGCCCACCAGGGTTGCCTTCCTAGTTGTTTCTTATTTTCCTAATTTTTGTAATATTCCAAAACTGATAAAAATATTTTTGGAGTCCGTTTACTTACCGTATCACGTACCACCCTTTTTTTAAGATTCTAGAGTGTTTCAGAAGGTTTCTTTTATGTGTTCCTCTGGTGTCATGGTTTGGATAACATTGCTTTAAACATTAATAAGCGTACCTGAGATATAATGTTTAATTCTTTGACCATTGACCACATTCGGGTTAGTACCTTCAGCATTATTTATTTTGATACCTCCAGAACGATAAACCTCTTCGATAATATATGGTCCTTCCCATTTAGAGAGAAGTTTTCCTTCAAAGAATCTGAAACAAGAGTTGTACAAAAGAACATATTCACCCACTTTGAACTCCCGCTTTTGGATTCTTTTATCATGACATATTTTAATATTTTTTTTGAATAGTTTGGCTTTTCATAAGCCTGAGTTCTCCATTCATCTAGTGAGCTAATATCAAATAACCTCTTTTCATCGGTAAGTTTGAAATAATAGTTGAGTTCCTTAATTTACAGGTGGGAACCCGATGAACGAGTTCCCGGTCGAGGGTGGCATGATCTTCACATCATAGGAACAAATCAGAAGGGATAACTAGCTGCAAGCAGCTAGGATAACTAGCTTTATACCTGCCAAGGTTGGATGCAACCCGTACGTTGGGGATGGCCGACCGAATCTACAAGAACTCCAACCCGTTGTCCGAACAATCACAAAACCACAAAACAGGACTAATACATACAAAATGGTCGGGGCCATAGAAAATGAACTAGGGGAACCATAGGCTCCTTCTCGTGAATCTGAATGAACTCACAAGAGCAAAGGTAGCAAGATCTCTCGGATCTCTCTAGCAGTCTTGTTGCAGAAGCTTGTAGCTGAATGGTTTGACAAAGGGTTCTCAAGAGGATGTGGGAGATGTGGTTTTATAGCAGGGACAACCCCCCTTAGCTAGGTGTGAAAATGGTTTCAAAATTAAGAAGGTTTGCATGGCTTCCTTGGGTGAATAAGCAGTCAACCTTGGGAGTTGTTGTAGAGCTCCTCGGAAATTCACGAAGCCTTGACAGCCTGGACACCTTCCACGAGATTGACTACAACTTTTGACTCACAACTCCATATGATGTGAGATTTTTTTCATTGGAAAGATAATTTGATGGAGGTTATGGTGATGTAACCCTACGGCCCCGTCTCTCAAGTACATGGGTGTGGCACAATGAAACATCAGAGGGGAAAACTGACAGCATCAGCTTCACTTGAAACTTGTTTTCTCCAAACTTGTTCCTCCAAAGCGGTTGCTTAAGAGCTCATAGGTTGTTAGATTGTTTCCATGTTATATCTAAGTTCAACCAACAATAATGGACATGAAAGCGTAGTTGCGTCATCAAGGTTACAAGGTAAACTTAAGTTAGCGTTAACCTGGTCACTTATTTGTTTAGCGCGACTTCTTGTGATTGGGCCTATAATTGTTGGAGACTTGTAGATGGCTGTGGTGTCCTCATCATCCTCCCCCTCTTGAAAGGAGTTTTCCTCGACTCTGAAAGTCCAAAGTATGGAGAGAGGTCAGACACATTGAAAGTTGGACTAACACCATAATCCATTGGAAGGTCAATTTTGTAGGCATTGTCATTGATCTTCGCAAGCACTTTGAATGGACCATCTCCACAGCTGCAACTTGCATTTGCGTTGATCTGGGAAACGATCCTTCCGCAGGTGTACCCACACAAGATCACCTTCTTCAAACAACACCTTCTTTCTTCCCTTGTTTGCTCGTTTTTCATATTGTTCAGTCATCTTCTCAATATTTTCCTTGGTCTTCTCATGAATTTTCTTCATGAAGTCAGCAGGATTACTTGCATGAAGATTGGTTCGCTCCTGCAATGGTAAAGGCAAAAGATCTATGGGAGGAGTAGGTTTGAAACCATAAAAAAATTCAAAAGGACAAAATTTAGTGTTTGAATGTACTGCCATGTTGTATGCAAACTACATGTGGGGGAGACACTTCCCACATCTTCAATTTTTTCTTTCAAATTGCTCTTAGCATCTGGATAGTGTGCGGTTGACAACTTCAGTTTGTCCATCCGTTTGTGGGTGGCATGTAATGGAAAAGAGAAGTTTTGTTCCTAGCTTTGCCCACAAAATTTTCCAAAAATAGCTCAGAAACTTGGTGTCATGATCTAAAACAATAGTGCGTGGTACTCCATGTAGCTGCACGACCTCCCTGAAAAACAAATCAACATTGTGTGAAGCATCATCGCTCTTATGACACGGGATAAAATGAGCCATCTTGCTAAACCTATCAACCACCATAAAAACTGAATCACTCCCCCTCTTAGTGCGTGGTAATCCAAGAACAAAACCCATAGAAATATCTTCCCAAGGTGTACTAGGAATTGATAAAGGCATATAAAGTCCATGAGGGTTCAAACATGACTTAGCTTTGGGCAAATCTCACAACGTAGCACGTAGAGCTATACATCACGCCTCATCCTTGGCCAAAAGAAATGGTCAATTAGCACCCTCTTAGTTTTCTTTGCTCCAAAATGTCCCATGAGACCACTAGCATGAGCCTCCTGCAAAAGCAACGAACGAATAGAGCAATCTGGGATGCACAATTTGTTAGCTCGAAAAAAGAATCCATCATGCAAGTGAAACTTTTCCCAACCTTTTCCCTCACTACACTTTGAGTGTGGTTCAGCAAAATATGGGTCATTGACGTACAATTCTTTTATTCTTTGGAACCCAAGAATTTTAGTATCAAGTTGTGAGAGTAAAATATGGCGTCTAGACAAAGCATCGGCAATAACATTCTCTTTTCCTTTCTTGTACTTGACAATATAGGGAAAAGATTCTATGAATTCACTCCGTTTTGCATGTCTACGGTTCAGTTTTAGTTGACCCCTAAGGTGCTTTAAAGATTCATGGTCGGAATGTATCACAAATTCTTTAGGCCACAAATAATGTTGCCATGTTTCCAAAGATCTCACAAGTGCATATAATTCTTTGTCATAAACTGAATAATTTAGAGTTGGACCATTTAGCTTCTCACTAAAATATGCAATAGACCTACATTCTTGCATTAGTACACCTCCAATACCCACACCACTTGCATCACATTCAATTTCAAAAGTCTTACCAAAGTTGGGGAGTGCAAGCAATGGTGTAGATGTCAAATTTTCTTTCAGCTCCTGGAAGGCCTTCTCTTGTGCATTTGCCCACTTGAAGGGAACATCTTTCTTGGTTAGCTCATTCATTGGGGCAGCAATGGTGCCGAAGTTCTTCACAAACCGACAATACAAACTAGCAAGGCCAAGAAAGCTTCGTACTTGGCTTAAATTTTGTGGAGGCATCCACTCACGGATGGCTTTGACCTTCTCCTCATCTACCTCCACACCTTTACCTAAATCAATAAAGCCAAGAAACACAACTTTGTCTGTGCAAAATATGTACTTTTCCTTGTTAGCATATAATCTCTCCCCTCTTAGGACAACAAGCACACACCAGATGTGTTCAACATGTTCATCCAAAGTTTTGCTATAAATCAGGATGTCATCAAAGTAAACAACTAAAAACTTGCCAATGAACATTCTAAGCAGATGATTCATTAATCTCATGAAGCTACTAGGTGCATTTGTCAATCCAAAGGGCATAACTAACCACTCATACAAACCAGATTTTGTTTTGCAAGCAGTTTTCCACTCATCACCCTCTCTCATTCTAATTTGGTGGTAGCCACCTCGCAAGTCAATTTTAGAAAAGATGGTGGATCCACTAAGTTCATCAAGCCCTATCATCAAGCCTAGGTATGGGGTGCCTATACCACACGGTGATGTTCTTAATCGGCCTACAATCACAACACATTCGAGAAGATCCATCTTTTTTGGTACTAAAAGAACGGGTACAACACAAGGAGAGAGACTTTCCCTTACATAAACTATGTTTAGCAGGCCTTCAACTTGTTGTTGAATCTCCTTGGTTTCCTCCGAGTTTGTTCGGTATGGTTGTCGGTTCGGCAATGGGGCTCCTGGAACCAAATCAATTTGGTGTTCAATGCCTCTTTGTGGTGGCAGCCCCGGTGGTATCTCCTCGGGGAACACATCTTCATACCCCTGCAAAATTTCAACAACAACGCTAGGAGTAGTGGAGGTTAACTCATTAGTAGAAAGAAAGTTTTCCTTGTACAAAAGTACAAAGAACACGGAATTGTGTTCTCTCAACTCTCGCATGTCCTGTTTTCTAGCCATCATAACTTATCGCTATTTTTTCCATGTCTTGGTCAATTTAAGCCGTGGGATTTTATTTGGCTTTGGATTCTCTCGCTCACTATGTTGGCGGATGTCACTCAAGTGTTTCTCGCTCACTCTCTCTTTCTTTTTCAGATCATCCATCAAAATTTCTTCGGGTGTCAATGGAAGCAAAGATATGCACTCTCCCTCATATTTTGGAACGAGAGATGATTAGCATGGCTGCTAATTTGCACATCACGATCATACAACCAAGGTCTTCCCAATAGCAATTGGCACGCTTACATTGACACCACGTCGCATTCCACTTGATCTCGGTACTTCCCAATGGAAAACTAAACGGTGACTATGTTGCTTACTCGAAGTGTACCACAATCATTGAGCCATTGCATCTTATATGGACTTGGGTGACTCCTTTGTTTCAGTCCTAATTTCTCTACCAAATCAGAACTTGCAATGTTGCTGCAGCTGGCATTGTCGACAATAATTCCACAAACCTTTTCCTTGATGGTGCCACGGGTGTGAAAAATATTATGTCGCTGCCCTTTCTCTTCTCTGGCTGCATTGACACTAAGCACATGTCGGGAAACAAAGAAATCTCCCATGTCGGCCTGAATATCACAAGCACTCTTCTCATCATCTTCATCCTCATGATCACCCCGTGCTCCAATATCTTCATGTTCACTCTAAGATTCCCATTCACCTTGTTCATTGATAAATAAAACTCTCTTGTTTCGACATTCTGAAGAAATATGACCATGCCCTTTGCACTTCCAACACTCAATATCTCCGCTTCGAGATGATGGTACAGCCATGGGGTTAGAGGTACATCTAGTAGCAGAAGGAGAACGCTTGTCAACATTCCTAGGAGTCGGTGATGATGCCGATGAAGCTGTTGTTCGCCGGGTGGCAGTTGGATGTGAAGTATGCCGAAACTGAGAACCACCATGAGAGGCACTGGGCTACAACTTTTGCCATGGTGTAGTGGTGCAGTTATGAGATATCCGTGCATGAACACTCCGCTGCACCTTCCTCTCCGTGCACTTTGCTTGCTCCAGAATATCTTGAAGAGTGTTATAGGGAAACATCTCTACAAAATAAGAAATTTTATTGTTGAGACCATGCAGAAATCTTGCCATCTTTCAATCGTCATCTTCATGAATACGAGCACGAACCAGCAATAATTACATCTCTTTATAGTACTCATCCACCATGTGCGTACCTTGGCTAAGGCGCTGCAATCTGTTCCGGAGATCTCTTTACTATTGTGAAGGAACAAACCTTCGCCTCATGGCTTGTATCATCTCTTCCCAAGTGTCAGTGCGGTCACGGCCTAGCAGCAGCTGATTTTCTTGTTGTTGATTCCATCAAGTGAGTGCATAGCCAGAAAACTCAACACAAGCAAGGTTTACTCTCTTCGGATCAGCAAGGTTATAGATACGAAAAATCTGATCACACTGCTCTTCCCAATCAAAATATGCATCGGGGTCTTCCTTTCATGAGAACTTGGGGACGAGCATCTTGATTCTTGTTATGTATTCTCGACCAACTCGGTCACGATGTTTTGCATGCCGCCCATCTTCAGCAGCACGATGGTATGGGACACCATCATAATCATCAAAATCATCTCCATGACCATGAGCAACATGCTCATGAGGGTCATAGTAGTGCGCACAAGGACCATGACCTCTCCCTCAAAGTTGTCCTCCTCACTGCCCTCCATGAGCAGTAGCACCACGCCCACAAGCAGCAGCCACATCTCCACCATAGCTACTGTTATCATCCTCCAAGGCACCATCAACAGCAGCATGGACGGAATTCTCATCCCCAACTTCCTCAAGTGGGTCAATAGGGTGTTGTCGGTGTCGAACCCTATCGCCACCTACTGGAGGTCGCTCCTGAAACATCCTTCCAAGGTCTTGAACCATGTTCCGTAATTCCTGAAGATCAGCACGTATGACCGGGGCATCTTCTTCCCCAAGGTTTTCTCCAAGAACACTCAATCTAGATCCTTCCATGTTAGTAAGGCCAAAAGTGGAATAGGATAATTTTGTGAAATCACACAACCTCTCCTCTCACTCACCAAAGTTCTTATGAGTTCACATAAGATTGTGCTTCTCCCAAATGTGTTAAACCAATTGAAAGACAGGGATCATAGAACTAGCTTCGGGTTTTGGTGGATCTCGGTGGGGTAAACAAAAAGGGGTTTTTGCTGAAATTAAGTTGATGCAAACCAAGAAAAAATGGGGATAGATCTGCTGCACCTTTGCACCATGATTGAAAAACACACAACACACAAGCTTATGAAATTTTTCTACCAAGCTGAAACTTTTGGATCTTGCACAAAACTTTCTTTTCTCTCTTGACTTTTTTTCTGCTACTCTTTTCTTTCTCTCTTTGATATTTTTGACACCTTTTCCTCTCTTTTTCCCAAAGCACAACAGCCAAATCTGAAAGCAATTACGAAGATGAACTTGGTGCAGATCTAAAAGATGAAGAACATGCAAGGTATGCAACAACAAGATCTGAGCACCAAAAAGGCTTGGATTTATTTTTGGTGAGACTATGGATTTCTAGGACAGAGAATATAGCATGAAAAACACTCGATCTAAAGGGACGATAGCAAGATAAACTTGAATAACAGATCCTACTGTGTAAACGAAGGCTCTGACGCCAGATTATAGGTGGGAACCTGATGAACGAATTCCCGGTCCAGGGCGGCCCGATCTTCTTGTCGTAGGATCGAATCGGGAGGGGTAAGTAGCTACAAGCAGCCGGGATAACTAGCTTTATACCTGCCAAGGTTGGATGCAACCCGTACGTTGGGGATGGCCGACCGAAGCTACGAGAACTCCAATCCACTATCCGAACAATCGCAAAACCACAAATCGAGACTAATCCACACAAAATGGCCGGAACCGTAGAGCACGAACTAAGGTGAACCACAGGCTCATTCCCGCGAATACGAATGAACTCACAAGAGCAAAGGTAGCAAGATCTCTCGGATATCTCTAGCAGTCTTGCTTCATAAGCTTGTAGCTGAATGGTTTGACAAAAGGTTCTCAAGAGGATGGGGGATGGGGTTTTATAGCAGGGAAAACCCCCCGTAGCTAGGTTCGAAAATGGTTTCAAAAGTAAGCATGTTTGCATGGCTTTCTTGGGTGAATAAGTAGTCAACCTTGGGAGTTATTGGAGAGTTTCTCGGAAATTCGTGAAGCCTTAACAGCTTGGACACCTTCCACGAGATCGACTAGAACTTTTGACTCACAACTCCCACCTTGAGCGCTGCCTAGTTAACCCGCATGCTATGTTTTTCTCTGAAAAATGCCCAACTCATTTTTCTGATAATGTCATGTATGCATATTGTGAGGCTCATATCTTTGTGCATGTTGGTCCTGTGGATATGATCTAGTTATGTTAAATGTTCTACCTGGAGTGCTCTACATGTTGGTGTGATTTGCATGCATGTTAGGATGCATCTTGATGTTGTACCCTCTGTTGCAAAAGTGCTAAGTGATGTTAACTGCTGAAATTTGTTATAACCTGCCCTTTTGTCATTTTCGTGCGAATTAATGCATGTGTTATATGACCATCTTGTCAACATAACTTTACTTAAATTTCATGTCTTCTTGATGTAAGAATTAATTTCATGCCACGATAGGCCTTGTGGTGAGTGAAGCAAATTTGCAAACTGTTCATATCACTTGCCCCTTTTGTTTGAAGCTATCGTCAAATATGTTTCTTAAATGATCATGATTAGTAATGATGTTTTGTTAATGGTGTTTAGTACATGCTTGCCATGCCCTTTGTTTCCATGAATAGTTCCTTGTATCATACACTTTTGTTGTCTCCAAGTTTGCATCATGAATCTGTTTTCTTCCATACTCAGTTTTTCACCAAGTCAAAAAATCTGTTATGACTTGCAATCTTGTCTTAATGAATGACATTGATCTAGAGGTTATATGGAAATGTTTATTAACCATGTTTTACCTGTGCTTTTGTGCCATGCTCTTGGTTGCTATGTAAAGCTGTTGTCGCATGTATCTTTCTTGCTCTCAAGTTGACATCATGACCAATTTGTCAATCTGTTAACATCATATTCCATTTTGCAAAGCTCATTGTAATTAATCTATGCATCATATGGAGTTGTTCCCATGGAGATAGTTGGAGTATGGTATTTCTACTCTATGCTCATGCCCTCTGTATAATTATTAGAATTTCTATGCTTGCTATTATGTGCCTCGAAAGTCAGCATCATAATGTTACTATTTTGCATTCCTAGATTTTCATCAAGTCTGAGAATCTGCTATACCAGGGTTGCATCTTGTCTTAATGATTCCCATGAACCTGTTACTCCTATGGATATGACATGTTGTATTATTTGAGCTCCATGTTATGGAATACCATGACATGCTTTTGTTTGCCATGATCTTGCAATGTAGCATATTTGTTTCATGCCTCCAACATGCCTTCCTCTGAATTCTGCTCACATGTATGCCTAGTTTTTCACTAAGTCCTAATCTGTGTTATAAAGTTGCTTTTTGCTTTGGTCTTGTTGGTTTAATATTGATGCCTATGAACCTGAACCTTGATGATAATGGAAACATGTAATATGTACTTTGAGTGCATATCATGTTTGTGCCTATCTGTTTCTTGTAGCATGTTGTTATGATGCTTGTAAGATGCCTAGTTGCTGTTTTTGGAAGATTGAGTTTTAATCTTGTTTCGTGTGTATGTGTTGAACCGTGGCTCCGTTTTGAGCATGCTCTATATGAAACGTGCTTGGTTTTGTGCGTACCTTCATATTTTCATGTGGCATACTTGATTTGAGTATGTGTGCTTTATGTTTGTATGCATTTTGCATCAGTGCCATGCTTAACTTGTTTTGCTCATATCTTCTAGGCCGTACCTCCGATTTAAATGAACTTTATATGTAACTGGATTAGAATATCGTGTAGATCATCATGGTGCATCTTAGCTTGCTGTTTAACAAATTTAACTTAATTTGTTATTCCAATCTGGACCAATTTCGAAATTTGCATATGTTGACTTACCAAAATTGTTATATGTTGTCTCCGGCCTTATTAAAACTTGCTTGGATGTGATGTTCATATTTGTATCATCCCTTGCCATGAGTAGCATCATGTAGCTGTGACATGCATCATAGAGTATCATGTCATGTTTATGTGTTGTGTGTTTACCATGTTGTTTGCTTCTTTCTGGCTGTGCTTCTTCTTGATAGTTCCTGTTTCATTGCGATCGTGACGATTCGTTCGACTACGCTTGGTTAATCTATGCCCGTTCGCCTTCTTCATGGACTCGGCCTTCTTCCTATAGGAATTGCAGGAAAGATGACCATCACCTTGGATCTCACTATTATCGTTGCTATGCTAGTTGAATCAATTCTATAGCTATATGTCGTGCTATGCACCACTTGTTTATTAAGCCTCCCAATATGCCAGGAAACAACCTCTAACCTTTTTCACCATCCCAGCAAACTATTTTTTGGCTATGTTACCGCTTGCTCAGCCCCTCTTATAGCGTTGCTAGTTGCAGGTGCAGTTGTAGGTTGTTCCATGTTGGAACATGGATATGCTGGAATATCACAATGTCTCTTATTGAATTAATGCACATATATACTTGGTAAAGGGTGGAAGCCTCGGCCTTTTGCTTGGTGTTTTGTTCCACTCTTGCCACCCTAGTTTCCGTTAAACCGGTGTTATGTTCCTTGATTTTGCGTTCCCAAAGCAATCAGGGTTTATGGGACCCCCTTCACAGTTCGCTTTGAATGAAACTCGTCCAGCAAGGCCCAACTATGGTTTTACCATTTGCCTAATAATAGCTAAAACTTGCATAGGGACCGGCTAGCACCCGAGGATTCTTAATCAACCCTCCGGGCTAGTGCTCCTCATGAGTGTTGGTCCAAACTAGAGGACTGTGCGGGGCCACCCCTTGTCAACTTGGGGTTTTTGGCACCAGTACGCATCGCTTATCCGCCGTGTCCTGAGAACGAGATACGCGGCTCCTATCGGGATCATCGACACGTCGGGAGGTCTTGCTGGACTTGTTTTACCATCGTCAAAATGTTTTGTGCACCGGGATTCCGAGTCTGATCGGTTGTCCCCAAGATGGAGGCTTTACCTCTGCTGATCGTGAGAGCTTGTGATGGGCTAAGTTTGGACACCCCTTCAGGGTTTGATCTTTCGAAAGGCATGACCCCGGTTATGTGGCAGATTGGAAATTTATGATATCTGGTTGTAGAGAACTTGACACTAAACCAGAAATAAAATACACGAACTGCATGAGTAACCGTGATCATCTCTTTTCGATTAAGTTCGAGAAGAGAATACGGTGGGGTTATGTCTGACTCGTAGGTAGCTCAGGATCACTTAGTGATCATTACTAGTTTGCGACCGTTCACGTAGCTTCCCATACTTCTCTTGAAATCATAAGTTAGCCACCATACAAATGCTTAGTCGCTTGCTGCAACCTCACCACTTATCCTTTCCATACCATTAAACTTTGCTAGTCTTGATTCCCATGGTTATGGGATTACTGAGTCCTCGTGACCCACAGATAATACAACAACAGTTGCAGGTACAGGTAATGCGATGATCTGACGTGAGAGCGATGTTTACTTGTGTTGAAGTTCTTCTTCTGCTTCTTCTCATATAGGGGATAGGTTCCTGGTCGGCAGCCTGGGCTAGCATGGTGGATGTCATTTGTACCTATTCATGTGTTTTCATCCGTAGTCGGATATCTCTCTTGTGTATGATGTTTCTTGTATTCATGTGGCAATTGTATGCCTTTGTATGTATCCCCATCTGTTATGTAATTGGTACGATGTAATGATATCCATCTTGCTAAGCGCCTAAAATGTGGTTGTGCCCCAATCATGAGTTAAACACGTGATCGGGATAAAATCGCATCTTGGGCGTGACAAGTTGGTATCAGAGCTTCGACCGACCATAGGAGCCCCCTTGATTGATCGTAGTTTGGCCATTGTCAAGTCTAGAAGAATTTTTTTTGGAGTCTAGTTATATCGGAGAGTAGGAATTCTTTTCACTCCTCAGCCCCTTCGTCACTCTGGTGAGGAATCTTAACATAGGTGTTTTGAATTACTCCTCTTCCCCTTCAATTTTTTTAGGATCACGCAATTATTTTTAGGATCATTGTGATCTCAGCTCTTTTCATCTGGTACACTTCTCGTCAAGTTCATTCGATCCTCTTCATCATATGCAAGATCAATCATTAGTTCTTTCTCAGACAGGGAAACAATGTCGTCCGAAGTTGTCTTACTTTTTCCCGCCCGCCCACCCTTTTTCTTCTCGGAGCCGGAGATCCTTAATCGAGTATCCATCCTATTCGTGCGAAGCCTTTGCATCCTTTCCTCGATTATTTCAACTAGTGAATTATCATCTAGTTCGTCATTCTTCATCTGTTTTCTTCTCCGATGGATTCAATTCAAGTATTCAGCGTTGATCATATTATTTTCCTTGGCTCAAATGTTTCCCTTGCTCATTTGCCTCTCACAATTTAATTGTTCGGAGTTCTGAAGACATCTCAGGAGATTCATCCGTGTTCCATTTAATTCGAGGTTGTCATCTCATTCGAGTCTTTCAATCATTCCGGTGCATCACTTCTCATTCAAACAATCCAATTCAACGGTGTATTCTCTTTAGTGGGCCCTAACCCACATGTCTTTTCCCAGGATCTTACCTGATTCTTCTAATTTTCTCTGGAGTTATTCCCAAATTCTTTTCAATGTGTGACGTACGAATGGATTCCATGAGTCATATGTCTTCTCCAAGATCGCTTCCAAATTATTTTCATCTTTGATTCAACCTTTCCTATTTTCGTTCTTTCAAAGTATCTGAATAATTTTAGTGGTGTTCCCCGTCGTCATTCTCAACATTTGAAGACCGAAGAAGAGTTTCCTCTAAATCCTTGAACATTCACTTGAAGATTCATGGTTCTAGCTTCATGTTATACACTTAATTTGTTCCGATCATCAAAAAATATTTTCTTACCATCCGAACTATTTCACGATTTGTTTTTCATTTTGATTATCCGAACGCCATCGTTCTAGAAGAATTCTTCGTCCTCACATTCCAGCGATCATTCTTTAATTATCCCAGAGCATCTTTCAAGTGTTCTTTAAATAGTTCGCGATCTCTTCGTTCTCTTGTTTCTAAATGCCCTCAAGTATCTCCGTCCATTTTCTAATTAATCCCGATGGTTTGTTCTCTTTCTGTCAGGACCCCGATCCTAAGTCACACCGATCTAGCTTGTAACACGTCATATCACTTTGCGGCCTCACGCACGGCATCCCCATGGGTGCCACCTTACCTGGCCCGGGACTGTTTGCGCATTTTGGCACACGTATATGATAGTGTCGCTAGCATCCATATGACAGAGAACCCGGGCCGACATGGCTAGTTATAAACCAAAAGTGGCACTAAGTTACAGAGACATGCATCCATGACCCAGCAACGAACGTGTCGGTCATCAACGTATGAACCCAAGGCGTAGCAAGCTACATGGACTTAAAGGAACAACCCGTGACATTTCCCCTAAGGGATAGACACAGGAACGAAGAAGGACACATGCCGGCCAGCCTACGTGTTCCGAGCAGTAGCAAGCTACCAAGGCTTAGTGGAAGCACTAGGAGGCATTTCCTTGTAAGATAGGCTACCAAAGGGAAACAACTAGGTGTTGGATCCCACACATACTAAGCATTTCAATCATACACACAATATTCTCAATATGTGCAAATACAACATTGTATCACAATAGAACTCTATGACTCAAAGTACTTTATTTAAGAGGCCCCGAAGAGCCATACATAACATATCCATACAGGTAGGGGTCACATGACCCAACACTCAAGTCATACAATCATACAAGCACAAGTGGAAGCTAACATGTCTGAGTACAGACAACTTGGAAATAAAAGAGGCTTGGTGTAGCCTGACTATCTACAAGGCCCTTCAGAAGCTCAGGATCTCCGTCTGGGTAGCAAGCTACTCGTCGACGTCAACGTCTATGTAAAACCCATCGGAAGGGGCAGGGTTCTCCTCTGCAACATTTATTAAGCAAACATGAGTACAAAGGTACTCAGCAAGTCTTACCACAGAACCTATCATACATGCATCATTATCAACAAGGGCAGTGGAGTTCATAGCAGCAAGCCAGCTTTGACTCTTGGCTAACCTATACTACGACTCTCAGCAGATTGCAAGATAAGACTACGTACATGAGTCCTCTACTCACCACTACAATACACTACCGTGGATCCTCTTCCGTCAACCCACGGAAGGGCCATCCACGGCACTCACACTTGTCTTGAGGCTTTTAGTAGTATCCATCATCTTGTCTATGAACTGTAAGAGCAACCAAGTAGTCTGTACCGCGAACAACGGCTATTCGAATAGATTGGTAACCCTGCAGGGGTGTACTTCTTCACACATGTTTCCACCACTTAGCGTCTGCACACGACATGTGCTCGGCAGACTTCAAGCGAAAGCCGACGTGGGTGTAGACATGACCTAACCAACCACTCAAGTCTCTCGTCCAGGTTTATCGCCTATTTGGGTTCCATCCGTGGGGAGATCCGCCCGAGGTGTCGCTCACGGCCCCAAACGATGTGTACAGGGTTCCCGAGTCACCAAACGGGCGACCGGTACACCGTGCCACGTACCTGCCGCATCACAGCCCACCCCGAGGGTCAGCGTTGTGCACGACCACCAGTAAACTACAAACACCAGAAACTAGTTGCAACTCCTGGACAGAGAACAAGGGCAGTCAATAAGTCGAGCGGGGTCATATTTCAGGGCCCAATGTGTGGTAGTAGCTGTAACTTGAACCACACATACAGATCTCGGGTCCTATGGACGGTTCCAATGAAACAACCCACCATGTACTCCTACATGGCCTTTCATCGATACCTTTACCAAACATGTTCCACGCTTCCCTCTCTTATTGAGCATGATCATTTCACTCTGATCCATGACCTAGATGAACCAGACCTGACACAACTCTAAGCATAGCAGGCAACATAATCAAATAGCATGGTGGAACACACATCACATGGATCAATCAACTCCTACACATGCTAGTGGGTTTCAACTCTTTACTGTGGCAATGACAGGTCATGCAAAGGAATAGGGTTCAACTACCGCAGCAATTAGCAGTTCACATGCTGTTGCCTAAATGCAGTAAAAGAGAGCAGGAGCGAGAAGATGGGTTTGTATCGGAATGATCAATGGGTTGCTTGCCTGACAGGGTGGTTGTCGGGTACCGCTCTTCAGTTGGATACGCAGAAGTATCCTCGGGAGAAGGACCTACCACGGAGAATACCGGCGATACAATCAATAGGCAAACAAATGCAACAATATGATGCATGCTCATGATATGGCAAGATGAATGTGTTTTGGGCTAATGCAACTATAACCAGAAGGGTTTGAGCCTATTTGAATCAAAGATTCAAATTTATGCCCAAACTATTATTTATTAAAGTGCATTATCATGTTTTAATGTGAACAACAAGGTTAACTTGCTCAAACTTGCATGAAACAAGTGCCATTGGAAATATTGGATTTTTCTGATCAATTTTTATATATAAAACTTTTCCATCTGAGCTACTGTTGAATTTATATGATTTTTTGAAGTTTTAAGCATTTTCTGGAATTTCCTGAATTGTTTTAAATCAATTAATCCCAGAAAAGCATTTGCTACATCAGCATGACATCATGCTGACGTCAACATGTCAACAGGGTGGTCCAGGTCAAACCTGACCAGTGGGACCCACTGGTCAGTGTCACAGTTAGTTGACTAACTAATTAAGATTAGTTTAGACACTAACCTAGGTTTGACTAACAGGCAGGGCCCACATATCAGTGACCCAGGGGGGTCAAACCCTTGGTCAAACGGGGTTGACTCGCCGGCGAGGCCAAACGCAGCGGTGGGGTGCGGGATTTGTGCTCCAGCGACAAAATCGATGGCGGAGCACACCTACGGGCAACTGGGAGTGAGCCGTGTCGAGTGGTGGTGGTGGCTGGCCTCGGGGTCGCCGGACACGACGCCGGCGACGAGTCCAGCGGCTGCCGGAGTTCGGGCGAGGACGTACTCGTCAGTGCGGTGCTCCTGGAGGCGCGTGGATTGGTCCTATAGCACCTAGGCGAGACGGTGAAACTAGTGGGCACGAAGGCCGGGTCGTTAGGTGGCCGGAGCCTCGTCGGCGACGAGCTCCGCGGCGGCGCGTGCAGGTGAGCTTTGTGCGGTCGGTGCAGGGCTTGAGGGGGGAAACGGAGAGGATGGGGAGGTAGCTGGGCTCACGGCGGTTGCAGAAAGCGTCGGAGCGGGCTCGGGGAAGGTCGGAGCTGAGCGGGGCGACGGTGGCGATCTGAGCTGCCGGAGTTGGGGAAGACGAGGTCGGGGGCGACTCCAGAGTGGGCGAGCGCTCGGGGCTCGGCCTGCTCGACGTAGTCGACGACGGCGGAGCGAACGAATACAGTGACGCGGCATGGGATGACGGTGGACGCGGTTATCACGACGGCGCGGGCGCGGTAGCGTCGGCCATGGTGCGGGGGGGGGATCGACAGAGAGGAGCTGGGCAGGAGGAGGCGTGTCTGCGACCTCGGGGGAGACGTGAGTGGTCGATCCAGGCCAGCAGAACGGCGAGGGGAGGAAGCAGGGCGGCGGGCAGCTGCGTGGTCCGCGCTGCTACCGTCGTCGAGCACCTGCCTGCCTGCCTGGCCGAGCCAAGCAGCTCGGTGGAGCGGTGGCTGGGCTGGGCCGGCAGGTGGGCCTGCTTGTGAGCGCTAGGTAAGTCTTCTCTCTCCTCTCTTTTCTATTTTAATTATGTTTGTTTCCTTTTGCAACTTTGTTGAATTAATAAAAATGCTAGAACATTTTTATAAATCATAAAACTAGTCATGCCCACTGTATATAAGATAAACAAAATGGAACATTTTAGTTTATGATTATTTGGGCACATAAAATATTTTATAGCATTTAAATGCCCAAATTGTGCACCATTTTTACAATATGAATTAATCGAGAGACCTTTGGATGTCCTAGAAAATTGTGCACCATTTTTGGTAGAGGTTTAAGACCAAGGAAAAGATGATGATGATTTTTGAAGGGCATTTTGGGTACATAGGAAAAGATTTTATTATACCCTAGTTGTTAGAAGAGGGGTGCTGGGGTTTCTGTCATTCCCATTTCAAGTTTCTATGGAAAGTAAACATGATGCACACTCTAGCTAGTCCTAATGCAAGCACTGACTAGGGATGTGACAACTCACCCCCACTCAAAAGAATCACGTCCCGAGATTCGGGTTCCTTCGGAAAGAGGGTGGGGTACTCAAGTCGAAGACGATCCTCCCTTTCCCAAGTAGCTTCACTCTCAGAATGATGTGACCATTGAACCTTGAGAAACTTGATATTACGACGTCGAGTGGTATGCTCGGTTTGATCAAGAATATGAACGGGGTATTCTCGACATGTGAGATTGTCCTGGAGATCAAGAGTTTCGTGGTCCACTCCGTGGATAGGATCCGAGAAGCAACGCCTGAGTTGAGAAACGTGGAAGACATCATGAACTCTGGAAAGGTGCGGAGGTAGTTCCAATTGGTAGGCAACTTCTCCTTGTTTGGCAAGAATGCGAAAAGGACCGATGTAACGAGGAGCCAATTTGCCTTTGATACCGAAACGATGCGTTCCCTTAAGAGGAGTAACCCGAAGGTAAGCCTTATCACCGACTTCAAAAGTCACAGCCTTATGATGACTATCATATTGGCTCTTCTGGCGAGACTGGGCTGTCCTCAATTTCTCACGAACGATGCGAACTTGCTCTTCTGCTTCCTGGATCATATCTGGACCAAAGAATTGTCTTTCCCCGGTTTTTGACCAGTTAAGAGGCGTTCGACACCTTCGTCCAAATAGAACTTCAAAGGGAGCCTTGCCCAAGCTGGCTTGATAACTATTGTTATAAGCGAATTCAGCGAATGGAAGACACTTCTCCCAATCCATACCGAAAGAGATGACAGAGGCTCGAAGCATATCCTCCAGAATTGGATTGACTCGTTCCACTTGACCACTTGACTGAGGATGAAAGGCGGTGCTAAAAGAGAGATGAGTTCCCATAGCATTATGGAAACTTTCCCAAAATCATGAAGTGAAAAGACTTCCACGGTCGGAGTTAATCTCCAACGTCACACCATGAAGAGATACTATCCGAGAGATATACAAGTCTGCTAGCTGGCTAGCGGTTATACTCTGTCGAACAGGCAGGAAATGGGCTACTTTGGATAGGCGGTCGATAATGACGAAGATAGCATTATTCCCTTTCTTGGTCTTGGGTAACCCGGTAATCAAATCCATACCGATCTTGTCCCATTTCAATTCAGGAATAGCTAAAGGTTGAAGGGTGCCAGCAGGCCATTGATGCTCTGCTTTGACTCGATGACAAACATCGCAGTTAGCAATGAATTGAGCGATTTCTCTCTTCATCCTAGTCCACCAGAACCTCTGGCGTAGGTCCTGATACATTTTGGTACTACCGGGAGGAATCGTGAGAGGAGATTCATGAGCCTCCTTAAGATTCAGCTGCCGTAGATGTTGGTTCTTGGGAACCACTAAGCGGTTCTCGAAGAAGACAACACCTCGATCATCCGTATAGAAACTTCTAGCAGCTCCGCTAGCAATGCTCTCCTGGAGTCAGGATTTGATCTGTAAGGGTAGGTTTCGCCACCAAGGTGGAAAGGAATCCTCGAGGAACAATGTGAAGGTTAAGCTTACGAAATTCCTCGTGGAGAAGTGGTTGCCCTTGTTGTAACATCAGGTTGTTACAATAAGACTTACGACGTAGTGCGTCAGCCATGACATTGGCCTTCCCAGGGGTGTAAGTGATTCCTACGTCGTAATCTGTGAGCAACTCAACCCAACGTCTTTGCCTGAGATTCAAATCCGGTTGGGTAAAGATGTATTTCAGACTTTGGTGATCAGTGAAGATTTCACAGTGATTACCAAGAAGGTAATGTCGCCATGTTTTGAGTGCGTGGACTACAGCTGTAAGCTCTAGATCATGTGTAGGATAGTTATCCTCATGTGGATGCAACTACCGAGATGCGTATGCGATCACTTGACGATCTTTCATGAGTATGCAACCTAGTCCTTGTCGTGAGGCGTCGCAGTAGATAATAAAGTCCTTGGAAAAATCTGGTTGTAGCAGAACTCGCTCGGGATTGACGGCAATACCCTTACCAGAGATCACATGGCCTAGATAGGTCACTTCAGGCAACCAGAATCCACATTTAGAGAATTTGGCATAAAGGCGATGCTCTCGAAGTTTCATCAATACCAGCCTTAGATGCTCGGCATGATCTTCCTTGTTCTTGGAGTAAATGAGTATATGATCGAGGTATACCACGACAAATTTATCCAAGTACTCCATGAATATAGAATTCATTAGCCGGGAGAAAGTGGCTGGGGCATTGGTTAACCCGAAGGACATGACGGTGTACTCGTATTGGCCATAACGAGTAACAAAATCCCCCGTTCTTGATTTTGATTTGATGGTAACCCAACCTCAAATCCATTTTGGAAAAGACTGAGGATCCAGCGAGCTGATCATACAGATCGTTGATCCTGGGAAGCGGATACTTGTTCTTTATGGTGACCAGGTTGACAGGTCAATAATCTACAACCACCCATTCCGTTCCATCCTTCTTCTTAACAAAGAGGACCGGACAAGCCCAAGGGGAAGAACTAGGACGGATGAAACCCTTTTTCAATGAC
Source organism: Secale cereale (assembly GCA_902687465.1). Classification (NCBI taxonomy): domain Eukaryota; kingdom Viridiplantae; phylum Streptophyta; class Magnoliopsida; order Poales; family Poaceae; genus Secale; species Secale cereale. Next base: position 294,277,036 of record LR738710.1, on the reverse strand, counting down.
TCATCGAGTTGTTTCTTAAGCTCAGCTAATTCTAGGGTTGCCATCTTATAGGGTCTCCTAGAGATTGGGACAGTTCCTGGAATAAGATATATCTTGAACTCGACATCTCTGTCAGGTGGAACACCTGGCAGTTCTTCTGGAAAAACATCCGGAAAGTCACGGACTACCGGGATATCTTCGAGTTCTGTTAGAGGGCTGGCATTAAGAGAGTAGAGCTGACGCCCAGCCATTCGGGTCAAGACATTGACTGTCTTGCGGGATGGGTGTGTAAGTTGAACAGTCCTAGTGTAGCAATCAATCTTGGTGTAATGAGCTGTCATCCAGTCCATACCCAAGATGATGTTTATGTCCGAGGACTTGAGAGCGATTAGTGATGCAAGGAAAACAAGTCTATCGACAAGAATTTCATTCCCATGGCTTACCCTAGAGGTTTGCCATTCTGAACCAGGAGTATGAATAACCATGGAGGTGGGCATGTCACAAAAAGTCATGTTGTGCATTCGAGCATAGCTCTCAGATATGAACGAATGAGATGCTCCAGTATCAAAAAGAACAGATGCCGGATGGCAGTTAACAAGAGGCGTACCAAGGATGACGTTAGGATCCTCATAAGCTTCCTCAGCAGAGACATAGTTGACATGACCACGTGAAGTGGGGATTGGCTTGACATAGTTCACCTTGCTTGTTGGCTTACCACGGCCAACGGGTTTCCTGGCTGGTTCTGAGGACACTCGCGCATGTAGTGCCCTGGTTCTCCACACTTGAAACATGTCACAGTGCCAGTGTGTGGAGCAAAGTTGGCAGGTGGTCCTCCATAAGTCTTGTCAGGTGCATACTATTGAGTTGGGTGAGGCGCCTCATAGGATGGCCTCGGAGTGTACTTGGGTGGCAGAGCAGTGTTAGGAACCCACACACGGCGCTTGTGAGAGACAGAGCCGGATGAGGAACCATAGTCACGAGGATGCTTGTGTGTGGCTTCGAAATCAGTCTGGCCCGTCTCAGCACTGATAACTTTATTCACCAACTTCTAGAAGGAGGTGCACTCGTGCAAGCGTAGATCTCGGGGAAGTTCAGGGCTGAGTCCCTTGCGGAACTTCGCCTGCTTCTTGGCATCGGTGGATACTTCCTCAGGTGCATAGCGTGCCAAGTTGCCAAACTCGCGACTATAACCATCCACGGTTAACCGGCCCTGGGTGAAATTACAGAATTCCTCCTGCTTGCCATCCATGAGACCATCCCGAATGTGATGTTCACGGAATGCCTCACTGAACTCAGCCCAGGTAGTGATATGGCCAGCAGGATGCATGGCCTCAAAGTTTTCCGACCAGAGACTGGTAGGGCCCTCAAGATGGTAGGCGGCGTAGATAACCTTGTCAGCTTCGGCCGAACGGGCAGAGTGTAGCTTGTGGGTGATACTACGAAGCCAGTCATCCGAATCCAAAGGTTCAGCGGAATGATGGAACTTCGGTGGGCACATCTTGATAAAGTCAATAATTGACACCACGTCATTCCTCTGGCGGAAGCTAGTGTTCTGCTCTAGGCGTTCCAGCAGACGCTTGGTCTCTCTCTTATTCCGTTTTGCCTCGAGCATAACTTCAGCCAAGGAGGGTGGCTGGGGCAGATTCTCATCTCTAGCCCCACTAGCCTCACCCTGCTCTTCAGCAGCAAGAGTGCTGCGAGTGTTGACCCTCCTAGGAAAACAAAACAACGGTTTAGACAAGGATGGCAAAAACTTTGACATAGAAGTGCAGAATGTAATGGATGACACGGAATGCAGGGATGTTCATCCGTACGACATGGTAATATAGAAACTGCCATATATACACAAGTGGTCATACACACCATACATAGTTTAGAACAAGCCAAGGCTAAAGTACAACTGCACTGAAAGACGATACATCTCATCAGAGGCATTCCAAGCTCATATACATTATTTAACTACACCTCCGGAATTCAGTACCAACTAAGTCATATTCCACAAGACGCGCAGGACTGTGGAAATACAACTACTACGATACTACTACTGCCACGGTCTAGCTCAGACACTCCCGTAGTAATGTACATAAAGATTACCATCGTAGCCTGGAAGTGGAACAGGTGGATCTTGAAACTCTCGAGCACTCGAAGGCTGTGGACCATAGGGACATGGATGCGGTCTCGGTCCCGATGCTGGTGGTAACCGACGCCCATGTGGAGGTGTAATACCCCCAATGTCACGCCAATCCATACGATCAGGTAGACGAGTCTGCACGGGGTACGAATCCCGCATATCCAGATATCCGGCGTGCACGGCAGGTGCAAGCTGTGTCAAAGTAGTCAAGTGGGCGGCTTGAGTGTTATAAAGCTCCATCCAGAGGGCACGGACATCACGGTCCCTATCCTCCAGCATCTGAGTAGTAGTGTGAAGAAGTGGCTCCTCTTGAGCGGCATCAGTATACAGACCAGTGTAGTAGCCTTCCTCTCCGGGAAGTGAGGCTGGCATGTAACAGAACTCAGTGTTCAGCAGCAGGGCATGCCTAGATCGGATGATGGTCATCATCGAGTAAGCGGCATCCTGCATTACCATCTCGATGGTAACCCCGAGTCCATAAGACCAATGGATGGGGTCGGTAGCTACGGGATATGAGGGGTATATCCGGACTGTGCAGAAATACTGACTCTGGTTGAAATCCCGGTACTGTTCCTCCACGGTGTACTCAGGATACCAACGGTAACCGGTTTCAGTCAACACACGGACTAGCATGGCCGTGTGATCTGGCACATTAATGCACCGAGTCAAACGGACCACCTCGTGAGGTGTGCGATATGACATCTGAAACACAGAATAATGCAAAGGCATTAGAATTTCTGGAAGAAATCGGGCAGCATAACAACTGTAAATTCTCAAAAAAAGATTTTGAGACATCACACAAATGATAGCATAGCCACTCAACAACATCATATCAAGGTTCCGGGTCCAACTAATCGTCATACTAGAAAACTGAACCGAGGCTTGAAACCAACAATCCTAAGAGTCTACAGATTAGTAACACGTGAACCTAGTAAGGATGAGAGGCCTAGTACTAAACCCCCATAGAAAGAATAGGCTGACTCAGATCAGAAGGGCATAAGGTAAGAAGTAAAAAGAGCCTTACGTTCCCTTCCACAATCAATTCCCCTACATATAACTAAGAATTTTCTAGACTCAACATCGACCAGTTTGGCTTGATAAACCTACAGGCAATCCGGCTGTGATGCCAACGCTGTCAGGACCCTGATCCTAAGTCACACCGATCTTGCTTGTAACATGTCATATCACTTTGCGGCCTCACGCACGGTATCTGTCAGGACCCCGACCCTAAGTCAGCAAAGGTCTAGCCTGTAACACATCATATCACTTTGCGGCCTCACGCACGGTATCCCCACGGGTGCCACCTTACCTGGCCCGGGACCGTTTGCGCATTTTGGCACACGTATATGATAGTGTCGCTAGCATCCATATGACAGAGAACCCGGGCCGACATGACTAGTTATAAACCAAAAGTGGCACTAAATTACAGGGACGGGCATACATGACCCAGCAACGAACGTGTCGGTCATCAACGTATGAACCCAAGTCGTAGCAAGCTACAAGGACTTAAAGGAACAATGCGTGACATTTCCCTTAAGGGACAGACACAGGAACGAAGAAGGACACATGCCGGCCAGACTAAGTGTTCCGGAGCAGTAGCAAGCTACCAAGGCTCAGTGGAAGCACTAGGAGACATTTCCCTGTAAGGTAGGCTACCAAAGGTAAACAACTAGGTGTCGGATCCCACACATAGCAATACACATTACACGTACGCATAACATGCAAGTATGTGTTGTACAACAGGGCATCACAACATAACTCAACAACTCATATAGATAAAGGCCCAGAAGAGCCATCATAGCATTTATTACAATCAGAGGTCACATGACCCAACATACAGAGCATACAGACAACGGAAGCATAACATGTCTGAGTACAGACAACTACAAATGAAAAAGGCCGAGAAGCCTGACTATCTACCAGATACTACAAGGGTACAAGATCGTAGGTGAGGTAACAAGCTAAATGTCGAAGTCCACGCGGAACCACTAGCGAGACTGAAGTCTCTCTGCAAAACATAAATTAAGCAAACGTGAATACAAAGGTACTCAGCAAGTCTTACATCAGAACTAGCTACATATGCATCAATATCAACAAAGGGGGTGGTGGTGTCTGACTGCAGCATGCCAGCTTTGACTCGGTGGCTATCCTAAACTACGACTGCAAGTAACTCTTTTGAGGTGGCGCACACGAGTCCACATATTCACCAATCAATACACCACTATGGATCCGCTCCCGTCTCCCTACGAGAAGGCCATCCATAGCACTCACGCTTATCTTGCGCGTTTTAGAGTATCCACTTTCACTTGTCTATGAACTGTAATAGGTAACCCAGAAGTCCATTTCCGCGGACACGGCTATTCGAATAGATCATATATAACCCTGCAGCGGTGTACTTCTTCACACACGCTCTCACCACTTACCGTCGTTTACACGACATGTACTCGGCAACCTTCAAGCGGAGGCCCAGCGAGGGTGTCGGCCACGACCTGACTAACCATACAAGTCTCTCGTCCAGGTTTATCGCCTATTTGGGTTCCATCCGTGGGGAGATCCGGCCGGGGTGTCGCTCACGGCCCCAAACGATGTGTACAGGGTTCCCGCATCACCAAACGGGCAATCGGTACACCGTGCCACGTACCTGCCGCGTCACAGCCCACCCCGAGGGTCAGCGCTGCGCACGACCTCCAGTAAACTACAAACACCAGAAACTAGTTGCAACTCCTGGACAGAGATCATGTTGATTAATAAGTCGAGAGGGTCCATTGGTTTCGGGCCCAATGCATGGTAGTAACTGGTCATGGATCAACCAACACAGAACTCAGTTCCTGAGGACGGCTGCAATGAGACAACCCACCATGTACTCCTACATGGCCTCTCATCGCTACCTTTACCAAATCGTGTTCACACACTTAGCTCACACACAGTAGGACATGTTCATCACATTCCAATTCATCCCCGATGAATCAGACCTGACACAACTCTAAGCAATAGCAGGCATAACCAGAAAGCATCAATGAGTAGGCACAACATGGCTCAAACAACTCCTACTCATACTAGTGGGTTTCAACTATTTACTGTGGCAATGACGGGTCATGCAGTGGAAAGGGGTTCAACTACCGCAGCAGGTAACAATTGAAGCGTTGTTGTCCTAATGCAGTAAAAGAGAGCAAGAGCGAGAGAGTGGGATTGTATCGGAATGCTCAATGGGGTTTTGCTTGCCTGGCACTTCTGAAGATAACAATGAGTCTTCATCGGTGTCATCGAACTCATCGTCGGAACGTCGTCTACTGAGAGGGGACAAAACCAACAAACACAGAAAGAACACAATCAATGCAATGCAACAATATGATGCATGATCATGACATGGCAATATGCTGCTGATTGACCTAATGCAACTAGCAACACAATTAAATGAAGTTGGTTTGAACCAATGGTTCAAATTCAAACTCCATATGTGATTATTTAAATGCCATTTAATTGATTTGACCTGATCAGCAGGCTTAGCTTGTTCAAACATGCATGAAAGTGCCATAAACAGATTCCTTGGATTTTTCTGATCATTTTTCATATATAAATTATTTTCATCTGAGCTACGGTTGATTTTATATGATTTTTAGAACTTTTGGCTATTTTCTGAAATAAATAAATCATTTCTGATTTATTTTAAATCATAGAAAATAGTTACTGCGTTAGCTTGACGTCAGGATGACGTCATCAGTCAACAGAGACTGGTCCAGGTCAAACCTGACGTGTGGGGTCCACACGTCAGTGGCTCTGCTAATTAAGAGGGTTAATTAGCACTAACTAAATTCTAAACTAATCTTATACAGGACAGGGCCCACACGTCAGTGACTAACTAATTAACCGATTAATTGAAACTAAACTAGGTTAATTAGCAGGGTGGGCCCCACTTGTCAGCGAGTTAGTGGTTGACTAAGGGCGTGGGGCCCATACGTCAGTGACTCGGGG
>LR738710.1:294200969-294269874 GCA_902687465.1 Secale cereale | reverse complement strand
AGAACGGCAAGCAGGAGGTGGCCGGGGCGAGCCGGCGTGCCGCGGGCACACGCCGTGCGTCCGACTGGCGGGAGGAAGAAGACCCCCTGCCCCTCATGGGTTGGGCCGGCCAGATGGGCCACACAGGTAAAGGCCAGGTGAGGTAAGCCCAGGTACTTCCACTCTCTCTCTCTTTTCTCTTTTAGTTTCTGTTTTCTATTCTTTTGACTTTGTTTTGATTTAATAAAAATACCAGAACATATTCATAAATCATGAAACCAATCATGGGTACTGTTTAGAATAAATCCAACAGTAAACATTTTAGTTTATGATTATTTGAGCATTTTAAATAATATATAAAATTTAAATGCCCAAATGCAATTAAGATATAATTTAATTCAAAAATCCAAAATGGACCTAGAAATATGTGCAACATTTTTGGCAGAGGTTTTTTATCAATCCAAAAATGATGAACTTTTCCAAGGGCATTTTGGGTTCATTGAAAAGATTTTAATTTGACCCTAGTTAAATTCATTTAGTGCTAGGGTTTGAGCATCCCCATTTCAAGTTTCTGTGAAAGTAAACATGATGCACCTGAGGACCAAGCAAGGCAGGCAAGGGCTGGTCTAGGGCTGTGACAGTATCCCCACGGGTGCCACCTTACCTGGCCCGGGACCGTTTGTGCATTTTGGCACACGTATATGACAGTGTCGCTAGCATCCATATGACAGAGAAACCGAGTCGACATGGCTAGTTATAAACCAAAAGTGGCACTAAATTATAGAGACAAGCATCCATGACCCAGCAACGAACGTGTCGGTCATCAACGTATGAACCCAAGTCGTAGCAAGCTACATGGACTTAAAGGAACAACGCGTGACATTTCCCCTAAGGGACGGACACAGGAACAAAGAAGGACACATGCCGGCCAGCCTACGTGTTCCGAGCAGTAGCAAGCTACCAAGGCTACCAAAGGGAAACAACTAGGTGTCGGATCCCACACATACCAAGCATTTCAATCATACACACAATATGATCAATATGTGCAAATACAGCATTGCATCACAACAGAACTCTATGACTCAAAGTACTTTATTTAAGAGGCTCCGAAGAGCCATACATAACATATCCATACAGGTAGGGGACACATGACCCAACACTCAAGTCATACAATCTTACAAGCACAAGAGGAAGCTAACATGTCTAAGTACAGACAACTTGGAAATAAAACAGGCTTGGTGTAGCCTGACTATCTACAAGGCCCTTCACAAGCTCAGAATATCCGTCTGGGTAGCAAGCTACTCGTCGACGTCAACGTCTATGTAAAACCCCTCAGAAGGGGCAGGGTTCTCCTCTGCAACAGTTATTAAGCAAACATGAGTACAAAGTTACTCAGCAAGTCTTACAACATAACCTATCATACATGCATCATTATCAACAAGGGTAGTGGATTTCATAGCAGCAAGCCAGCTTTGACTCTTGGCTAACCTATAGATTGCAAGATAGACTACGTACACGAGTCCTCTACTCACCACAACAATACACTATCGTGGATCCTCTTCCGTCAACCCACGGAAGTGCCATCCACATCACTCACACTTGTCTTGAGGCTTTTAGTAGTATCCATCAACTTGTCCATGAACTGTAACAGCAACCAAGTAGTCCGTACCGCGAACAACGGCTATTCGAATAGATTGGTAACCCTATAGGGGTGTATTTCTTCACACATGTTTCCACCACTTAGCGTCTGCACACGACATGTGCTCGTCAGACTTCAAGCGAAAGCCGACGTGCGTGTAGACCACGACCTAACCAACCACTCAAGTCTCTCGTCCAGGTTTATCACCTATTTGGTTTCCATCCGTGGGAAGATCCGGCCGGGGTGTCGCTCACGGCCCCAAACGATGTGTACAGGGTTCCCGAGTCACCAAACGGGCGACCCGTACACCATGCCTCGTACCTGCCGCATCACAGCCCACCCCGAGGGTCGGCGCTGTGCACGACCACCAGTAAACTACAAACACCAGAAACTAGTTGCAACTCCTGGACAGAGAACAAGGGCAGTCAATAAGTCGAGCGGGGTCATATTTCAAGGCCTAATGTGTGGTAGTAGCTGTAACTTGAACCACACATACAGATCTCGGGTCCTATGGACGGTCCCAATGAAACAACCCACCATGTACTCCTACACGGACTTTCATCGATACCTTTACCAAACATGTTCCATGCTTCCCTCTCTTATCGAGCGTGATCATTTCACTCTGATCCATCACCCAGATGAACCAGACCTGACACAACTCTAAGCATAGCAGGCAACATAAACAAATAACATGGTGGAACACACATCACATGGCTCAATCAACTCCTACACATGCTAGTGGGTTTCAACTATTTACTATGGCAATGACAGGTCATGCAAAGGAATAGGGTTCAACTACCGCAGCAAGTAGCAGTTCACACGATGTTGCCTTAATGCAGTAAAAGAGAGCAGGAGCGAGAAGATGGGTTTGTATCGGAATGATCAATGGGTTGCTTGCCTGACAGGGTGGTTTTCGGGTACTGCTCTTCAGTTGGATACGCAGAAGTATCCTCGGGAGCAGGACCTACCACGGAGAATACCGGCGATACAATCAATAAGCAAACAAATGCAACAATATTTTGCATGCTCATGATATGTCAAGATGAATGTGTTTTGGGCTAATGCAACTATAAACAGAAGGGTTTGAGCCCATTTGAATCAAAGATTCAAATTTATGCCCAAACTATTATTTATTAAAGTGCAATATCATGTTTTAATGTGTACAGCAAGGTTAATTTCTCAAACATGCATGAAACCAGTGCCATTGGAAAGACTGGATTTTTCTGATCAATTTTCATATATAAAACTTTTCCATCTGAGCTACTGTTGAATTTATATGTTTTTTTGAAGTTTTAAGCATTTTCTGGAATTTCCTGAATTGTTTTAAATCAATTAATCCTAGAAAAGCATTTACTGCATCAGCATGACATCATGGTGCCGTCAGCAAGTCAACAGGGAGGTCCAGGTCAAACCTGACCAGTGGGACCCACTGGTCAGTGTCACAGTTAGTTAACTAACTAATTAAGATTAGTTTAGACACCAACCTAGGTTTGACTAACAGGCAGGGCCCACATATCAGTGACCCAGGGGGGTCAATCCTTGGTCAAACGGGGTTCACTCGCCGGCGTTTAGCCGCCGGCGAGGCCAAACACGGCGGTGGGGTGCGGGATTTGTGATCCGGCGACCATATCGACGGCGGAGCACACCTACGGGCAGCTGGGAGTGAGCCGCGTCGAGTGGTAGTGGTGGCTGGCCTCGGGGTCGCTGGAGACGACGCCGGCGACGAGTCCAGCGGCTGCCAGAGTTCGGGCGAGGACGAACTCGTCGGTGTGGTGCTCCTGGAGGCGCATGGATTGGTCCTACAGCACCTACGCGAGACGGTGAAACTAGTGGGCACGAAGGCAGGGCCGTTAGGTGGCCGGAGCCTCGTCGCCGACGAGCTCTGCGGCGGCGCGTGCAGGTGAGCTTCGTGCAGTCGGTGCAGGGCTCGAGGGGGGAAACGAAGAGGATGGGGAGGTAGCTGGGCTCACGGCAGTTGCAGAAAGCGTCGGAGCGGGCTCGGGGAATGTCGGAGCTGAGAGGGGCGACGGTGGCGATCTCAGCGGCCGGAGTTGGGGAAGACGAGGTCGGGGGCGACTCCAGAGCCAGTGAGCACTCGGGGCTCGGACTGCTCGACGTAGTCGACGACGGCAGAGCGAACGGACACGGTGACGCGACACGGGGACGACGGTGGACACGGTTATCACGACGGCGCAGGCGCGGCAGAGTAGGCCATGGTGCGGGGGGGGGAGCGAGAGAGAGGAGCTGGGAAGGAGGAGGCATGTCTGCGAGATCGGGGGAGACGTGAGTGGTCGATCCAGGCTAGCAGAACGGCGAGGGGAGGAAGCAGGGCGGCGGGCAGCTGCGTGGCGCGCGCTGCTGCCGGCGTCGAGCACCTGCCTGCCTGCCTGGCCGAGCCAAGCAGCTCGGTGGAGCGGTGGCTGGGCTAGGCCGGCAGGTGGGCCTGCTAGTGAGTGCCAGGTTATTCTTCTCTCTCCTCTCTTTTCTATTTTAATTCTGTTTGTTTTCTTTTGCAACTTTGTTGAATTAATAAAAATGCTAGAACATTTTTATAAATCATAAAACTAGTCATGCCCACTGTATATAATATGAACAGCATGGAACATTTTAGTTTATCATTATTTGGGCACATAAAATATTTTATAGCATTTATATGCCCAAATGCAATTACAATATGAATTAATCCAGAGACCTTTGGATGTCCTAGAAAATTGTGCACCATTTTTGGCAGAGGTTTAAGACCAAGGCAAAGATGATGAACATTTTTGAAGGGCATTTTTGGTACATTGGAAAAGATTTTATTAAACCCTAGTTGTTAGAAGAGGGGTGTTGGGGTTTCTGTCATTCCCATGTCAAGTTTCTCTGGAAAGTAAACATGATGCACATTCTAGCTAGTCTGTGGGGACCCCGACTCATAAGTCGTGATCACCGAATGCACGTGTACAGTGATCCCAGAGATCAATGCTCACTGAACACACAGAAGCTGAATAACAAGAGTCTTACATCCATACATACCGTATTACACAAATAGGACCATAATGGTCAAGTCTCGAGTATATCATCGCAGCGGAAATCTTCAAAGACAACTGGGACCCATGCCATCTGCCTTAACCCTACATGCATTCTGACTGGGAAGCGTCCTAGCTCGCATGCTCGTCACCAAGAAATCTTCATCATAACCTGTTCTCTCATGCCTAGCCAATAAAATACCCAGTGGCAAGCCAATGAGTACATTGAATGTACTTGCAAGCAACCCAAGTGTGATAACAGAATAATTTATGCAAGGCTCTACTGCTAAATTCGTAGTTTTTGCAGAAAGCTAGTTTTTCATATGAAAGTATGATCAACATATAACATGGATATGCATGTGTCTGTAACAAGTATCAGGAGGTCACAGACATCAATATCGACAAAGAGTTGTAATCAACTCATGTTCAAGCTCACTGAGACTTTCTCACAATCACATCAACAATATCTCTGAATCGTGTTGTTTCCCAGAAACTTATGGACATAGTCTAAGCAGCACCACCCAACTGTCCTTGACCGCGGACACGGCTATTCGAATAGTTTGACACTCTGCAGAGGTTGCACACTTTACCCACAAGATCCGGGGAACTTCCATGTCATCCACGACCCGCGATACCTCAAGTACCCGGGGTAAGCACCCGATCACTATCTTTCCCTAGGCGACACTAATATGGAGTCCACTCGATTGGTAATAGCCCCGTGCCCCACATTTCACATCTTAAAATGGCGGAGACTCGCTCCATATTCATCACATACCACAAGCACGGGGTACCAACGGTGTGTCCGGTGCCCTGTAAAGACAGTCATGGCCGCCTATGCAAGCACGACCCCGTCCCGAGAGAGACCTCATGTCACCCCCGTCACTAGTAATGCAGGCACCATGCTAGTATCGACCAAGGTAATCAATAATGCCCTTTCCCATATAAGGGTAGAGTGGTTGCGCATGTTTGGTTGGGACGGTAGTCACACATAAATCTAATCCATCTCTGTAAACAACACTTCCGTCAAGCCTAGGCACACTACTTCTTCACCAAGTAGTGTCCTAGCTCCTCATCAACTCCCAGGGGCATTAGTGGCACCCACTAAGTCTTTTGCAAGTATGTCAGACCACACTTGTTTCACTCAATGCATAATCCCGACCCATTTTTGCGTAGCCAACTACTATAGCATACATCTATCTACTCCCACCCACATAACCCTCATAGGAAGGTAGGGTCATGTTTGATGCAAGTTTCAACAGTAAAGTAACAGGGGTAGCAACCAAAGTGGTTTCCACCTCAACATGATTCCGATGCATTGAATAATAAGGTGCTATGAGACATGCATAAAGAGGTTTCTTGAACATGGTCAAAGGGCTGCTTGCCTTATTCTTCCGAGTCTTCAAACCTTCTGGTCCATCTCCGAGTACTTCGTTTATTTCGTCAACTAACGATGGAAACAATCATAATAAGCAACACAATCAAAGCAAAAATAAAAGTGCTCTAAAAATAGGAGTTGTACTTTTCTAGGATACCTCTGGTCATATGAAAAATAACCAAGGTGGTTTCATAGGTGTTGGATCAATAGGTGGTTTGGAACATTTCATTATGATGGAATCAAGGGTTTTATGGATTTGGAAGAAGTATACAGAAATATTTCCTTGAATGATGAGCAAAGGCACCCATCAACAAGTCATGATTTTAGAAGCATCTAGGAGTTGGTTTCACTGGATTTGGAATTCAAATGAATTTCCTAGGATTTTGCAAAGCTGATAAATATGAAGAAATGGCTCAATATTTGGTGGGGTACAGAAACTATTATTAAAAATGTTCCAAAACTAAGTTTGGACATGACAAGCATCTAGGAACTTGAATCACTGCATTTGGATCAAGATTGAGCAATCTGTGATTTTCTAAAGTTCATCACAGAAATGAAATAAAGGCATTTGATAAATATTTGTCAAAGAAATGTTTCTGGAATAATGTGCATGTTGCACCATGTGATAGAGCAGGATTTATGGAGCCATAGGAAATTTGAATCATGCAATTTGGACTTCATTTGAATTATCTAGGCATTTTTGGAAATTGACAGAATAAAGAAAAAGAAAAGGAATAAGGGTTCAACCTTATACAGTGCGCAGGGCGAGGGATAGCTCGCGGGCCGGCCCAGCTGCAAGGTCCTGCGGGCGGAGGCGGTGACGCCGAAGGCGTCATCTCCGGATGGCGTTTTCTCCTGGGAAACACGGTTCCCGCCCGGCCCGTCTCCACTTAAAGCGCGGGCCCTGCTGGCCGGGTCGCTGCCAGGTAGGCCCCCCCTGCAGGGTCTTCTTCCTCCTCCCGCTCCCGCAACAGAGGGGAGGGGAGGCTCGAGCTGCGCGACGCCGGCACCCGTCCCCGGCGGCACAGGCCACCTCTGGCCAGGGCGCGGCCATCGGAGGGGTCCCCGGGGAGCGGCGCATCCAGGAGGTCCCTTGGGGCGGCAGGGAAGGGGTCGGAGCACCTCCTCCACCTGACCATGGCGGCGGCCTCGTCGGTTGATGGTGGAGCGGGCACCACGGGGCACCAGAGCAGGAGATAGAGAGTGGGGGAGCTCCGCCGGTCTGCTGCGGTTCTCCTGGTGGCCAAGGAAGAGGGGGAGAGGCTCTGGTTCATCAGTGCCGGGCAGAGGCCGACGGCGACCATGGTGGCCATGGCGAGGGAAAGAGAGCACTAGGGGAAGAGGGGGCATGTCTAGGAGATGCACGGGAGAGAGGAGGGTCCAGAAGAGGCGAAGGGCGCTCTGGGAAAGGCTTTAAATAGGCGCAGCCACGGTGCACCGTGAGCGACGTCCATGGACGCGCTCGGGCGTGCTCGTGGAGAGAGGAGGAGGACCGGGGAGGATAAGGCCGACCGTCCTGCAGGTCGTGGACGTCGAGGGCACCTCGGGAGACACGGTCGCTCTGCCCAAGGCCGCCTGGAAGCCTCGGGAGGGCCGAGCTACAGTGCCTCGGTGCACCATAGCGTGCTCCAGAGCGCGCCTTTGGCCGGCATGCTCATGTCTTTGCTTTCCAGGCCGTGTCCGCTAGTGTCCAGTAGTGCTAGGGAGTAGTAAACAATGGGGAGGCAGTCTTGGATGCTCTGGTGAGCCACTGAAATGAGGAGGGAGGTGAGGAAGAAGGTGAAAACTGCTGTCCAGCAGTAGATATTGGGGTTTTACCCCCTCCAATGATTGAGCTGAGGGCATAGAGAAGTTACTGGGGGTAGAGGATGATCATGGGAAGGTGTGGTAGAAATTTGGGGTAAAGGGAAATAGTAAAAGAGGTTCAAACACTAGTTTTGGTAAATGACCAGAAGGTGTTTGATCAGGTTTTGGGGTGATCTGATCAAGTTGCTATATTCCAAATCTTGTGCCATTTGGTCTAGATGCCTTATTAGGCCATTCTAGCATGTGCACCAAATTTGAGAGCATTTGGACAAGTTTGGCAATGTAGAGTTGCTCAAACTTCAAATATGGACATAATGGTTTTGAGGGGATTAGAGGATGTTTCCTTGATTTTCAAGGCATGAGGCTTTGCAAGATCATCTAATATGTCATATATGACATGATAGAATTTCCCTGGAATTTTTGGAGAATATTTCCTTTGTAAATATTTCAAAAGCTTGAAATATCCAGGAAGGGTTTTGGAAGGATTTGCCCAATATTTTGAACATGACCATGTGCTGAAACTCTTATATATGGACAATATATGTCCTATGAGTCTCCCTGAATTTTGGAAAATATTTTTGAAATGATTAAATAATTTTTCCCTATTAAAGACCATTTCTGGCATTAAGAAAAAGCTTTTAAATAAAATATAAAAATAACTTTTAAAATTATACTTTTGTGGTTTCTGGGGGTCCTATACCTAATAGGATTCAAATATACTTTTTGAAAGATTTTTCACACCCTAAATAAGGTACTTGCAGTGCAAACCTCAATTCAGGGGTTTTTGGAAAACTAATTTTAGAAAATACCATTTGGCCTATATATTTTTATAAGAAAACTCTATACTGGTCTATACACATGGCATGATCATTGGGAAAAGGTTTTGGGTCAAGGAGATGAAGTATAAGAGTTGGAGGATTTATTTGATTTTTAGAGCACTAGCAAACAACAGACAAAAGTCAAATCAAGCAAAGTCAAAAACACTCAAAAGTTTTTGCAAATCCACATTTTTAACATGAAAATTAGCTTAAGCAATGTGACATGAAAATCAGGGTGTGACAGACCTACCCCCCTTACAAGAATCTCGTCCCCGAGATTCCCAGACTAGGCGTGGAAAGAAAAGCGGAGTCTTAGATACGGGGTAGTCTTCACTTCTTCTTGTTGGTTCTGCTTCCGAGCGGTGCTCCTTGGAATCCTGAAGTACTTGATGGTATGGCTTCTTGCTTGATGCCTTCCTTGATGGAGGTTGCTGAGGGGTCTCTTGCATAGGTTAGGTTGGGTTAGCTGTCAAAGGCTTGGTGATCGATGTCCTTGCGGGCATCGGGCTAGCTAGGAGGTAAGAAGTACTTCCAGAGTGGGGGCTCGTGGAAGATTTGGTGTACGGAGGGTATCTCAGGTGGTAGATCTAGCTGGGAAGCCGTCTACTACATGACTTGCAGTGATCTCAAAGGGTCCAATGAACCTTGGTGCGAGCTTCCCCATGACGTGGAAACGCTTGGTTCCCTTCAGAGGAGTTACCCGCAGGTACATGTGGTCCCCGACATGGAAACTCATGTCCCGACGGTGAGTGTCAGCATAGCTCTTTTGCCTTGACTTGGCTGCCTTCAAACGTTCTCTGACTAGTTGGACTTGCTCTACCGCTGCGCGGAGAATCTCCGGTCCAAAGACTAGCCCTACTCTAGCCTCTGTCCAGTTGAGGGGTGTGCAACATATGTGTCCGTACAACACCTCAAATGGTGCCATCTGAAGGCTCGACTGGTAACTGTTGTTATAGGAGAACTCGGCAAAAAGGGAGACAATCCTCCCAATTGGCTCCATATGCCAAGACATAGGCTCGGAGTCATGACTTCGAGAATCTGATTGACTCGCTCAGTCCGACCTCCGGTCTGTGGGTGGAAAGCCGTGTTGAAAGATACTTGGTTCCCAAGGCTTCTCGGAACTTCTTCCAGAACCTTGAGGTGAACTGGGTTCCTTGATCTGACACAATCTCCTTGGGAACGTCGTGAAGACTTACGATTCGGTCGATGTAGAGAGCTGCCAGCCGGTTGCCATCATAAGGGGGTCTTGACAGGAATGAAATGGACCACCTTGGTCAAATGATCGACTATGACCCAGATAAAGCCCTGTCCTCTTATCCGGCCTTGGTAACCAAGTGACGAAGTCCATTCCGACTTTATCCCACTTCCACTCAGGAACCTTGAGTGGTTGAAGCAATCCGGTGGGTTGCTGATATTCAGCCTTGACCCTTTGGCACACATCACACTTTGCAACATAGGTTGCAATCACTCTTTTCATCCCGAGCCACCAGAATCGTGCCTCCAAATCTTGATACATCTTGATGTGAGTGTTCCTTCGACACGGAATTGCTCGGTTCCTCCGGGAGGAGTGGTTTGCAGATACGCCCGGTCTTCGACGCGGAAGTTTACTTCTTGATGATGGTGGTCGGTGTAGATCTTCCTTCTTGACAAGGCGGCCTTCAAATGTCTTCCATCCAGCTGTCCGTCTCTTCTTTGTCTTCGGGCAGACAAGTAGGCCATCAAATAATGATGTTACCCATCTTGTCCACTTACTCCATGAGGTCTATGGGGGTACGCAAGGTAGGCTGGGTATTGGTGGTGGTCTCGGTTGAGTATTTGCAGAGGCCTTCCTGACTCAGAGCGAAGGCCCGTGGTCAGAATCTGATCAGGTTGTGGCTCGGTGGGGCTTAAGGGTTTCAAGGATTCTAGTGAATGAGTGAACTTTTATCATCTTATCTTTAAGCACGGCTTCTGAGATGCCAATAGCTCTATCTAGTACTCCGAACGGAAAAGTGTCTTCTCGCAGAGACCAACTTCAATCACTACTCATGCCATACCTATCCTCATGACTCTCAAGAGACGGTCTAACAAAATTGTACTGTCTATGATCCCCAAATCTATATGTATGTCTACCTCTAAAATCCAAAGGTAGATCATACATGCTGCTGAGCTTAAATTAAACTCCACAATCCAAGCACTCAACCTAATCTTGCAAGGCTCACGATAATGCATCTCTATTCTAAGGAAACACGTCATATGCCATTCCAAGATTTGTTTCCTTCCTATAGATCAACTCCAATAGCCCGGTCATTCCCATCAATCACCATATAATCCAACAATTCCACAAATCCGATGCCTACGGTGTTCCACAAGATCTCAAGTCCCTATAATCCCCAAATACTCGGAAGGACTACGCATTATGATAGTAAGTCCACCAAATTCTCATCATCCGGGTCAAATAAACTCCAAGGTCATGATTATATAAATTACTAAATCAACTCCGGCAGATAATCCAATCTCCTAGGTTATTGTCCACCGAGAAGCATGATATCATGTTCAAGATCATAGGTCTAAATCCAATTTACTCCGAATCATGCAAACATCTCCAGCATTATACCAACCAGAATCACCTACATAAATCCAAATCTCATGCCCAACGGGCACTTCTTCATACTTCCCCAAAGTCATGATCCCACCAATATGAAATCTCACAATCCATCAAGGTCTTAGATAATTCCTCGAAGTCACTGATATAATCCACCAAGTCATCTGTCCAATATCCTCAAACTGGTCTATCTATGGCATCGTCAGACCTCGTCCTATATTAGGATGAAAAATGTGCTCACTCATCGTGTCCACTAGCCCCTTTACGAACCCAGTGTTGTGCAAGGTTACAAAGGCTTAATTGGTCCTCTCGCTTTACCATGGGTTAGGCACATGGTTGAGGATTCGTGCTGGAGTGTCTCGGGAACTCTCAAAGGGTCTAGGAATGGGGTTACTGGTCTGGAGGGTTAAACATAACACTACGGGGTTGCAATTGATCGTGGAGGTTGTAGCAGAAGTTTTCAGTGCCAGTTGGTGGCCGAGGTAGAACCCTTGGTGCATCTTGTGTTGCGGTCTTCAATTGGGGAGAGAGAGAATAGAGGTAAGGAGCAGCGTAGAGGAGGGAAATGCCTAAAGGGGGTTCTATAGTGCAGGTGCAACAAACAGGTGCAAAAAGGTCGAAACAAAAGAAACAAGGCAAGGAAGGTGATATAGCCATGCACTTGTTGCCTGGGGCAAAAGTGCGACTTATATCAAAACACAAACAAATAAAAGCAAGCAACTCACAATCAAGGTTCTATTCGAACCATCATACGGACTCGACTGCGCATAGGGGGTACACGACTCATCCTACCCTAGGGGTTCTCGGACACTATGTCGTGACTCGTGCCTCGTGCAGTCTTCTGAACTTCCTCAGGTGTTGCTACGTCCCTTGTAGTTGCTTGACGAGCGATCCGGGTTGAGCCTGAAGAATCTTCAACATCTTCTCGCCTGATGAGGTGATGGGGTGAAGGTGCCTCCTTGTAGCTGGCGTTGACTTGGTCTTCTCTTGTCTCTTTAATCATGACGATCCCTTGCGCCTTCTGGGGCGTCGAGGGTACCAGGTAGGCAATCCATATGTAATGACAATAACAAGGCATAATAGAGGTCCAACATGTCGGTTTCGTTGATGAAAACATTGACACCAAGAGCGGGGGACGAAGAGAACCGTTTTCCTGCTCACTATAGTGAGGCGGACCAAATGGCAAGGTTCTCATCCACCGGTGGTTGTCGATACAACAACGGTAGTGACAGGATTACTCTATTAGCGATGCATATCATGATTTTGCATAACCTTTACCCTGGTCATTTATAGGCCAAAGTTGCACCATCTTGCGGGTTCTTGTCAAGGGTGTCCCCCATCTTCTGGGTCTTCACGTCCTCATCCACCGAGGATGTAATTTCTGTTGGTACCGTCTTGTCGTGGTGTCGTCAATCTTGCGTTCAGAAGAGGTGGGTGAGTGTTTGGCAAGGTGCACTCCATGAAGATTACAGAAAAAATCCAGTGGTCTGGGGCATAAGGGTTCTGGCGACCAAAAGTTTTGAAGGGGAAGAGATCAAGTATAGCCTAGTTTTCGAAAAACTGAGAAGGGAAGAGAAGTATAGATAGTTTTGAAAACTAGTAATAGTTTTGAAAATAGTTTTACCCTAACTAATGACCATGCTAACTAAGGCTTCCTACAGTCAGGATGGCTCTGATACCAGCTCTGTGGGGACCCCGACTCATAAGTCGTGATCACCGAATGCACGTGTACAGTGATCCCAGAGATCAATGCTCACAGAACACACAGAAGCTGAATAACAAGAGTCTTACATCCATACATACCATATTACACAAATAGGACCATAATGGTCAAGTCTCGAGTATATCATCGCAGCGGAAATCTTCAAAGACAACTGGGACCCATGCCATCTGCCTTAACCCTACATGCATTCTGACTGGGAAGCGTCCTAGCTCGCATGCTCGTCACCAAGAAATCTTCATCATAACCTGTTCTCTCATGCCTGGCCAATAAAAGAACCAGTGGCAAGCCAATGAGTACATTGAATGTACTCGCAAGCAACCCAAGTGCGATAACAGAATAATTTATGCAAGGCTCTACTGCTAAATTGGTAGTTTTTGCAGAAAGCTAGTTTTTCATATGCAAGTTACATCAACATATAACATGGATATGCATGTGTCTGTAACAAGTATCAGGAGGTCACAGACATCAATATCGAGAAAGAGTTGTAATCAACTCATGTTCAAGCTCACTGAGACTTTCTCACAATCACATCAACAATATCTCTAAATCGTGTTGTTTCCCAGAAACTTATGGACATAGTCTAAGCAGCACCACCCAACTGTCCTTGACCGCGAACACGGCTATTCGAATAGTTTGACACTCTGTAGAGGTTGCACACTTTACCCACAAGATCCGGGGAACTTCCGTGTCATCCACGACCCGTGATACCTCAAGTACCCGGGGAAAGCACCCGATCACTATCTTTCCCTAGGCGACACTAATATGGAGTCCACTCAATTGGTAACAGCCCCGTGCCCCACATTTCACATCTTAAAATTGTGGAGACTCGCTCCATATTCATCACATACCACAAGCACGAGGTACCAACGGTGTGTCCGGTGCCCTGTAAAGACAGTCATGGCCGCCTATCCAAGCACGACCCCGTCCCAAGAGTGACCTCATGTCACCCCTGTCACTAGTAATGCGGGCACCATGCTAGTATCGACCGAGGTAATCAATAATGCGCTTTCCCATATAAGGGTAGAGTGGTTGCGCATGTTTGGTTGGGACGGTAGTCACACATAAATCTAATCCATCTCTGTAAACAACACTTCCGTCAAGCCTCAGCAAACTACTTCTTCACCAAGTAGTGTCCTAGCTCCTCATCAACTCCCAGGGGCATTAGTGGCACCCACTGGGTCTTTTGCAACTATGTCAGACCACACTTGTTTCACTCAATGCATAATCCCGACCCATTTTTGCGTAGCCAACTACTATAGCATACATCTATCTACTCCCACCCACATAACCCTCATAGGAAAGTAGGGTCATGTTTGATGCAAGTTTCAACAGTAAAGTAACAGGGGTAGCAACCAAAGTGGTTTCCACCTCAACATGATTCCGATGCATTGAATAATAAGGTGCTATGAGACATGCATAAAGAGGTTTCTTGAACATGGTCAAAGGGCTGCTTGCCTTATTTATAAGGGTCCAGAAGAGGCGAAGGGCGCTCGGGGAAAGGCTTTAAATAGGCGCAGCCACGGTGCACCGTGAGCGACGTCCATGGACGCGCTCGGGCGTGCTCGTGGAGAGAGGAGGAGGACCGGGGAGGATAAGGCCGACCGTCTGCAGGTCGTGGACGTCGAGGGCACCTCGGGAGACACGGTCGCTCTGCCCAAGGCCGCCTGGAAGCCTCGGGAGGGCCAAGCTACAGTGCCTCGGTGCACTGTAGCGTGCTCCAGAGCGCGCCTTTGGCCGGCATGCTCATGTGTTTGCTTTCCAGGCCATGTCCCCCAGTGTCCAGTAGTGCTAGTGAGTAGTAAACAATGGGGAGGCAGTCTTGGATGCTCTGGTGAGCCACTGAAATGAGGAGGGAGGTGAGGAAGAAGGTGAAAACTGCTGTCCAGCAGTAGATATTGGGGTTTTACCCCCTCCAATGATTGAGCTGAGGGCATAGAGAAGTTACTGGGGGTAGAGGATGATCAGGGGAAGGTGTGGTAGAAATTTGGGGTAAAGGGAAATAGTAAAAGAGGTTCAAACACTGGTTTTGGTAAATGACCAGAAGGTGTTTGATCAGGTTTTGGGGTGATCTGATCAAGTTGTTGTATTCCAAATCTAGTGCCATTTGGTCTAGATGCCTTATTAGGCCATTCTAGCATGTGCACCAAATTTGAGAGCATTTGGACAAGTTTGCCAATGTAGAGTTGCTCAAACTTCAAATATGGACAGAATGGTTTTGAGGGGATTAGAGGATGTTTCCTTGATCTTCAAGGCATGAGGCTTTGCAAGATCAT
Source organism: Secale cereale (assembly GCA_902687465.1). Classification (NCBI taxonomy): domain Eukaryota; kingdom Viridiplantae; phylum Streptophyta; class Magnoliopsida; order Poales; family Poaceae; genus Secale; species Secale cereale. The sequence goes on along the minus strand of LR738710.1, from coordinate 294,254,669 downwards.
CAAATATGTCATATATGACATGATAGAATTTCCCTGGAATTTTTGGAGAATATTTCCTTTGTAAATATTTCAAAAGCTTGAAATATCCAGGAAGGGTTTTGGAAGGATTTGCCCAATATTTTGAACATGACCATGTGCTGAAACTCTTATATATGGACAATATATGTCCTATGAGTCTCCCTGAATTTTGGCAAATATTTTTGAAATGATTAAATAATTTTTCCCTATTAAAGACCATTTCTGGCCTTAAGAAAAAGCTTTTAAATAAAATATAAAAATAACTTTTAAAATTATACTTTTGTGGTTTCTTGGGGTCCTATACCTAATAGGATTCAAATATACTTTTTGAAAGATTTTTCACACCCTAAATAAGGTACTTGCAGTGCAAACCTCAATTCAGGGGTTTTTGGAAAACTAATTTTAGAAAATACCATTTGGCCAATATATTTTTATAAGAAAACTCTATACTGGTCTATACACATGGCATGATCATTGGGAAAAGGTTTTGGGTCAAGGAGATGAAGTATAAGAGTTGGAGGATTTATTTGATTTTTAGAGCACTAGCAAACAGCAGACAAAAGTCAAATCAAGCAAAGCCAAAAACACTCAAAAGTTTTTGCAAATCCACATTTTTAACATGAAAATTAGCTTAAGCAATGTGACATGAAAATCAGGGTGTGACATAGTCCTCATGCAAGCACTGACTAGGGATGTGACACTTTCTTCACTCGGTTTAAATTCTTACGGTGATTCGTTCAAGATTATTTTTTCCTTTGTCATCATATTAATGCATTCGTTCTTTCTAATCGTACTGGTGTTTCATGAAGATTTTCTCAAGTTTTTGCGCTATATCTCCCCTTAATATTTTTCAGTGAGAATAAGTAGTATGCAAGTCCATTGCTTCACATCAATTTAATTGGTGTAGGATAAGCATAACTTAATTCTTATTCTCTTTCATAAAGTTGAGTAATCCCTTTCTTCCGAATTTGTTCATGATGAATAAATTCTAATCCCAAGTGTTTTCATCTTTCTTTTTCGGAGTTCAATGTTTTCTCAACCATCTTATCAGAACCCCCCATCTAAATCATTGCAAGGCTTTAATCTTATTTTTTCATCCTTCATTTCTATCTTATCATCCTTTTGTCACCAGAGTTCCTCATGGTGGTTCATCATGATTTAGTTCATTCTTCAAGTGTTCATCAAAATTCTTGTTGAGAAGCTCAAGTATTCTTCTTATTGTATCTCGAGCTGCAATTAATTCTCTGTATTTTTTTCAAGTGGAGTTTTGCACTTCGCCATTCTGATCATCAAATCAATCATTCGGTAGTGGTAGAAATTCACCTCAAGTATTGATATGTTTTCCATAAGCCCACAACAAGCTTATTCTTTTGCTTCTGATTTTGTCAACAAATTCGTTCAATCCTTCCTTCTAAGAATCCTTTCAAATTCATTCTTGGTGCGAGTTGTTGTTCTCTTATCCGTTCTTTTTATTTCACTCTTTCATTTCTTCGGGATGAGATCTCTTGTTAGTTGAGGAGTGTTGTGACACCGCGAGACCGATACGCCAGATGTCTTCCTCTTATTCACCGTCATTGCCTTGTCATTCGCTTGCATGTTGCACTTTGCCATGTCATCATGTGCATTTCATCTGCATACTTTTCAAAACATGCATCCGTTCGTAGTTGTCTGATTCCCCAGTTCTCTCTGTTGTCCGTTCTGAGCCCATCCACACTCGCACGCGCCCGCGGTACCTCTGAAATATTATTTTATAAGTGGCATAAGAATGCTCTCGGAATGGGTTGTAAGTTGGTGTGCGATCTTATTATATTTTAGGTAGACCGCCTGTCAAATATCGTCGCATTCGAAGTCCGTTTGATAGCCCAATCGTTAAACTATAGCGACATTATAGCCAGTTAAACATCGGACATTTTTGGTATCCGAAAACATTTGCCAGGCTACACTTCTCTTCTCTCCTCTCAGCCCACACCGCCTACACAGCCCACCAATCCCATCTACCCCCTCCTATGTTCATTGTTGTTGGATCACGATCGTGTGGGCGAAAACGGCTCCCCAATGCCCATCTCCTAGGACCCACTAGCTATATAAACATCTCCCCTTCCAATTTTGGCAACCTTAGCCCCTTCCGCTACCTCTAGCCGCCTCCCTCACCTCGAATTTTGTGTGCAGCCGCTCCCTCGCCGCCACTTGGCACCGCCATAGCCGCCAGCCGCCACTTGATCCGTCGGCGCAGCCATTCGGCATCTCCCAAGTCGCCTAACCCGCGCAGAACTTTCGGTAAATCCCGAGCCGCCACCTCACCCGCATAGCCGCTCCATCCAACACCAGGCCTCCAGGTCGCCCCCTCACTTCCCACCAGCCGCCGCAACCTGCTGTCGCGGGAAAACCACGACCACCTATGGGACAGGAGTCCTTTGGTTCGGCGGGGCGATTGGCACATTGCACAAAGAGTGGAGAAGCGTAGCACAGCACGACAGAGATCACACGGGCAGTGTTTACCGAGGTTCGGGCCGCCGCGAGGCGTAAAACCCTACTCCTGCTTTGGTGGATTGATGGTGGAATGGTGGAAAAGAGCACGACGCTCTTGCCTGGCAAGGTTGCCTCAGGGTGGTCACGCGCCTATGAGTGTGTAAGGGTTCGAAATGGTCGAATCCTTTCTATGGTTGCCATGGACCTCGTTTTATAGATTAAGGGGTCACCACAGTGGCAAATCAATCTTTCTGTGCTGATTAGATAGAAAATAGTGCTACCGTACGTAACTCTACATGCTGACAAAGCACATTAAATGGGCCGCTCAGTGTCACATCACGGCTTGCTCAGCAGGCCCTGCCGGGCTGTTTTGCCAGCTTCGCGCCTACTTGCTTGACACGTCTCAGGACGGGTGTCATTTGGAGGGTCTTTCTACGGAAAGTGGCTGCCATGTAGTAGGAGGCTGCCACCGAGCCACTTAGGAGCTTGACACCGCACTGACTGACGACGGGCATCGTTGTGAGGTGGTGGTTTGCCTCCGCGAGCCCCGGCAGGCCTGCCGAGGCGATGTTGGAGGCTTTCTTCTCGGGCGATGCAACCCCACCAGGCTCGCGTGCCTGACAAGGAAGGCCCATATTCTGGTGATACCTTGCCTCTTCGTCTGGTCTTGGTTGTCTAGATCTCCTCGACCAGCTCTCCGATTTCTCAAAGAGCTGATCCCTTGGTGCCTTGACCTAATGCTGATGTTGCAAGCTTGTCCTTGGGCCCGTTGGCTTGTTGTCCGGTCATGCGTCAGGGAAAACATACACCCATGTTTGTGTATCCCTACAGAAGCCCCCGGGGCCTGAACCATACGTGCCGCTGGGCACATTGGGTTAGGCCCCCAACAGTGCACGAACACGTGGCAGAAAAAAGGCCGCGTGCACGGCGGTTCGTCATGACGACCAGTCCATCCAACGTCCACTACGCGTAATTATCACGAGTTGTGGTTGCGTGGGACTGTAGCAGTTACTGTAAAAATGATAACTTTTATGAAGAGCCGCACCACCCACCTATCGCATCCCATAAGAGGGGAAAATGCGGAACGACGCTACACATTCGTCGCATTCCTCGTCTTTGCGTCATCTTCCTTCGCAAGCCAAGCAACCTCTCCCTTTTTTCTTCCCACATTCGCCGCTAGTCCCCTTTAAATCTCCTTCCTGCAACTCCTACTGCAACTGAAGGATATGGGGAAGATTCCCACGTCCAAGGGGAAGCCAGTGGCCGCCGCAAAGGAGGCAGCCGCTGAGGGCAGCAAGACGGCGACGTAGCTGGACAAGAAGCGCAGAGGAGACGTCATCTTCTTACCATCGAATCTTGACAGCAGCATCCTTCAGGCGAGGTATGGGTACTTGTGGGGGAGGGCCGTCCCGCAGGGGCACATCGCTCCCAAGGTTCTGGCGGAGTGGAGAGAGGACCCGCCGGATTCATATAGTTTTTTTTACGCATATTTCATATGAGGTCTCTACCCTCCCTTCTCGGATGTCTTGAAGCGATGATAACGGTCTATGGATTCCATCTCCTGGATTTTACGCCAAATGCAATAGCGTGCATGGCGATTTTCACCAATTTGTGCGAGAACTTCGTTGGGGTAGCCCCCAGCGTTGATCTATGCAGGCACTATTTTGTCCTGCGGGAGGAGAAAAAGACTCATCCCTCCGGCAACATAAGCTGGATGCCGCGGGTGTTGCCGTGGGAGTACTGGGATTACATCTCCGGCGGCCAGCACAATAGATGGGAAGAGTGGAGGAGAGATTGGTGCTGGATTCAGGACAAGAAGGCCCCTGAATTTTGCTAGGCAAGAACATAATGCATCAAGCGTGACAACGTCTAGAGGGCATTCGATCTCACCGAGGATATACTATGCCCAACAATAAATAGGATCACCCGCTTGAAGGCTGCCGGACTAACTGTTGAGCATGTGGGGGCAGATTTCCTCTCCGTCGGAATACTACTTTGCAAAAGAGGGATAGATTCTCCTGGGAGTATGAGAATGCTGGGGATAGGATGACATTGCTTACTGGCTTGGCCAATAACTTAACATTTTAAGGCCACGCCTAGTTATGCGATGAGCTATTTGGCCACTTTGGGCTGTTTCCGCTGGCGGCAAACATAATCCCGCTCAACATCAATTCTGCCAAGAGTCAGATTCTTATGTAGATGTTGTAGTGTAATGCTAACGGTGTCTCGAGTGACTGGCAGTTACCCACTCATGATTAAGAGTTTGCATGGTCTTCCACCTTAGTAGAAATGGTCACTAAGGTGGAAACTAAGATGTACAAATGCACCTCCGAGGTGGAGGTGGCATATATCAGGAAGCGGCTCGAAGAGGACAAGGCGGCCTGTGCCGCGGCAGCAGCAAAGGCTGCGAAGGTAGCAAAGGGAAGGGAAAGGCTGGAGGTGAGGGCTCGTTCCACGGCAAGGGTGGGACACAAGTGCTCGAAGAGGTTTCCGTGGAGGAGTCTGCCGTGGGAGGGTCTGCTGGGGACGGGATTTCCGGGATCGAGGTTCTGTACACTGCGGCAACAGAGTCTTTGGAGGAAGAAGGGGCTGGGGAAGTGGAGGTACCTAAGGAGGCATGGCTCACAGAAGGCCCCCAAGCCACCGAGCAGATCATGGACCCGCGTCCCCGCAAGCGGGCAGCCAATCGAGGAGTGGCAATATAATGCCCAGGATGGGACTATATCTCCTACGTGTCGAGGCACGACTTAAAGATATAAGCCTATTCTGGAATGATCGCAAGTTTGGTATCTTTGCACGACTCATGTAAAAGAGGGATTAAAATGCAAAAGGAGATAGTTGGCTTACACTCGCCACTTCACAGAATACATTACATAAGCAAAACATCATTCAAAAACATCACAACCCGACTACGGGCGAAGATCCAAAAGGAAGATACCAAAACAACATAAAGCCACAGGTCTAGATCGAATCCTAGTAGAAACCACTACTGATCGGCGAAACGTCGCAAGCATACAGCCAAACTCTTCATCGAGCTCCCAGTGTAGAACTTGAACCAGCTCCTGCATCAAACTCGGCTGAACCTGCATCTGGTGTTGTAGTATCTGTGAGCCACGAGGACTCAGCAATCCCATAACCATGGGTATCAAGACTAGCAAAGCTTTATGGGTTGGAAGAGGTAAAGTGGTGAGGTTGCAGCAGCGGCTAAGCATAATATGGTGGCTAACTTACGAGTACCAGAATAAGATGAGCATCTACGCAAACGGTCGCAAAAGGTGATCGCTAAAGATCCTGAACTACATACGGTCAAACATAAACCCACCGTGTTCTCTTCTCAAAGTGAAAAGATACAGTCACGGTTACTCACACAGTTGTGTGTTTTACTTCGGATCCTCTGTCAAGTTTTCTACAACCAGACATTAACAAATTCCAATCTGCCACATAACCGCGGGCACGGCTTTTGAAAGATCATAACCCTGCAGGTGTGTCCCAACTTAGCCCATCACAAGCTCTCACGATTAGCTGAAGTGATAAATATAATATCATCACCCCTTATCTTAGGGAAATCCGATCAGGCTCGGCATCCCGGTAGCACAAGACATTTCGACAATGGTAAAACAAGTCCAGCAAGACCTCCCGGTGTGTCGACACCCTGATAGTAGCCGCGCGTATCTCGTCTCAGGACACGACCGGATGGGCGATTCTACAGGTTATACCAGATACCTCGGGTTTCCCCAAGGCGGCCCCGCAGACTCCCCGCTTGGGACCAACACCATCAGCACTGGCCCCCCTGCTATGTAGAAAGAATCCTCGGGTAGCTCTAACTCCCTATGCAATTTAATTAATTAATTAAGTTGTTATTATGAGCAAATTAAAACCAATGTTGGGCCTTGCTGGAGGAGTTTTATTCAAAGTCGAACTGTCAAGGGGTCCCCATCCACCCATCGTGTAAGGAACGCAAAATCAAGGAACATAATGCCGGTTTATCGGCGCCTAAGGTGGCATGAGTGGAACAAAACACCGAGCAAAAGGCCAAGCCTTCCACCCATGCCCAGTATATAGGTGTGTTATTATATAATAATAGATATTGTGATATGACAACAACAAGTTCCCTCCTGGAACGATCTTCATCTTCACCTGCAACTAACAACGCTATAAGAGGGGCTGAGCAAGCGGGTAACATAGCCAAACAGTGGTTTTGCTAGGAAGGTTTCAAATGTTAGAGGTTTCATGGCAACAAGGAGAGGCTGACATAAAAGATGGGTAGCGCGACATGTAACGATAGCATCGAGACACTAAGCATGGCAATGGTAGTAAAGGTATCCAAGGGTATGATCATCTTGCCTGGGATTCCACAAGGGAGAAGAACGGATCCACGAAGTAGACGGAGCAACATAGTCGAGCGAATCCTCACAACTCCGGAACGAATCCGAAGCTAACAAGGGAAGCACCGGAAAGAAGCAAAAAACACGGTAAACACACAAACATAAACATGGCATACAATGCACATCCAAGTATGATGCATGTCCGGTTTAATATGCATGGCATGGCAAAGTGCACAAACAAAACTACAAGTTAAGTGGAGCTCAATATGCAACGAGTTGCATATTGACGAAACACCACATTTTATTTATTTAGTTGACTCTCTTTAATTACAAGACAAGATTAATGTTTTTAACAAGGCAAGAGGTGAAGCATAATAAAACTACACTATTTAGGCATTTTAAATGAGGCCGGAAAATAACAACAACATATCCGGAAAAACCCCATGAGCATGTTTAGCAATTATTAAAGCGACAACAATTCACAAATTATAATGTTGTTAACATGATGCGCATGACATGATCAAGTTTATGCAATTTTTATTAAAAGTTAACATGAAGAGATATGAAGTGTTGTCACCGTGGGGGAATGAAAGGGTGCCACGGCAACGATCCGAAAATGATGCCACACATCATCTCGGTTCCGGTAACTCGTTGTGAGTCCGGAGCAAAAGGAAGATGGCGTGAGCGAGTCGAAACAAGATGATGGGGTGCTCCCGGCTTACAGGTTCCCATGGGTCGACGACAAAAGAGGGGCTCAACGACCACGGTGCACACAAGGGAAACATTTCATACAACACATACATGCATTCAACCACGGTCATCGTCTCGGGGTTATACCTTCGAAGCGTTCGTTTCGGGGCGGTTCGAGATCGTAGAGGGACGTAGAGGAAGTAGTGGTACACGGCCGTAGAGGAAGTAGTTGTACTCGTTTCTTCACCGAAGGTAGTCGAACACGTTCGTAGCGGTCTTGCCGGTCTCGGGTCGTAGTTGAACTCGGTCGTCGTGGTACTTGCCAAAACATCATCGGATGTAGTCGTACACGCACGTTCCGTAGAGGTACTTGGCGCATCGGTAGTCGTACACGGGGCGACAGTAGTTGTACACATTGGAGTTTCCATTTCCGAAGAGGTACTTGTCGCGTCATCTTGTGTCGTCGTTCTCGTATCGTAGATGTTCATGCCGCGTGTAGAGGTACTTGTCGGGATCGTCGTCGACGTAGGGGTACACGTTCGTAGAGGTACTTGCGGCCTCGGCGACGGTAGTTGTTCACGTTTCGTAGCCGTTCGGGTCGTCGTGGTACTTGGTCGTGGTACTTGTCGAGTCGACGTTGTATAGGAGCTCGTCGGTCTTGCCAAAACCGAACTCTTCGAGGCCCGTCGTGGTACTTGGAAAAATAACAGCACATGCAACACAAAACATAGCGCACGGCAGCAGCAAAGGGGCGACGAGGCCATGGCAGCGGCACGGCGAAGAGGTGCTGAAGGTGCAGGCGCTGCGCTGGAGGAAGACGGACGGCGTCGCGGACGAGCTGGGCGCGAGGAAGGGACGCGGCGGACGCGCTGCTCCGGAGAGGAGGTCGACGGGGCGACCCTGGCGTTCGCGTGGAAGAAGGGCGCTGCGCTCGATCTGGCCGGGAGGACGAGGCCCTCGGGGCCTTGGCGATGAAGGGTGCGGATGCGGGAGATGCGTGAGGCTCGCGGCGCTGGGGCGTCGGGGTGCTCGAGGGCTCCTGCATCTCTGGCCGGCGGCGGCTTCCTGGAGGCGAGGCGCGTCGGGCTTGGAGAAGGGAGGCCGGGGCACACCGGGCTCCTGGCGCGGCGGGGTACTTGGAGGCAGAGGCCTGGGGATGCCATGGCGATGCGGCCGCTGCTAGAGGAAGAAGGGCGCAGGGGCCAGGCGACGTAGGAGACCGGAGGGAGGCGCGGGATCCAGCGGGGGAAGGAGGACGGGGCTCCTGGCCGGCCGGGCCAGAGGCGAGGCGCACGGCGCGCGGAGGGAGCGATGGGGGGGATCGGGGAATCGGGCACGGGGCGATGGGATTCGGTCGCGAGGAACTCGGGGTGCGGGTCGAACGACCTGGCGGCGGAGGTCGAGGGAGGAGAGGGAGAGGGAATCGGGATGAGCGAGGGCACGAGGGGGTGGCGGCGGTTTGCGGGAATAGGGAGAGAGCGAGGGGATGCGGCTAGGTTAGGCCGCCGGTTGGGCCAGGGAGGGAGATTGGGCCGGCTGGGAGGAGATGGGCCAGGGAGGCCTGGGCCTGCCGGGGAGACTGAGGCCCTTATGGCCTAGGAGGGGGGAAACAAAAGGCAGGGCTGCCTCCGATTCTTTAAATAAAAAAAAACGAAGCCGAAACAAAAATAGAAGAAGAGGAAAGAAAAAGGTTAGGAGAAGAATTTAGGCAAGAGGGTATTTTTCTCGGGCTCATAACAATAAGCGCGGTCCGAGAAAAATAGAAAAGACAAGAACGAGATATAATTCAAACATATTTGAATTTAATTCAAATGGGTTTGAACTAAGACTGGTTATTGAAGTGCCCAAAAATGTTGAGGATTTTTGGAGGAACCCCGAAACAACGGAAATAATTATTGGCAAGGTTTTTGAAGGAGAAACTCGAAGAAGGAAAGGCATGGGGAATATATGCAAGTGTGTTCGGGTTAATTCCAAAGAATGGAATATTTAATATAGGTCCCTAAAATATTGGGAGTATATGTTATAAAGAGAAGACATCCTTCCCTCGATTTAAATGGACCAAAGGTCCACACATTTTATTTAGGTTGAGATGCAAAATAAATATGACATGATGGCATGATGACATGATGCAATGCAAAAATAAAAACACAAGCAAAAAAGAAACACACGGGCAACCCGGAACATCTGGAATCTTCGGGAATCTTCTGGAATCTTCTGGGACGTCGGTCTTCGGGCGTCACAACTCTCCCACACTAACAGAGGATCTCGACCCGAGATCCTAGAGATAGCACCGGGTAAAAACGGAAGAGGAAGAGGTAAAACAAAGTTTCTTCTTCGACAAACGAGTGAAACCAAGGAACCTTAAGAGGTTGACCAAATTGAAAGAAGAAAGCAACGGAGATGAAAGAAGTTACGAGCACTCCGGTGAAAGGAGGAACAAGGAACACTATGAGAACCTTATAGGTTAAAGACATGAAACAAGAGCTCATGGAAGACGAAGAATTTCAAAACCACTCCCGTTAACCAAGATTGAGAAGGAATAATAACGAAATAATTTGGGCAGCACTCCATCTGAAAATGTAAGGAATTGAACATGAACTTGAGGAGATAGGATTATACTTGATGAAAACAACAACATATAGCCTCCGGAACATGAAAGAATGGCACAAGGGGTAAGAAGGGTTCAGACAGCACTCCGGTTGCAAAGAGAGGCAAACTTGATAAGATGAGAGAATTAGAATGGAGGTCACAACATTCCAGTTAAAAAGGACAAGCAAAGGAAAGAACATGATCTCGATAAAACGATATGATGGTTTGGAGAGAGCAACATCACAAAGCCTCCGGAACGAAAGAATAGATGCAAGATCGTTGGGAAGAAAGAACGGAGAAGAAAATGACAACTTCTCTAAAAATTGAATTTGAAAGAGCATCCTTACGAAGAAGGGTTGAATGGAGTTGTTGGAAAAATCAACAACGAAAACGAATAAGCTTGATGTGGGCTTATGGAAAACATCTCAAAATTAAGAGGTGACAACCAGCCACTGACGGGAACATTTGATTGGATTGAGATCAACAAGGAGATGAAAAACTTTCACCGGAATGGTAAATGAAGAACTTGAGTCATTTATAAGCACCATAATTAGCAACAATCCTCAGGGAAAAGCTTTAAGGTGAATTATAACCCAAGATAACTCGAACGAATAATTGAAGAGTTGAAAAGATCTCCTAAACAAAGAAAATGATGGTTTTAATTATCCCATTCTTGATAACTCGTGAATCATGAAACATGAAGGAATTGTCAAGAATGACATAACACCATCTGAAAAGATAAGGTAGAAAGAATTGCACTTGGAAAGCATGATGAAGAATCCTTGAGCTCCAACAAGAATCTTGAGGGAAACTTCGAGGATGAATTAAAACATGATGAACCACCATGAGAACTCCGGTAATGAAAGCATGAGAAGTGAAAGATGAAAAGAATAAGATTCAAGGCCTGCGATGAATTAGATGGAGCTTTGAAATGATAATTGAAATAACTTGGAGCTCCGGAAAACAAGATGAACAACTTAGAACCGAGAATATGATATGATGAACAAGCTCCGAAGGAAGGGATTAACCTCTTGGAAGAAACTAGAATAAGATTTATGTTATGCATATCCTTCACCAATTACATTGATGACAAGCAAACGGATTTGGCATACTACTTATTCTCGTTGCAAAGAATTAAAGAGAGATCTCACACGAACTTGGATAAATCTTCACCGAACCACCGGTAGGATTATGAAAAGAACGAGTGAATTAAAACGATACCAACGGAAGGGAAAACTTGAAAGAAACACCGTAATAATATGGATACGAACGAAGAGCCATCAATGAAGAATATTTGGAGGACGAAGTTGCAAACAGAGAACGAAGAAATATTCTGAAATGATGGCCTTCGGAGGATCACAATGGAAAGAATTCATGAAGAATCTTGAGAGAACGGGCCAAGATTTAAGTGAAACACTTCTCTGGTCTCCAAGTATTGAGAATTACGACGAGAAACGCCATAAGAATTGTTGAGCACTCCGGAATGAAGAATTAAAAGGTTGAACCAATGATGAACAAAAATTTGAAAACGATCTTGGAGAAGGCATGTGACTGATGGGGATCATTCTTACGTCACACTTGAAAGGAATTTCAAAATAACTCCGGAAAATAATTAGAAGAGTCAGGTAAGATCCTAGGAAAAGACCTGTGGGTTAGGGCCCACTCAAAAGAAATCACCGTTGGAAAAGATTGCTTAAGAGATATTGCACCGATTGAATTAAATGGCTTGAATAAGATAATAATCCTCCAAAATAATTTGAACGGATTAAGAATGGAATTATGAATCTTCAGCACTCCGGATATAAATGGCAAGAAGAGAATGATTAATTGGTGCACCGGAATCAGAAAGCATTATGAAAAGAGGAAAAGGATAAGATCAACACCGAAATCTTGAATTACATCCACCGACAGAATTTGAGAACAAAAGAATGATGAACTTGAAGCTCTTGAGCATCGTCCTGAGAGATCACCGGATAAGAACATTGAAGGAAAAGAATGAAGAAACATCACATTAATAAAATGGATATTTCATTTAAGAATTGCTGGCTCCATAAAGAGAAGGGTGGGAGGGTGGGGAAAACAAAGACAATTTGGGATGAATGAAACAGACAAATCGTCAGATTTCTCAATGGCGTCCGTATGGAACAACTTGAAGAGAAGGCACGCCGGTTGGAAAGAATTAACATGAAAATCTCGATGGATCAATAAGGACTAGCACTCCCATAGAAATATGAGAACACCGATTAGGAAAGGTATGGAATCACCATTTGACATCGAAGCAACTCGAATACCAGAATCAAAATGAAAGAAAGGATAGATATTGAACGAATGAATTCCGTAGGTACATCAACTTGTCGAGAAGTCAGTTGGAGAACAAAAGGTAAATAAAAGAACAAGGTGCAGAAGAACAAATACAAGATAGAAGCTTCGTCCCACATATTCGTGCTGAAAGCTCATGGAACGTATTACAAAAGGGTTTTGCAATCCCCGGATCAGCATAGCCAAGGACCCTTTAAGATGCAACTCCCGATCGGAACAAGCCCATAAACCACTTCACTCAATGTAGAACCCCGAACTTCATATCGTGCATCCGTTGGAAGAATGCCTAGAACTACTGGATGAACCCACCTATTGATTTCCGAAAGTTCCCAGTTATGCAATCAGGTGTTGGGGATACAGGGGAAGCACTGCGCACTCAACTCTAAACCTACATCTAGTTGTATCCATCCTTCAACACATAACCAGTCTTTCTCGGAAACCGTTTACCTCGGACCTTCAAAACGCATCCACTATACAAGCTATGGCAATACTCCCGAACTACCTCCCCAGTACTGGGTGATGTCGGGGTTATCTTGCCACTAACCGCATAGGAGAGTTATCGATGTCGGCCGTCTTAAGTATTCTAGTACTGCCGCGATGGATTTGTGACGACAACACCTCGGAGCTCAACTCCCCGGGATACTGCCACAACCCCTAATGACAGGAGGCATCGAGAACAATGTTCTCGTCACAAAGACATTGGAACAATCCAAACAATACTCGCGAGATCCTAAAAAAAATTTGGTGCAATTTTTGAGAGTAGAAGAGGCAAGAGTAATCGTCAGGAGTCCTCACCAGAATGAAAAGGGATGAGGAGCAAAAGAAATCCTACTCTCCGATATATATATAGGACTCAAAACATTTTCAGTGTGTGCCTAGACTCAACCGTCAACGATTCGAACAATCAGTGGGGGCTTCTAGGTCGGAGAAGGCTCTGAATACCAACTTATAATGCCCAGTATAGGACTATATCTCCTACGTGTCGAGGCACGACTTAAAGATATAAGCCCATTCTGGAATGATCGCAAGTTTGGTATCTTTGCACGACTCATGTAAAAGAGGGATTAAAATGCAAAAGGTGATAGTTGGCTTACACTCGCCACTTCACACAATACATTAAATAAGCAAAACATCATTCAAAAACATCACAACCCGACTACGGGCGAAGATCCAAAAGGAAGATACCAAAACAACATAAAGCCACAGGTCTAGATCGAATCCTAGTAGAAACCACTACTGATCGGCGAAACGTCGCAAGCATACGGCCAAACTCTTCATCGAGCTCCTAGTGTAGAACTTGAACCAGCTCCTGCATCAAACTCGGCTGAACCTGCATCTGGTGTTGTAGTATCTGTGAGCCACGAGGACTCAGCAATCCCATAACCATGGGTATCAAGACTAGCAAAGCTTTATGGGTTGGAAGAGGTAAAGTGGTGAGGTTGCAGCAGCGGCTAAGCATAATATGGTGGCTAACTTACGAGTACCAAAATAAGATGAGCATCTACGCAAACGGTCGCAAAAGGTGATCCCTAAAGATCCTGAACTACATACGGTCAAACATAACCCCACCGTGTTCTCTTCTCAAAGTGAAAAGAGACAGTCACGGTTACTCACACAGTTGTGTGTTTTACTTCGGATCCTCTGTCAAGTTTTCTACAACCGGACATTAACAAATTCCAATCTGCCACATAACCGCGGGCACGGCTTTCGAAAGATCATAACCCTGCAGGGGTGTCCCAACTTAGCCCATCACAAGCTCTCACGATTAGCTGAAGTGATAAATATAATATCATCACCCCTTATCTTAGGGAAATCCGATCAGGCTCGGCATCCCGGTAGCACAAGACATTTCGACAATGGTAAAACAAGTCCAGCAAGACCTCCCGGTGTGTCGACACCCTGATAGTAGCCACGCGTATCTCGTCTCAGGACACGACCGGATGGGCGATTCTACAGGTTATACCAGATACCTCGGGTTTCCCCAAGGCGGCCCCGCAGACTCCCCGTTTGGGACCAACACCATCAGCACTGGCCCCCCCTGCTATGTAGAAAGAATCCTCGGGTAGCGCTAACTCCCTATGCAATTTAATTAATTAATTAAGTTGTTATTATGAGCAAATTAAAACCAATGTTGGGCCTTGCTGGAGGAGTTTTATTCAAAGTCGAACAGTCAAGGGGTCCCCATCCACCCATCGTGTAAGGAACGCAAAATCAAGGAACATAATGCCGGTTTATCGGCGCCTAAGGTGGCATGAGTGGAACAAAACACCGAGCAAAAGGCCAAGCCTTCCACCCATGCCCAGTATATAGGTGTCTTATTATATATTAATAGATATTGTGATATGACAACAACAAGTTCCCTCCAGGAACGATCTTCATCTTCACCTGCAACTAACAACGCTATAAGAGGGGCTGAGCAAGCGGGTAACATAGCCAAACAGTGGTTTTGCTAGGAAGGTTTCAAATGTTAGAGGTTTCATGGCAACAAGGAGAGGCTGACATAAAAGATGGATAGCGCGACATGTAATGATAGCATCGAGACACTAAGCATGGCAATGGTAGTAAAGGTATCCAAGGGTATGATCATCTTGCCTGGGATTCCACAAGGGAGAAGAACGGATCCACGAAGTAGACGGAGCAACATAGTCGAGCGAATCCTCACAACTCCGGAACGAATCCGAAGCTAACAAGAGAAGCAACTTGAAAGAAGCAAATAACACGGTAAACACACAAACATAAACATGGCATACGATGCACATGCAAGTATGATGCATGTCCGATTTAATATGCATGGCATGGCAAAGTGCACAAACAAAACTACAAGTTAAGTGGAGCTCAATATGCAACGAGTTGCATATTGACGAAACACCACATTTTATTTATTTAGTTGACTCTCTTTAATTACAAGACAAGATTAATGTTTTTAACAAGGCAAGAGGTGAAGCATAATAAAACTACACTATTTAGGCATTTTAAATGAGGCCGGAAAATAACAACAACATATCCGGAAAAACCCCATGAGCATGTTTAGCAATTATTAAAGCGACAACAATTCACACATTATAATGTTGTTAACATGATGCGGATGACATGATCAAGTTTATGCAATTTTTATTAAAAGTTAACATGAAGAGATAGGAAGTGTTGCCACCGTGGGGGAATGAAAGGGTGCCACGGCAACGATCCGAAAATGATGCAACACATCATCTCGGTTCCGGTAACTCGTTGTGAGTCCGGAGCAAAAGGAAGATGGCGTGAGCGAGTCGAAACAAGATTATGGGGTGCTCCTGGCTTACGGGTTCCCACGGGTCGACCACAAAAGAGGGGCTCAACGACCACGGTGCAACAAGGGAAACATTTCATACAACACATACATGCATTCAACCACGGTCATCGTCTCGGGGTTATACCTCCGAAGCGTTCGTTTCGGGGCAGTTCGAGATCGTAGAGGGACGTAGAGGTAGTAGTTATACACGGCCGTAGAGGAAGTAGTTGTACTCGTATCTTCACCGAAGGTAGTCGAGCACGTTCGTAGCGGTCTTGCCGGTCTCGGGTCGTAGTTGAACTCGGTCGTCATAGTACTTGCCAAAACAGCATCGGATGTAGTCGTACACGCACGTTCCATAGAGGTACTTGGCGCATCGGTAGTCGTACACGGGGCGACGGTAGTTCTACACGTTGGAGTTTCCGTTTCCAAAGAGGTACTTGTCGCGTCATCTTGTGTCGTCGTTCTCGTATCGTAGATGTTCATGCCGCGTGTAGAGGTACTTGTCGGGATCGTCGTCGACGTAGGGGTACATGTTCGTAGAGGTACTTGCGGCCTCGGCGACGGTAGTTGTTCACATTTCGTAGCCGTTCGGGTCGTCGTGGTACTTGGTTGTGGTACTTGTCGAGTCGTCGTTGTATAGGAGCTCGTCGGTCTTGCCAAAACCGAACTCTTTGAGGCCCGTCGTGGTACTTAGCAAAATAACAGCACAAGCAACACAAAACATAGCGCACGGCAGCAGCAAAGGGGCGACGAGGCCATGGCAGCGGCACGGCGAAGAGATGCTGAAGGTGCAGGCGCTGCGCTGGAGGGAGACGGACGGCGTCGCGGACGAGCTGGGCGCGGGGAAGGGACGCGGCGGACGCGCTGCTCCGGAGAGGAGGTCGACGGGGCGACCCTGGCGTTCGCGAGGAAGAAGGGCA
This sequence comes from Secale cereale, assembly GCA_902687465.1. Taxonomy (NCBI): domain Eukaryota; kingdom Viridiplantae; phylum Streptophyta; class Magnoliopsida; order Poales; family Poaceae; genus Secale; species Secale cereale. The sequence continues at coordinate 294,238,071 of LR738710.1, read as the reverse complement.
CTGCGCTCGATCTGGCCGGGAGGACGAGGCCCTCGGGGCCTTGGTGATGAAGGGTGCGGACGCGGGAGGTGCGTGAGGCTCGCAGCGCTGGGGCGTGGGGGTGCTCGAGGGCTCCTGCATCTCTGGCCGGCGGCGGCTTCCTGGAGGCGAGGCGCGTCGGGCTTGGAGAAAGGAGGCCAGGGCGCACCGGGCTCCTGGCGCGGCGGGGTACTTGGAGGCAGAGGCTTGGGGAGGCCATGGTGATGCGACCGCTGCTGGAGGAAGAAGGGCGCAGGGGCCAGGCGATGTAGGTGACCGGAGGGAGGCGCGGGATCCAGCGGGGGAAGGAGGACGGGGCTCCTGGCCGGCCGGGCCAGAGGCGAGGCGCACGGCGCCCGGAGAGAGCGATGGGGGGGATCGGGGAATCGGGCACGGGGCGATGGGATTCGGTCGTGAGGAACTCGGGGTGCGGGTCGAACGACCTGGCGGCGGAGCTCGAGCGAGGAGAGGGAGAGGGAATCGGGATGAGCGAGGGCACGAGGGGGTGGTGGCGGTTTGCGGGAATAGCGAGAGAGCGAGGGGATGCGGCTAGGTTAGGCCGCCGGTTGGGCCAGGGAGGGAGATTGGGCCGGCTGGGAGGAGATGGGCCAGGGAGGCCTGGGCCTGCTGGGGAGACTGAGGCCCTTATGGCCTAGGAGGGGGGAAACAAAAGGCTAGGCTGCCTCCGATTCTTTAAATAAAAAAAAACGAAGCCGAAACAAAAATAGAAGAAGAGGAAAGAAAAAGGTTAGGAGAAGAATTTAGGCAAGAGGGTATTTTTCTCGGGCTCATAACAATAAGCGCGGTCCGAGAAAAATAGAAAAGACAAGAACGAGATATAATTCAAACATATTTGAATTTAATTCAAATGGGTTTGAACTAAGACTGATTATTGAAGTGCCCAAAAATGTTGAGGATTTTTGGAGGAACCTCGAAACAACGGAAAGAATTATTGGCAAGGTTTTTGAAGGAGAAACTCGAAGAAGGAAAGGCATGGGGAATATATGCAAGTGTGTTCGGGTTAATTCCAAAGAATGGAATATTTAATATAGGTCCCTAAAATATTGGGAGTATATGTTATAAAGAGAAGACATCCTTCCCTCGATTTAAATGGACCGAAGGTCCACACATTTTATTTAGGTTGAGATGCAAAATAAATATGACATGATGGCATGATGACATGATGCAATGCAAAAATAAAAACACAAGCACAAAAGAAACACACGGGCAACCCGGAACATCTGGAATCTTCGGGAATCTTCTGGGACGTCGGTCTTCGGGCGTCACAGGCAACCCCCGATCCGATGCCGGTCGCGAGGAGGATAGAGGAGGCCGCCTCCAAGGTCAGCATTTCCGAAGCCGCGCGTCGGCATTCTCCTTGGCTTTTCGGGGTAGGAGCTCCCCCGCCAAGCAATTGGTAACCTTGGGGGGACGACTCTGGTGCCCAGTCGAGTTCGAGCTCTTCACAGAGCTCATCTTCGTCGGAGCCTCTGGTGCCCCGGCAAGGCTCGAAGCTGTTGGAAAGCTCCATTCCCCTGCCCCAGAAGAGGAGCAGGGCCCTCACACCGCCCATGGAGTACAAACTAAACTCCATGCTCGTTGATGTAGAGTAAAAGAAACTGCTTTCTCCTTCTCTTCCTTGCTTGCGTCTTCTTTGGTGTGCTTGCTTTTGTTTACTGACTGTTCTGGCTCATTAGTTGCCATCAAGGAGGAGGAGGAGGAGACTCTCATCCACCGCTCCATGCGGCTCAAGCACGCGGAGCCATCGACAAGGGTGGAGGAGATGCGCCTGACAGGGAGCAACACGAGCGCCCCGACACCAAGGACCCAGCTCAGCCCCTAGCCCGCAAGCATGGAAGAGATCCCACCCGTTGGAGATGGTTGTGAAGAGCTCCCTCTTGTAGAGGCCACAGGGGGAGAAGGGACCATTCAAGACAAGTCCCTCCAAGAGGGGCCCATCTCGCCGGCCACTTGAGCTGATGGATCTCCGCCAAGGGCACCCACAAAAGAGCCATCTCAAGGCGGCATCGTGGTTTCCGAGGGAGGAGATGACAATTTCGGCCCGATAGCTAATTTTGCTGGGGAAACCGAACCCTTTGCTCGGCAGCCCTCCACGGGTAACTCATCAGCTTTTCTCCTCAGGCTTTTTCTGATCACTTTGCTTCGCATCTTTGCCTTCGTATTGCTGCTATTGATCGCTGGATCTTCTTGCAGCTCCTTTAAGTGAAGAGCTAGCTTTGTTGGAGGAGGTGACTGGCATACGGAAAGACATAGCCGAGGAGGCCTCCAAGATTGATGCCACCGAGGAGCAGGAACAAGTTGCCGACAGTGCCCTGGGCCCCCTAAATGAGCCAAGGAGATCCCCGGCAACGTGCGTGTATCAGAGGTCGTGGTCGAGGAGAATATACCCCTCCAAACCATGGGCTGCGTCCCCTCGTTTGTAACCTCGGCTGGGGTCCCGCCACCCTCTTCAAATAGCCTGGCGCTGGTGTTGGCACAGCCCGGACTTGGAACCCTCGGCCTGTCAATGGCGATGAGCCAGGAATTTGATGAAGAGCTTGAATGCATATTGACGTTGTTGCGCCAGGGAGTCGAAGAAGCGGACGACTCTGCCAGCATCGCCATGGACTTGTCCTTCATGTAATATGTGGCAGTGGGCCTCAAAGAGATGCTAGAGCGGCACAGCCGAAAGTGGCAGGAGCTCAAGGAACAACACCGGTCCGCCAATGTGACACCCCGAGACCGATGCGCCAAGTGTCAGCCAGTTATTCATCGCCTGCCATGTCATATGCTTGCGTGTTGCATTTTGCCATGTCATCGTGTGCATTGCATCAGCATGTTTTCAAAACTTGCATCCGTCCGAGTCCGCTCATCCTTTCCGCTATCCGTTCTGAGCCCAGACACACTCACACATGCCCGCGGCACCTCCGAATATTTAGTTTATAAGTGGTAGAAATTTTCTCGGAATGGGTTGAAACTTGGCATGTGGTCTTATTATGGTGTAGACAGACCGCCTGCCAAATTTCGTCGCATTCGGAGTCCGTTTGATAGCCCAACCGTTAATCATAGAGCAGGGCCATTGCTGGTACTGACGTCGGACGTTTTTGGTCTCCGAAAACCCCGCGGGCCTCTCTCTCTCTTCTCTCTTCTCAGTGCGAGGCCTCTCCACACAGCCCACCTAGGCCTGCCTAGACCACCTCCGCTCCGGTGCCGTTGGATCGCATTCGGAGGGCTCCGATCTGCCCCCAAAACAACCCCTCTATCCCTAGTTTTGTCTATATATAGACACCCCATGCGAAATTTGGCATTTCCTAGCCTTTCCTTCTCCTCCCACAGCCACCACCATCTTCCTCCTCGGAATCCGCACCGCCCCAGCCACCTTTCGCTAGTTGGCACCGCCGCTAGCGCGCCCGAACCAACCAGGTGCCGCCACCTCACCCGCGCAGCCACTCCCAGCCAATGCTGCGCCGCCACCTGACCCTTCCACATTGCACCTCCATCCCCCCTCTCCTCCCCAGCCACGCGGGCCCGCGAAGCCCATCGGCAGCCCGCCCGGGCCCAAGCCGCCGCCGCCACGTCCCGGACGAACCCGCCGCTGCGCGCCTGACCCCTCCCGTAGCCGCTCGGCTCGCCCTAGCGCTGCCGCCCTCCGCCTCCGTGTGCCGTGCGCCATACCGACCCCGCCGCCTCTCCGCTCCGCCCGCCGGCACGCGCTGCCGTAGGGTCGCCGGGCCCCGCTCTGCGTCGGAAGTCACCGCCTCGCCACTCGGTTCCTGCCACCGCTGACGCAAGTCGCCGCCGCCGCCGAGCTGGAAGATCCTCCGGTCGCCGCCCTGGCCGGATCCGGCAAGGAGGTCGCCGGATCCACCTCACCCCGCTCCTCCGGTGCCCTCCCCGGCCTCCTCAGGCCGCCGCGCCGCCGCCAATCTCGCCGCTGGTCTCAGCCCGACCAGATCCGGATCGTGACGAGCCGGACATGTCCGTCCGGGCACGGACATGTCTAGCCTCCTGTCGCCCGTGAGGCACTGCCGCGTGGGCCCGCGCCCAGCCGCCTGGACACGTCTGCCCAGACCCGGACAAAGTCCACCCCAACCCCGAGGTCGATTTTTCTTCTAAGTCCAAGGAACTCATAATTATGTGTGCATGTTTGAACCCTTGTAACTTTGTGCACGTTTATCCAAATTGTGCATATAATATGTCAAAATGTTTGTCTCGAAGTGCTCTTCATGTTAGTTGCATTTGCATGCATGTTAATGTTCACATTCATGTCTTAATCTTCGTTGCAAAACTGCTATGTGATGTTGTTGTTAAGTTCTTGTTGTCTGTCAACAATATGTTAGCATGTTTGTGATGTCGTATCTTTGTGCATGTTGGTCCAAATGGAGTGTATGATATGTCAAAATGTTCATTGTGAAGTGCTTTACATGATGGTGGTTGTTGCATTCATGTTAGGTGCCATATTGCCATGTTTATCGCTGTTGCAAAAGTGCATGTGGCGGTTAAGTGCTGAAACTTGTTATAAGATGATGATTTGTCTTTTTCATATCTTTATGTGTGGTTTTTGTTTGAGCTACATGTCAATATGTTTTAGAAGCACAATCATGTCATCTTTGCTTTGGTGCAATCCACTTTTCATGATATGCCTTGTGGTGACTGCAACAAGCTTGCAAAGTGACCTACTCGCTGTTGGCTGATTTCTTACACTTGTTAAAAACTGCTAAGTATGAAACTGTTATATCCTGATGCCATGTTTGCTTGATGCCCCACTAAAATCCATGAATGTTTTGGGATGTCCAATGACCATGTCTTGAAGTCTATGTTAGGATCTGTCCATGCATGTCCTTGTTTGTAATTATAGGTTGCTGTAACTTGTTTATTTCTTGCTCTCAAGATGCCATAAAATGTTTCTGTCAGCCTGTTAACAGTAAGTTCAGTTTTGACATGTGAATAGCTTGTGTTCTATGCATCATATGACCATGTTCTTGATATGAGTAGCTCCATAAACATGCCTTCTTGCTATTGGTTATATTCACATGCCATTTTATGCTTTGAGATGAGTTGCACAAGCTTGCACACATGCCTACTTGTCGTTGTTGCTGCCATGTTTAGTTTATTTCACTAAGTTTGCTGCCATGAGGACTTACAGAAATTGTTATATGTTGTTTTCGGTATTATTTAAACTTGCCTTGTTGTGTGATCTTGTATGCTTCATCCCTTGCCATGTTTTGCATCATGTAGCCTTGTCTTGCATCATACTTGTTTGAGCATCTTGTCATGTTCTTGTGTTGTGTGTTTACCCTGTTGTATGCTTCTTCTCACTAGTTCATATTCCGTTGCGATCGTGAGGGTTCGTTCGACTACACTTGGTTCGTCTTCGTGGCTTCTTCTTCGTCTTCTTCATGGGCTTGATCTTCTTCCTTGCGGGATCTCAGGCAAGATGACCATCACCTTGGATACCTTTACTATCATTGCCATGCTAGTTGTCTTGATGCTATTGCTATATGTCACGCCACCTATCTATTTGTTGTCAGCCTCTCCTTGTTTCCATGAAACCTCTAACCTTTGACACCATCCCAGCAAACCGTTGTTTGGCTATGTTACCCGCTTGCTCAGCCCCTCTTATAGCGTTGTTAGTTGCAGGTGAAGATGAAGATTGCTCCATGTTGGAACTTGTCATTGGGAATATCACAATATATATTACTATAATTAACACACCTATATACTTGGCAATGGGTGGAAGGCTTGGCCTTTTGCTCGGTGTTCTGTTCCACTCATGTCGCCTTAAGAACCGATAAACCGGTGTTATGTTCCTTGATTTTGTGTTCCTAACGCGGTTGGGTATATTGGGACCCCTTGACAGATCGCTTTGAATAAAACTCCTCCAACAAGGCCCAACATTGGTTTAAATTTGCCTCATAATAAAAACTTAATTAATTAATTAAATTAAATAGGGGGTCGCATCCCCGGGTTCTTAATTCTACACTAGTAAGCGTGCACGTGCAAATGCACGTCCTGACTAATATTATAAACATATGTGAGAATCAATATACATCGAAAGATATTTTGACTACGCTAAGAAGTTTGTATGTGTGCAGCGACATCTCAGCTAATGTATAAATTTAAAATTCGTTATTAATAATTGCAAAATAGAAGCACTGGGACATGAGAGATGACAACTCATCTTATTTCCTAGCATCCTCTATCTTAGACCCCTGCATGCTAAATGAAAAGAAAAATAAAACAAACAAATCTCCTATATATGATTACTAACACAAATAAATGAAACTGGAGTAGATCAAATAAGGGAAAAGGGTAAATCTGCACCATGATCATGTGGTAACACTGCTAGAAAATACTAATTGACAGAGGAGAAAAAGAAACAATACCATATGGTGCATACCTAATTATCATGAGAAAGCAAATGCATGTCCGTCACTCCATCTACAGTTAAATTAAAACTTTATATGGTCAAAATGTAAAATGTTGATGGCTGATTTCTAAAAAAAGGCTCAAGTAAAGGGAAAAATTAGCATACTATGTTTCTAAAAAAGGGAATTTTTTTGAAGATATAATAAAAGAAAACGAAAAAAAATAGTGATAGAGTTATAATATTTCTCCAAATTTGAGTGGAAGGTGCTGCACTGGAATCCATACATGTTCAGAGCCAAGGGCATTTTCAACAAGCAGTTTTTTCGTATGCTTTCTAGATCGCAGCAGTGTCAGAATGAAACTGACATAGTTGGAAGTGTCTTTTAAATAATCAAAGTTCAAGTCGAGTAGATAAGTTCATATATGCATATGTAATGTTGACTACCTCGGACTTCACTTTCAGGAAAACTGCATACACTTCCATCTTGAGTGATTTACAAAGTGTGTGTTTATTCCCATAAACCAATGAGAAGTCGAGAACTAAATTGGATGTTTTTTATTCCGTAGAAACCATGAAACCAATGAGAATTTGAAAGACTATGCTTGAAACAGAATTGAGATTTTAGTGGAGTAAGATTTTAGTAGAAGTATGAAACTGGATAAGGGATACTCATGCATCATACTCATAAAGGAAACTACAATAATGCATATTTCAAGGCATATATTCAAATATTGAAGAAGAAAATAAATAAACATACTTTGAGCAGCATGCCACCATAGAAATCATGCACCATACTCTCGAAAATGACCAACCTTTCCAGTAATTTCATGGGAAGACATTGGAGAAAACATCAAAAGCTTGCAATCTCACGAAGTGCTACAAGTTAGATTTAGAGGAAAAAAACACTAATGACCATGAATCTAAGTGGACAAGCCAAAAGCAACCAGCGATGACAGAGAGTCGCATAATTCCTTCCAAAGCACAAGTTTTACTCAATAGTAATAACCCGAACATGAACAACCCAATTCTAAATAATCAGCTCGGTTTGAATTAATGTAAACAATGTTGTTTCATGTTTCATACACGTATTAAGGCAATCAATTACAATATTTTAAATGGAGTGGGGGGGGGGCAAATATAGCTTCCAATGGGAGAAAAGATATGATATGCTCCTGGACAGTAAGCATGTCTCAGCACCTCCTTCCACCCACATGTCCACACCCTCAGTTTTAATACAGTGCCCCACCTTTGTTGCCTCTTATCCTACATCCCATCCTAGGCCCTACTTGTCCTCCTTCCCGCTGTAAGCCGGTGGTGACCGCAGTGTCTACCTGATCACAATGACCTATGCCTAGTTAATTCCAAAGCGATGAGCTCGGCGTGAGGCAAGCAACGACCAAACATATGATTACGTGATATATGGTATATATAGGTATATTATATTTTCATTCATGGCTTCTACATGTTTATTTGATTCCCCTCTTGAATGGTATAACAAGTCATGATTTAATAGATGTTTTTCTCTCCTACTGTTCTTTGGGATTTTGCTCTCTTTTATACATGATCAAATAAATAGACCATATGGTTATACATACCAATATCATAATTTGCATGTATATGCAGGTGTGGATCAGTAATAATCTCTTCGCTTAGTCCCCTCCAAATAATCATATGATCCTCATGATCTTCAAAATTACCTGAGCATATCATCCATGCATCAAAAAAAAAGTTAGTAAATTAGATATAAGAATTCGTTCTAATAAACAAACTTGTGGTTTCAGTACATATCTTTATGAAAAAAAATTGAAGTGCATATGAAGCCAATGGTGTTCCATAATGCATTGCCATACTCAATTGCTTCTCATGGTTGAGGCTCCATGGGATATAAATACAGAGAATTAAACGGAAAGATGAAAATGAGCATAAAGTTTTTTCATTCAGGCACTGATACAAACAGTTGTTGGTCAGTCTCCTTGAAAAAGAAACGACGAACCTTCAGCTTGAGAAAAAATTCAGAAGAAGTAGGAGCATAGATAAGAGATATCGCATCGCATCCCCATTCAGTGTCCAGCGACAGTAATAAGATCATATCCCCATTCCGTGAGAAGATCTAGCTGAAGGAAAACTGCAGGAACACACATGTCCTCTGCTCGTCACCTGATGTGCGCGCTGGTGCAGGCAGTGCGCCATGGCGAACTCACCCGGCAACGAATGGCAGGCATGCCCACCTCTCCCGGGATGGGCTCGACGCCCCGGACCTGCCGTCCCACACCCCAGCGCGTGAATATGGCAGAGAGGTAACTTGGGCGAGTCTGCAGTTGAACCATGGTTATGTCCGGGAGATCTAAAAGTGAACTGCAGCTGAAAGAAACTAACACAATTCACAATCGTCGAAAGCAATTCAAGAAGCGGGTCATGCAATCTCACGGGAAGCGGGGCAGGAATGGAAGGCATGCCCGCCTCTCTGGCGGGATTGGAGACTCGATGACCCAATACATCATGGAGCTGGCAGTGGCGTCAACGCTAACGCCGAAGAAGTTCCAGGGGAGGTACCCACAGTTGGCACAGAGGTAGCGGTCGCCGACGTTGCGGAGCAGGACGACGTCCTCCGCGAAGGCCGACCCGACGTCCCACTGCATGATATGGCCTCCACCTCCGGATGTTCGTAGTCTCTCAGCTCCACACGGAGGCCGCTGTGGTTGAGCCGTGGTGGCCTGGTTTTGGCGGCGAGGCAGCATCACCATCACTCATGTTCGAGCTGTTGTCACGGCTCCTTGCTGTTCCCGCATTAGGAAGGGCGATGGGGGAGGCTAGACGTGGGCCGGCGGCCGAGTGGCAGGCCAAGCCCGCGCGCAAGGAAAGCCCGACAGCTCGAGGTGACCGCGATGGCGGGAGTGGGGCGGAGGTGACGACGGGGAGGAGGAGCGATGGCGACGTCGGAGAGAAGTAGCGGAGCGACGTCAGAAACGGCCAGCGGCGACGGCGGGAGATGTGGTTTGGGGAAGTTGTTTTCTCACACGCGTGGGGAGTAGTTTATCTCGTCCACGAAGCGGCACGATCATGATTAGTGGGAATCGGTGGGTTAGTGGGGCTCAACATTCATTTTCGTTGGTGCTCAGCATCTAAACATCTTAGACCATTAGATTTTGTGATTAACGGCTGATATCGTGAGTTGGATCTGCCCTCTCGTTCTTTTATAGTGGTAGTAGATTACAGGGGGGCTAGTGCTCATGGTGTTGGTCCCAACCGGGCGTACTGCAGGGCCGCCTCGGGGAAACTTAGGGTATCTGGCTCCCGTAGCTTGTCCCATGCGGACGTGGCCTGAGACGAGATACACACGGCTACTATCAGGGTGTCGGCACGTCGGGAAGTCTTGCTGGACTTGTTTTACCATTGTCGAAATATCTTGTGCACCAGGATTCCGAGTCTGACCGGGTTGTCCCTAAGATAAGGGGTATTATTATTTTACCTCTGCTGATCATGAGAGCTTGTTATGGGCTAAGTTAGGACACACCTGTAGTGTTAATGATCTTTCTAAAGCCGTGCCCACAGTTATGTGGCAGATTGGAATTTGTTAATGTCCGGTTCTAGATAACTTGATAGAGGATCCGAAGTAAAACACACAACCGCGTGAGTAACCGTGACTGTCTCTTTTCACTTCGAGAAGAGAACACGGTGGGGTTATGTTTGACTCGTAGGTAGTTCAAGATCTTTAGGGATCATTACTAGTTTGCGACCGTTTGCATAGATGCTCATCTTATTCTTGTACTCGTAAGTTAGCCACCATGTTATGCTTAGCCACTGTTGCAACCTCCCCACTTAACCTCTCCATACCCAATAAAGCTTTGCTAGTCTTGATACCCATCATTATGGGATTGCTGAGTTCTCGTGGCTCACAGATACTACAACAATAGTTGCAGGTGCAGGTTCCGATGACTTGACGTGAGAGCGATGTTCTTTGTGTTGGAGTTCTTTCTTCTTCTTCCTCGTCAGTCTTGGGTTTTGTTCCTGGTCGGCAGCCTGAGATAGCAGATGGATGTCGTTGTGTTTTGCATGTTTGCATCCATAGTCGGATGTCTTGTATTGATGTTGTTGTATTCATGTGATGTTGTATGACTTGTTATATCCCCATGTATTTATGTAATGGTGCGATGTAATGATATCCATCTTGCTAAGCACCCGAAATGCAGTTGGGCCCCAGTCACGAGTGTATCACGTGATCGGGATAGAATCGCATATTGGGCGTGACAGCCAACAAGGTGGACCAGAAGCTGAAAGACAAGGGAACATAGCTGTGTGACTGGCACAACAAGCAGTTCCAGGCCCTCTTGAGGCAGCAGGAGATGATCCCATTGGAAAAGGAAGATGTCATCACTAGACACATGCGCTTGGAGGACTGCAAGGCGCTTCTGGATACCAGGGAGCTGGATATTTCCCTCTGGGAGGAGAGGCTTGAGGCCACTCTTCGAGCCAAGGATGATGATCTGGAGGCCCTTGTGCAGCAGCGGACTAAGGAACTGACGGACAAGCACAAAGCTGCCCTGTAAGCCCTTACTGCCAACTCCACTGCCCAGTTGGAGAAACTCGTTGGTGACCTTGCCGCTGCATCTTCCACCAAGTCTGCCCTCAACCAATAGGTGGCCAAACTGACTGAAGACCTTGCCTAGGGCGCTCAGGAGGCAGGGACCCTCAAGGAGGAGGAGTGGAAAATAGTGGTCCTTTTGGAGGACGTGCAATCACAGCTCTCTTCCAAATGCTAAGAACTCAAGGCCAACACCGGTACTATCGAGGACCTGAAGACTAGGGTTGGCACCTTGGAGGGCTCGGCAGAATCCAATGAAGCCTGTGTGCAGTAGCTGACAATGGATTTGTACACTACGAGGTGCCTCCGGAAGGATGGTGAGGATAAGCTAGCAAATTAGTCCGAGCAAGTCGACCTCTGGGATCAGAAGCTTGGTTAATATTGCTGAATGCCTTGGCGCCCAAGCCACGACCATGGGCATGGAGAGGCCAGTCCTTTCGTCCAGCAAGCAGGAGGTCCCCAGCGTCAAGCTAGTGGTCTTCTTTAATGAGCTGGTTGACAGGATGAAGGTGCATGAAGAGGGGAGGGCCGGCTGCTTCATGACTGAGTCCCTTAAGCTTTCCCATGACACCCTGCTCACGGTCCTGAGAAACCTAGCCTACCGCCACCCAGATCTTGATCTTAACGATGGCTTCAGGAAGCCGCTATCGAGTGCTGGCGTCTCTACTACCTAGAAGAAGGCCGCCCCTCTTGCCGACAAGGTCCTTGGCTTTCCCGCCACTTCACAAAGCTGCCAGGCTAGGCAGTGAACTATTCCCGCCATCGTGTTGGCCTGTAATCGAAACAATGACGCATGGTCTGTGTTTAGGCATAGTCCTGTTTGTGCCTTACGTGGGGCTTGAAACTTTTGCTTATTTTAAATTGCGTGTTTATCCCTTCTAAGTTTTATCTATGTAGTGTCCGTATAATTGGTCTCTACATATGTTCAAGTTGCCTGCTGGTATCATATTGCAGCAATGGTCATAAGGGGCTAGCCCTTAATAGTTATTTTGGCATGGATGCGTCCCGATAGGCTTTTCCTCAGTAGTTTTTGATGCAGCCACCCGTTCCATGAGGGGACTCTGACTGGAACGATGGTGCAGTCAAGGGTCCTAGCAGAGGTACTATCACGTACAAGATTCCTGCATACGGACACTCAGATATTCGAGGGATAAACAGATATGCAAATCCAAAGATTCATAGCGATGTAAAGGTAGCATGAACTTATCTCTTATCTCTATATTCATCTGCTCCTCCCCCGGCAGCAATCACTCGTGAGGCTCATACGTTTTGGGAAGGGCTGCAATGATTGTACATCAACCCCTGCCCCCGGCTTGTGTCGGCTAGAAGTAGATGCATCTTGGAGCGGCAAGGCGCAATGTCAGGCAGGGTTGGTTTTTCTCTCTTCCTCTCCGCACACCTTGACCAATCCAACGACAGAGGGCACAGAGAGCCACGCTAGCACGTGCGGCCTTGTTGGTGCATACTTACTGGGGTGTCGATCAACGGACTTGCACTGGCGATTTACTCAAATTTCCCTAACGAGGGTAAATGCTGAACCGAGCATCACGCGGGCTTGTCGACATTGAAGATGTTAAACCCAGAGTGGCGTGATTGCAAAAGAGCGGGAGTAGCGGTGAGATAAAACCTAGTACCCTTGCACATCGCGGCCTCCCCCGAACAGGATTTAGAGGGCACTTCCGTCTCCTAGCCCGCTCGGGGTTGAATTGTTGTCTTGCCGCTAGTCTCCGTTGTCATCATGACCACTGCATGCGGAGATGGGAGAGAGCGGGTAAAATCGACGTAGAAGCAATGTTGGTCCTCCGCCCCACCTCAACAAGCCCTTCGGGCATCGCGACGGGCAACACCTTTTGGTGAAGAAAATGGACCGCTTACGCCTTTGAGTTCGCGCAAGTGCTCCCCTACCCGGCCCCATAGTGTCAGGGAACACAAACAGGGGTATGTATTTTCCCCTGACTAGTGCCCGGACAACAAGAGTGCACTGGCTCGAGGGAAAGTTTACAACATCAAGTACCAGACCAAGAAACGAAGTGATCACCTCTTTGAGGAATCAGAAGACTGGTCGAGGAGATCAAGACAACTAAGGTGCAAGACGCCACCAGAAAGGAAACCATCCTTGCCGAGCATGCGAGCCTAGCAGGGAGCCGAATTCGCCTCGGCAGCAAGTCACCAGGACCACCCCGACAGGCATGCCGGGGCATGCGGAGGTAAAACTCCACCGCACAGCAACACCCATCGCCTATTAGTGCGGTGTCAAGTTCTAAGATGGCTTAGTGGCCACCCCTTGATAATTGGCAGCCATTTCCTACCATAAGAACCACCAAGTGACACCCGTTCAGAGACGTTTCAAGCAAACAAGAGCGCGGCTGGCAAGACGAGTCTGGCAAGGCTTAACAAACGAGCTGTGATGTGACATTAACGGTACATTAAATGCACTCCGTCAGCTGTAGAGTTAGGTATGATAGTACTGTTTTCTATCTAATCATCCTAGAAAGACTGATTTGCCACTATGGTGACCCCTGAACATATAAAAGGAGGCCCATGGTAATAGTACAAAGGATTCGGCCATTTGAACCGGCACACACTCATATGCGCGACCACTCTCACCCCGAGGAAACATTGCTGGGCAAGAGTGGCATGTCCATTTTCCACATTTCCACCATCAATCCACCAAAGCATGAGTAGGGTTTTACGCCTCGCGGTGGCCTGAACCTGGGTAAAAACTGCTCATGTGCTCCCCGACGCGCTGCTCAGTGCTACTCTTCTCTTTGTGCAACGTGCCCGTCCCCTTGCGAACCAATACGGACCTCTGTCCCATGGGTGGCCGTGGTTATACCCCAACATCTTTGGTGCGCCAGGTAGGGGGATGGGCGCTTGCGCGAATCCGAGGGCGTGAGCGGTGCATCACATTGACCCAAGGCGTCGCACTCCGCAACACCCAGGAGAGTGCCTGAAGCAGGACAGAAGAGCGATCCAATGCTTGCACTGGCGCTGCTCATTCTCCTTCACTTTCAAGTGCCACGGTTGTAATGACGACGGAAGGTGGTCACGAGAACTACAATTCCACCCCGAGCGAGCCGGGCAGCTAAGGCGCCCTGGTGATCCCACTCGGAAGGAAAGAGCGATATGTTACGGTACGAGGTTTCCTCTCCCTTTCATTCTAGCTCTTCGACAATCTTGCTACTCTAGGTTTCCGTTTCATCAACGTCGTCGAGCCTGTGCGATGCTCGGTTCAGCATTTACCCTACTTTGGGAAATCTTGAGTAAATCTCCAGCGCAAGTCCATTGATTGACCACCCGTGAAGCATGCACCGGCAAGGCTGCCCACTTTGCATGGTGCTTCGTGCCCTCAACCATTGGATCGGTCAAGACGTGCACAAAGGAAGAGAGGAACACCAACGTTACCTAACATCGTTCCCGATCACCCCAAAATATACTTATGTTTCTAATTGACCCATGCTGGGGGCTAGGGGCCAATATGTACCGGCCACGCTGTCCTTTCGGAAGCATGATATCCATGCGAGCGCGCTGCCGAGGGAAGAATAGACAAAGATACCGAAGAGCTAAGTTCATGCTACTTCTGCATGATTATGAACCTTTTTAGCCTACATATTTGTTTATCCCCCGAGTATCTCAGTGTTCATTTGAAGGGAACTTGTGCATAATGGTACCTTTGCTAGATTCCTGTCAGCACCCCTTTTCCGGTCAGAGCCTACTCGTGGATCGGGTGGCTGTGTCGGAAACTACTCAGGAAAAACATGCCGGGATGCATCCATGCCAAAATAATTGTTAAGGGCCGGACCCTTAAGACCATTGTGGCAATATGATATCGGCAAGCAACCTGAATACACATAAAGACCGATCATAAGAGCACTACATAGATAAAACCCAGTGGGATAAACATGCAATTTAAGATCAAATAAAAGTTCTCATGCTGAGTTCAGAGCGCAGATAGTACGATAACTAGACGCAAAAAGACGCATCATTGTTTTGATTACAGACTGGTACATCAGACGAATTGATTTTGTGACAGGCTTAAAGGCTTCGGTGGGCAGCTGGGACCTTGAGGACCCTGGCGGCAAGAGGAGTAGCTTTCTCCTCAGCAGGAGCGACATCAGCACCCGGCGGCGGCTTCTTGAAGCCGTCAGTAAGATTGTGCAACACCATGAGAAGGGTGATGTGGGCATGTTTCCGAGATTCCATTACAAAGCGAATGTCCCTCCACTGGGAGCCTCCTATTCCCTGGACGACAAGACCGGCCCCTCCATGCTCATGGTTGCAGCCTGGGCATTGAGACGATTAGCAACATCGATCAAGCTCTTGGTCCAGAGGTCGACCAGATTGGATTGATTTGCCAGCGTGTCTTCTACATCCTTCTAAAGGCGCCTTGCGGTGTCCAAGTCCCTCGTCAGTTGTTGCAAGCGAGCTTCATGGGATCCGGCAGCACTCTCCAAGGTGACGATCCTGCTCTTCAGGCTTTCAACAGCAATACTGGCGTCATTGAGCTCCTGGCATTTGGAGGAGAGCTATGATCGCAGATCTTGCACAATCATTTCTGCTTTCCGCGCCTCCTCCTTGAGGGTCTCGACCTCCATGACGCTGTGATCTAGATCTTCAGTCAACTTGGTTACCTACTGATCAAGAATGGATTTGGAGGAGGACACAGTGGCGAGATCATCAATAAGTTTCTTCAGCTGGGTAGAAGACTCAGTAGTGACGGCATCCAAGGCAGCCTTGTGTGTGTCCCCCAACTCCTTGGTGCGCTGCTGCACAAGGGCCTCTAGCTCATCATCTTTGGCAAGGAGGGCGGCCTCAAGGCTCTTCTCCCGGAGAGAAATTTCCCGCTCGTTGAAGTCCAAGAGTGCCATACGCTCTTCCAAGCGCACTTCCCGGGCAATGGTGTCCTCTCTCGCCATCGAGACCGTCTCCTGCTGCCTCATGAGGGACTGGAACTGCTTGCCGTGCAAGTCAGGCAGCTCCGTTCCCATGTCCTTCAGCTTCTGATCTACCCGGTTGGCAGGCGCTGCTCCATGAAATCCTACCATTTTCGGCCATGCCGCTCTCGCATAGCCTTGAGGCATGTTGCCACGGTTTCCATGAAGGAAAAGTCCATGGCAATGTCAGCAGAGTCATCCACCTCCACCACTCCTTGGTGCGGTGATGAGATTATGCACTGGAGTTCATCGTCGAACTCCGTGCTCGTCGTCATCAACGATTCAGGAGCTGCGGAGCCAGGCTGCATCAACACCAGGGACAATCTGTACGAGGACAATGATGGGGCCGTCGCTAGAGTGACGAGGAGAGGAAGAGGGGCCATGCTTTGGAGGGGGATATTTTCCTCGATCGTGACCCCCGATCCAAACCTGCTACCGTTGGTCTCAATGGGCTCTTTTAAGGGACCTAGAGGTTCCCCAGTAGCCAGTCCATGGCCCACTGTGGCGGCAATCTTGTCCGTCTCCTCGGAGGTGTCCTTCTCGATAATGGACACCACTTCTAGCAAGTCCGACTCTTCACTCGAGGGAGATGTACGCATGGTCAACAGATAGTAACAGGGATACAAAGTCAAAGATATCAGAAAAGGTAAACGGAAAAAGCTCAAAGAGGGAGATCGTTGGATTACCCGGAGAGGTCTACCAGGCAAGGAGTTCACTTTCCCCGGCAACATCAACTGTCGGGCCAGAGTTGCCGCTCTCTTCCCAGGAAGTTTCAACATCGCCCCTGGGGAATCCTTCCACAGAAGCCCTTAGTGGTGATCCATCAGCTCCGGCAGGCGGCGAGGTGGGCTGCCCTTGGGAAAGCCCACCCCGTGCCATTTTCTCTCCTTCTGCGACCTCCATGAGGGGGAACTCTCCGCCACTATCACCAGTAAGAGCGGTCTCCTCTGTGCTCCCGTGCCGGGGACTAAGCAGATGGGTTAGCGTCGGAGCACTCATGTTGCCCCCTGCCGGACATGTCTCCCCCCTGTTGTCAGCAAGTCATCGTGCCTTAGCCA
Organism: Secale cereale; assembly: GCA_902687465.1. NCBI lineage: Eukaryota > Viridiplantae > Streptophyta > Magnoliopsida > Poales > Poaceae > Secale > Secale cereale. The sequence goes on along the minus strand of LR738710.1, from coordinate 294,221,109 downwards.
CTTGGACCGGTGGATAAGGATCTTCGTATCCTCCTCCTCACCCCTAGTAGCAATCAGCATATAAGAAGAGTTACAGGATGAAGGCAGAGATACGAAAGAAGATGCAAAGAAAGGAATGTACACGAGGAAGGGGAGATCTCTTACTCTTCGTCAATGACCATGGAGTTTAGCTCAAACTCCATGGGGAGAGTGGCGGGCCTGCTCCTCTTTTGGAGCAAACGGTCGGAGCTCTTCGTCGGCTTCAGGCCCTACAGGGGAACAGGGGGCTCCGATGAGTATGAGCTCTACGAAGAGCTCGACTTACCCCCTCAAACATCATCCGGGGATGGAGGACGCTTGGCGGGCCGTGCCATGGCTCCAGAGAGACGAGGAGAATGGCAGTGAATGGCTTCAATAGCATTGGCCTTAGCGACAACCTCTTCCCTCCCTCGAGCCGCTGGCGCAGGGATGGGAGCTGTTGTTCCTTGACTGGCTACCTGTTTGCGGACACGTGAACCCAAATGTGGCTCGGGGTGCTTGAGGGCCCTCCACGGGCAATACCGCTCCAGGTATCTCCACATCTTCATCCCCATCTTCCGCAAGAGACTCTGTCACCGCTGTGTATAGAGCATCAATCCGGAAGAGGCCATCCCCAGCAAGCTCCTCCTCGCCAACCTCTTTCGAGATTGACTTTCTGCCATTGCCGCAGGGGGAGGTTCCTTCGCTGCCTTCTCAACCTCTCAATTTCCATAGCTCGGGCCGCTCTATCCTCCTCCAATCGCTTCTTGATAAACACCACCTCCACCGGGGAGGTGCGTTTGTACATCTTGGTCTCCACCCTGGTAGCCCTTTATTCTAGAGTGGAGGTCCATTCCAAATCTTCATCTAGAGTGGAAAATTGCCAGTCACTAGAGACGCCAGCGCCATTGCATTGGGGCATCCATTGTAGGATTTGGGTCCTGGCGGCGTTGACGTTCAACAGGAAAATGCCCGCCGGCAGCGAAAACTGCCCAAAGCGGCTGAACAGTTGGTCGCACAGCTAATCATGGCCATAAACCATTAGGTTGTTGGCCAGGCCAGGAAGCAACCTCATCCTATCCACTGCATCTCCATATTCCCAGGGAAACCTATCCCTTTTCTACAGAGGAGCAATTCGGCGGAGAAGGAAATCCGCTTCCACATGCTCCACAGTTAACCCGGTAGCCTTGAAGCGAGAAATCCTATTGATTGCTGGGCGGAGCCTCTCTTCGGTGAGGCCTAACTCCTTCCAATCATTGCCACGCTCAATGCATTCTGTCCTTGCCCAACGGAATTCGGGGGCTTCTTTGTCCTAGATCCAGCACCAATCGCCTCTCCATTCCTCCCAACGGTTGCGCTAGTTACCAGAGATATAGTCCAAATCTTTCTGCGGTATCACCCACGGCATCCAGCTTATGTTGCCCGAATGGTGGTTCTTATTCTCCACCCGCGGGATGAAATAATGCTGCAACAGATTAACATTCGGGGCCACTTCAACGAAATTCTCGCACAGATGGGTGAATATCGCCTGCACGCCATTGCATTCGGCGTAAAATCCAGAAGATGAAATCTTTAAAATGCCATCATCGCCTCAAAGAAATCCGAATAAGGGGGACAGAGACCACAAATGAAGTATGCACAGAAGAAGCAGTATGAATCTAGTGGGTCTTCCTTCCCCTTCACCAAGACATAGGGAGCGCCGTGCCCCTCCACGACGGCCCACTCCCACAGATATCCGTACCTCGCCTGCAGTATGGGAGCATCGATGTGCGAAGGGCAGAAGACGACATCCTCCCTCCACTTCTTTTCCAGCTCCGTCCCTCTATTGTTCCCCTCGGTTGCCGTTTCTTGCATAGCAGCCGCCGGTTTTGTCACACCCTGCATTTTGTAACATGGTTATTTCATTAATAAAGCATGAAAATTTGGACCAACAAAAACTTTTTTGCATCATTTGGTTTTTATTTGGAATTGGGTTTCTCTCTCTCTGATTTCAAGTGCTCTTTAAAAGTCAACATAGCCTCTCCTTCTATACTTCATCTCCTTACCCCAAACTTCTGCCCAATGATCATACCCTGTGTATAGGAAAGTATAGTATATTCTTATAAAAATATTTTGGCTAATTAGTATTTTCAAATATTAGTTTTCCAAAAACGCCTGAATTGAGATTTGAACTGCAAGTACTTGATCTAGGGTGATAAAAATCTTTGAAAAGGTATGTTTGAATCCTATTAGGTATAGGACTCCCAAGAACCACAAAAGAATAATTTTAAAAGTTATTTTCATATTTTATTTAAAGGCTTTTTCTTTAGGGCAGAAATGGTCTTTAATAGGTTAAAATTATTTAAATATTTAAAAAATATTTGCCAAAATTCAGAGAGACTCTTAGGACAGATAGTGTCCATATATGAGAGTTTCAACACATGGTCATGTTAAAAATATTGGGCAAATCCCTCAGAAACCCTTTTTGGATATTTCAAGGTTTTGAAATATTGACAAAGGAAATATTATCTAAAAATTCCAAGGAAATTCTATCATGTCAAATATGACATATTTGATGATCTTGCCAAGCCTCATGCTTTGAAGAGCAAGAAAACCTCATCGAATCCCCTCAAAACCATCTCTGTCCATTTTGAAGTTTGAACAACTTTACATCGCCAAACTTGTCCAAATGCTCTCAAACTTGGTACACATGCTAAAATGGTCTAATTATGCATCTAGACCAAATGGCACAAGTTTTGGAGAAGGGTAACTTGATCAGAGTGCCCCCAAATCATTTCTGTTTAGATTCAAATTTGAACAACTTTACATTACCAACTTCTTACTTGTGACCCGACAAACCCACAACCCCAAATGATGACACTACACCAAGTGGTGCATCAAGAAGGGATGATTTGCTTAACTTAATCTTGGAAAATCCATTTTTGTTGATTTCTAGGGTTTACAAAAGTTGCATTGGCAACTTTGCCCAAATGAGCTCTAATTTGGTGAAAGGGCCTAATTATATGTGCCATTTCATCCTGTGGAGTCTCATGCCAAATGAAACCCATTTACTTGCCCAAAATATCATCAAACACCTTCTGCTATTTTACCAAAACCTTTGCTTTGACCTCTTCCACTATTTCCCCTTGCCTCAGGTTCTTACCACAGCACCCCCAGGACCCCTTCTACCTCCAGCAACAATGGCTGCATCGCAGCTCAATGATTGAGGTGGGGGGGGGGGGGGTAAAACCCCATTTACATCTATGGACAGCCATTTTCACCCTCCTTTCTCAATCTTCTCTCCTTCTAGAAGCCCTCCAGAGCATCCAATGCAAGTTCCTAGTTGTTTATGGTCTCCATTATCCTCTAGACAGTGGTGGCCACGACCATAGGGCATAAACAATGCCATGCCGGCCATTTGCGCACTCTGGAGCACGCTATAGTGTGCTCTGGCACTGTAGCCGCTCCTGACCTGGCGCGTCCGACCACCTCGAGCCTCCCCCTCGCGCCAGCCGAGGTGCGTCGACGTCCGCGACAAGCCTCGGCCCTGTCCTCCTCCTCCTTCTCCCTCCTATGGCTTCCCTCGCACGCGCGCCGGCCGCCCGCAGGCTCCAATCTCCGGGCTCACACGCGCGAGCCTCTGGAGCCTTCCCCCACTCCTTCCCTTCCGTTCTCTGGATGTGAACCACACCCACGAACACCTCAGACACGCCCCGACAAGCCCCCGTGGCCTATAGCGACCACAACGAGCTCGCCGGCACACACCTCCTCGGTGGACTGCCGCCCGCCTATATAAAGGCATCCCCGAGCCCTCTCCTCTCCATCACTCGCCTCTGGACTTACCCTAGCACCCCCCTACACTCCCAGCTCTCTCCAAGAAGCTCTTGAGCTCGAGATAGAGCTTGAGCTTCGCCACGGAGGCTCGCCATCGTCCGCTCGGTACGGGCCGTCCCCGCTATCCCTGAGCTTTGATCTGAAACCGCCAATCCTCACTGACCCTTTCCCCTCTCCTTCCCCTCTCTGTTGCAGTCGGAAACGGCCAGAGCAACCACCACCCGACGCCCCTCCGCCGTGCAACCTTGTCGCCGGCGAACCCGACCGCTCCGGTGACTGCCTCCACCACCACCCGAACGACGACTTCATGCTGACTCCATCCCTGCCCTCAGCTCGCCCTGCTGTGCCCTGCATCGCTGCTGGTGAGCTCGCCGGCCCTCTAGACGGGGGTTAGGGATGACAGGCGGGCCCCGCCTATCAGCCTCCCATCCCTCTCGCCTCCCCTCTCTCCCATTGGCCACTGGCGCGCGCCGCAAACCCTCTGGGCCTGTGTGCTGAGGCCGTTCTGGCCCAGTTGCACAATAGCCTTTTTCCATTTCTTTTTTGTAGATTTTTCAAATAAATCTACAGGACAAAATAATCATCCAAATTAATTTATTCCAACTCCTAAAATCTTGTAATATTCCAACCTATTTTAGGATGTAACTTTCACACATGTTCCAAAACTTTTTCTATACTGTTCAGATTAAAATTCAAATTTGAACTATATAACCTCTGTTCAAAAATCCATTCACCCTATTCTGTCACTCCAAAACCAAATCTAATAATTTTTGGCCTCTTAGTTTTCCTTCTAGTATTTTATAAAAATGAGTTGATATTTTTCTGAGCACTTTGATTTTTCTGTTTTTATTATTGTCTTATTTTCTCGTTATTCTATTGTGATGATTAGATACCGTGTTTGACGAAGTTGCTGAAGAAGAAGAAGGAGAAGGACTTGAAGGCTTTGAAGACCAAGCCAACCAAGGCAAGCAGCCCTTTGACTATGTCTATGAAACCCCCTTTTTCCATGCATGTCATATAGCACTTATTGTCAATGCACTGGAATCATGTTGAGAAGATGACCACTTGTGGGGGTCACCTTGTTTCTTTCATATTGAAACTTGCATCAAGCATGACCCTACCTTCCTATGAGGGTTATGCGGGTGGGAATAGATAGGTTGCTATGGTAGTGGCCATGCAAGTGGAACGGGAATATGCATAATGGTGGAAGCATAGTACTTTCGAAAGACTCTTTCAAAAACCCCATCGGGTGTCATTTATGCCCGAGGGTGATGATGAGTTGGGTAACCACTTGATGACAAAGTGGTGTACCGAGACAAGTGTGTGTGATGTTTTTCAAACAGATTGGTTTAAGTTGCGACCATTATTCCAACCTTACATGCGCAACCACTCTACCCTTATATGGGAAAGGGCATTATTGATTACCTAGGCCGATACTAGCATGGTGCCCTGTAATGCCCCAGATGTAACACTTTCCCAATATGGCAATATATGAAACTTTGGCTTCATCAATTCCATTATGGGCTCTTCTTTCCTTTTGGGTTTCTTCGTTTTGTCGTGTGCGTGTGTGCATTTCATCCATGTCATGTTGTCATGTGCATTGCATTGCATTTGTGTTGTCACTTGCACCCGGTCCCACTCGTCTCTTCCCGTTGTCTGTTTCGAGTTCCGACGCTCACACACGTGCCCGTGGCATCCCCGAGTCCTTCTTTCGTGTGTGCCGTGTAACGTTTCCGGAATGACGTGAGACTTGTCGTGCGATGTAGTTTTGGTGCATGTAGGCCGCCTGTCAAGTTTCGTCGCGTTTGGAGTTCGTTTGGTACTCCAATGGTTAACCTAGTGGGCTAAAATAACCTCTTCTTTAAGGCCCAAGACCCCCTCCACAACAGCCTACTAACCCAGCACAACCCTTCCCATCATCTCGATCGTTGAATCGTGATCGCTTGGCTGAAAACCGCTCCCCATTTGGAGTCTCCTAGCTCCCTATGCCTATAAAAACGTCCACACCCCTCCATTTTCGCGACCCAACCCTAATTTTTCGTCGATCAGCGCCGCCAGACACGTCCGAACGCGTCCGGACACGTCCGTCCGTCGCCATTCGGCCACTCAGGCCTTGACACGTGTCCGCACCCGCTGGCCTCCGCCTCCACCGCGCCGCTGGGCCCGCCGGCCCGGATCAGGCCCGTCCGGCCCGCGTGGCCACCTCCGCCGCCAGCGAGCTCCGCCCGTCAACGGCCCGAGCTCTCGCCGCCGCCTCCGCCTCCCGCCGGCGACCCCGACCCCGCAGCGCCTTCCTCAGCTGCCGGCGACCTCCAGTCGCCGGATCGCCGCCGCCCGCCCGGCCGCTCTGCCCCGGCCGGCGCCCTCGCCGCTCGGGTGCTCCGGCGCTGATCCGCCGCCGCGCCCCGCCGTCCCGGCTGGCCCCGCCGCCGTCTCCCTCGCCGCCGGAAGACCGCGCCGCCGCGCCTCCGATCCGATCCGCGCCGGCCGAACCCTAACGGGTCGGATCTGCTTCGCCCGACCCGACCCGCTCCGCTACTCCACCCGTTCCGCTGAGGTTGCTATTTCTTTTTTTCACTAAGTCATTTAAACTTGTTGTCTGATGGCATCTTTTCATGGATGTATCTTTTATTGTGCTTGTCCGACTTGTGCATATGATATATCAAAATGATCGTGGTGATATGCTCTACGTTTTGTTCCATTGTGGCATGCTTGTTTGAATCCATCTAGAGGTCTTAATCTTCGTGATAATAGTGCTACTTGTTATAAACTGCTGCAACTTATTATTTTCATGCCATGTTTGAGATGTAATAACTTGGTGCATGTTTATCCAAATGAAGCAAATGATATGTCAAAATGTTCGTTGTGAGATGCTCTTCATGATGGTTGCTGTAGCATTCATGTTAGGGTTCATTTTGCCATGTTAATCTCTGTTGCAAAAGTGCATGTCCCTATTAAGTTATGTAACATGTTATGAGATGCTGATTTGAAGTGCTCGTTGCTATTGATGTGTTTGTCCCCTTGTCACATGCCAATATGTTTTAGAATCTCCATCATGTGGTCTTTGCTGTGGTGCAAACCATTTTCCATGATATGCCTTGAGGTGACTTAAACATGCTTGTAAACATGCCATGCCAACATCACTTTTTATACTTAGTGAAATTTCTGCTTAGTCTGGAATCTGTCATATCCTGATGCTATGTTTGCTTGATGCCCTAGTCAAATCCATGTTAGTTTTGGGGTGGCCATTGTTCATTGCTTGTTTTCCATGTTGTTGTCTATCCATTCATGCCCTTACTTGCTCATATGGCTTGTTGTAGCTTATTTATTTTCTTGCCCCCAAGTTGCTATCTATACCTATACTAATTTGAGACTCCCTAGAAATTACCACATTAATTAGTAATTAGGAGTCGTTTGTCTATCGTGGGACCGAGTTATTACGGTGTAGATCTTCTGATAACTCTGTAATCTTTTATCTACAGAGAAAATAGAAAGAAAAAAGGTACAGCCGTTGGATCAACTATTTCAAGAAGTCCTTGCTCTTTGTCCCACGTGAACTCATGTACCTTCCCAAACTCATCTATACCCTTCCGTAAAAAAATGACTCATCTACAGGTTACAAGGTAAAACACGAAGACTCTTTCCTCTACAATCCTGCCCAACGCATGCTTCGTCATTGGACGCTCTCCTCCATCTCCCCCCTTGCAAGATAGCCATAACAGATGAGTTCCAATCGGAAACCATCCTCCTGATCAGCCTCCATTGATCCGTGTGATGCCAGTGCAAGGACGAGAGTCGCTCATGCCCACCAAAGGCAAAGTCACGGATTTCACGGCGGGAGCAGCCACGGCCGAGGTTTGCATGCTCATGGACAATAGCATCATGCATCCATTAGACGCAAGAGTTTTTGTGCATCCTCTACTCTGCTCCGGTACCAGTCTTCGTTCCTGGATTTCTAATCTATTCAGTTGATTTTCTCCTCCATGAATCTCACGTACTCATGCCTTTTTGTCTATACCAATAGTAGATCGATCAACATCTACTTCTAGGGCGAGCGAGAAGTTGGTAGATTTTCTTTTTTATATCTGAATATAGTTGAATGATTCCAATGGTGGTGATTGAGGTGGTATAACCATACCAAGCAAAGGGTCGATTTGATCTTTCTTCCTAATACGAGTATATGTTAAAATCAATTCTATCAATGGAAATCCATGAGGTGTAATTAATCATGGAGCTTATGGATCTTCTGCCAATTCCTATGTTCTATCCATAAATCCGCGAGAAAATTCTATTTCAGTTAATGTAGATGTTGTCTTTCAATTAAAAATCCATGATGATTAGCTCTTACAACCATACAATTCGTGGCCAAGATCAATTCATCCTTTCGGTAATACATATCATTGGAACCGTTCCCTTGATCAAGCATATGTCTCATCATGCCCTTCCTCTCATCCAGCGGACAGCGTGTGACGCACTATTATCCAGGGCTCCAGGTCAGCGTCGATAAAAAAAGAATGAGACAAGATTTGTGATGATGATAAGATGATGTGAATGATGTGTCTAAGCTGGCAAGGCATAATGCCACCTACTCTGCAGAAGCCATCCACTGTTTCTTTGATTACACAGTTTCTTATTTTATTTCATTGCAAATTACTAAGTTTCTTGCGAAGATAATTTACGATATGTTAAGTACTTTGAGCACAACCATGCTAGATTGATACTTGAGCTTTTCTTATGGTTATAAATAGCAGAGCTCTGGCTGTTCCATAAGAAACATGTGTCTTATAGAAGAAGATAATAGAGCTTTGTGTTCCTAGCAATATATAGCAGAGCTACTGTTGTGACAATGTCACGGATCTAAGTTAATCAACACTCTCTACTTGGCTGCAGCTCAGCGTGCTGCTTCTCTGTTTTTTTATCCGAAACAGAGATACATTAAGGTCACAACAAAATATTCAGGTTAGTTCATATATCATGCATTGATCGGATTCCTCTCATGTAAAACTGACGAGACAAACTCAAAATCTATGACATGATGATCTGTAGTTTGATGATGCTGCCGGCACCGATGTTCCATCGCAAATTTTTCTGCCTCCAAACAAGGTCTCCTTGAGAAGCAAATTGAGGAGCCCATGTAGTTCTAACATGTTATTTTTCACATGTGTTCTTCGCACATGTTGAATTGAATATAAAATTTTCTAATGTATGCTAGCATAAACAAAGAAATATTTGAAAAATAAATTTATTAAATAGCACAGAAGGGCTCATAAACAAAGGACAGAATAAAAAAAGGTATTTAAATATAAGAATGTGGTATTATAAACAACAATTACAAGAAATACCACAGTGTATTTAATGAAATTCTATGTTGTTTAGATAAATTAATAACTCTAGAAATATGATGTTCTAAATGAAATGAAAAGGTTTCTTGCACCAGCCCATGTAGGTGCATGAGTTACCGTGTTTCAAATAATAGAAGATTATAAATTATTAAGTAATTTCTTTCTCGAAAGCTAGCCCGTGTAGTGCACGACTGATGGTGGAAATGATATGATCGGTTGAGGTATGGACCGGCGAGCAAATAAATTATGTCAGTAGGCAAGACAAAACAACATTTTTTCAGAAATTTCCTTTTACTCTTATATAATTTTACCTAAAAACTACTCCCTCCGTTCCTCAATATTTTTTTTCTAGAGATTTCAACAAGTGACTACATTTATATACATCTCTATGTGTTAGTACATTTGAAATCTCTAAAATATGTCTAAAATATGTCTATATACATCTGTATGTATTAGTACAGTTGAAATCTCTAAAAAGACAAATATTGAGGAATCGAGGGAGTATTTGTTAATTTCTTCCACAGGTAGAAAATAATGCAGAACTATTGTTATGCATGTGAAATCCACAGGTCGTTCTTAATAACATTATTTCCTTTTTTACTGGAGAGAAGTTTTAAGTGATATAAATATTGGAAAATAGTGTCGATGGAGTAACAGTAGTTCTTATATCGTTTGTTCTTTTTTTGGTTCATCTAGATGAAACATGTGGCAGACTAAATAACAAATATAAAATATTAGGAGCTTCCTTTTCGGTCAGCTTTAACGTTAGGAACTTCATTACATAAAGGCATGACAAAACAGAATGCCTCAAATGTTCTCAATTTATTCCATTCACATTTTGATTTGCAGTAATTCAAATGTTTATGTCATGTATTTGTATTTCTACTGACAACTAGATGTTATTTGGTCTCCCTTCCTATTTTGGGTCTCGCAAATTCATGATTTTTATTTAAAATAATTGCTAAATTATTCATGTTGTAAACAAACTTTATGTATTTCCTCAGTGCTTAATGAGGCCATGTGCGTGGCAACCAAACTCAGGAGCGAGGCTGTTCTCATACACTGAGGAGACTAAGAATTGTGCACGCATAGAAAATTGCAGATAGCCTAAGCTCTCAACTATATAAGAAGACACTGTTTTCAGAAATTTTATATGCGGGACTTCAGATCCATTATTTATGAAACACTTGAAGTTAATTTTTTTTCTTTTTGTAAATTTCATGAAACAGTCAGATGTATCATTCATACAATGTTTATTTTATTTCCACAAACGAATACAGTCTCAGCGGTAAAATGCCCAGTAGAATCACTATGCATCCCAATGAATCGAATTGTATTTGTTAAGAATACTATTCATGAAAAATATCATATACGTATTTTATTGGAAAGAAAACCAAATGTTTCATGTTTTCAATGCTCATATACTCCCTCTGTAAACTAATATAGAACGTTTCAGATAAATATTATATTAGTTTACATAGGGTGTATATGATTGTAGATTTCAACTTTTCCATATAATTTTAAAGCCTACAAAATAACCATACACAATAATTGCCAATACTACTTAATTTTTCTGTCTCCCTAATAAATTAGCCCGTGCAAAAAAAAAAACTATATGTAGCAAGGTATTATATTATCTAGCCCGTGCAGATGCACGGGTTGACGACTAGTAAATTATAACTGTCACGTTTTTAACGTCATGATCAAAATGTTGTAGCTTGTTGCTATTGATCCATGCCTCCTATGGAGTTGCTCCAATGGAGTTGTTTGCTGTATGATATGTCTACTTCATGTCCATGCTTCTTGTCACCATGTTTGAGTGCTGTAGGGTATATATTTCTTGCTCCAAAGTTGCTATGTGACTGCTATTTTCAGCTTTGCATTGAACCTTGTTTCGTGTGTATGTGTTGAACCGTTGCTCCATTTTGAGCGTGTCCTATATGAAACTTGTGTGATTTTGCATGTAGAATCATAATATCATGTTGTTAACATGTTTGGAGTGTGTTTCCTTGATGTTTGGGTGCATCTTGCAGCGTTACCATGTTTGACTTGTTTTGCTCATATCTTCTAGACCGTAGCTCCGAATTAAACAAACTTTATATGAAACTTGACTAAAATTTCGTCTAGATCATCATGAAGCATGTTAATTTGCTGTTTAACAACTTTAACATAAGGTTTGTTCAGATCTGGACCAATTTCAACATATGCATATGAGGACTTACCGGATTTGCTTTATGTGGATTTCGGCCTCATTTAAACTTGTTGTCTTGTGTTGTTCTTGTGTGCTTCATCCCTTGACATGTATTGCATCATAAGTGCATAATACTTGCATCATGTTGATTGTGCATTGCACCTTGTTTGATTCTCGTGCCCCGTTATGTTCTTGTGTTGAGTAGAGCCGAAAGCCGAGACCGAGCACGAGAACGAGGTTACTACCGAGGTTGAGTACGAGGAGCCGTCTTATGATCCCATCGACGAATCGACAGGCAAGATGACCTGACCCAGATATCATTACTAGCTTTGCCTATTGCTAGATTTCTCGCTCTTTAACTTATTGCCTCGATGCCCATGTTTGTTTGTCAGCCTGCTATTGTAACCATGAATCTGTCTAACCACCCAACCTAGCAAACCTTTGTTTGGCTACGTAAGCTTCGTTCAGCCCCTCTTATAGCATTGCTAGTTGCAGGAGAAGATTTGAATATTCTTGCTTCAAGTTGAAGTTATTATTGGGATATCACACTATATAAACTCTTAAACTAAATCATTTATATATTGGTAATGGGTGGAAGGCTAAGCCTCTTGCTTGGGGATTTTTTCCACTCATGCCGTCCTAGGAACCGTTCAAACCGGTGTTATGTTCCTTGAATATGCGTTCCTAACACAGTTGGGGTTATGGGACCCCCTCGATAACCCGCTTAGCGCTAAACCTTCTCCATTTGCCTAATAACTAAAACTTGCACAGGGACTAGCTATCATGTGATCTTAATTAACAACCCCGGGCCAGTGCTCCACATGAGTGTTGGTCCAACCTAGAGCAGCTTGCGGCATCGCCCCTTGGCAACTCGGGGTATCTGGATGCTGTAACCATAGCTCATCCGGTCGTGGCCTGAGACTAGATACGCGCGGCTACTGTCAGGGTGTCGGCATGCCGGGAGGTCTTGCTGGATTAGTTTTAACTATGCCGGTATATCTTGAGCACGAGATTCCGAAAATACTCGGGCCTTCCCACCTTGGAGTTGCGACTCCGCAGATCGTGAGCTTGTAATGGGCTAAGTGGGGACACCCCTGCAGGGTTTTGAACTTTCGAAAGCCGTGCCCGCGGTTATGTGTCAGATGGGAATTTGTTAATATCCGGTTGTAGAAAACTTGACACCATGTTCTGAACACACTACCAGCGTGAGTAACCGTGACGGTCATTTTCCGAAAGGGGTTCGGGAAGTGAACACAGTGGGTTTATGATTGACGTGCTTAGATATGATCACTTTGTGATCATTTTGGCGCTCATGGCACTTCTCTTCTCGCTCTAAACACGTAAGCTAGTGCTATTGCAGCTGCAACCTTTTATCTTTCTTCAGCCTTTTTCCACACCCAAGGCTTAGATAGTTTTGCTACCCGGGAACGGGATTGCTGAGTCCTCTGTGGCTCACAGATTCTACACCACACCAGATGCAGGTACTATGGTGGACTACACAGGTGACGGCACCGAGCTGTACTGGGAGTTCGATGAAGAACGTAGTCGATACTATGTGCACTATCCCGATGATCAGTAGTGGCTTCTACTAGGGGCCATTCGGACCTTATGGCTTTATGTATTTGGTATATTTCATTTGGATCTTCGTCCGTAGTCGGACCGTGATGTTATTTGGATGATGATTTGCTTATGTAATGTATTGTGTGACGTGGCGAGTGTAAGCCAACTATCCTTTTGCAATTTCATCCCTATTTTTACAATCGTCATGCAAAGATACCATACTTGAGATCATTCTAGTATGGGCTTATACCTTTAAGTCGTGCCTCGACACATCGGAGGTATAATCCCATACTGGGCATTACAAGTTGGTAATCAGAGCCTTCTCCGACCTAGAAGCCCCCAGTGATTGATCGAATCATTGACGGTTGAGTCTAGGCACACACTTGAAATGTTTTGAGTCCTATATATATATATCGGAGAGTAGGATTTCTTTTGCTCCTCATCTTTTTTCACTATGGTGAGGACTCCTGACAATTACTTGTCTCTTCTACTCTCAAAAATTCACCAAATTTTTTTTAGGTTCACGCGAGTATTGTTTGGATTGTTCCGATGTCTTTGTGAAGAGAACATTGTTCTCGATGCCTCCTGTCATTTAGGGGTTGTGGCAGTGTCCCAGGGAGTTGAGCTCCGAGGTGTTGTCGTCACAAATATATTGTAGCAGTTCTGGAATACTTAAGACAGCCGACATCGAAAACTCTCCTATGCGGTTAGTGGCAAGATAACCCCGACATCACCCAATACTGGGGAGGTAGTTCGGGAGTATTGCCATAGCTTGTATAGTAGATGCGTTTCGAAGGTTCGAGGTAAACGGTTTCCAGAAATAACTGGTTATGTGTTGAAGGATGGATATAGTTGGATGTAGGATTAGAGTTGAGTGCGCGATGCTTCCCCTGTATCCCCAACACCTGATTGCATAACTCAAAACTTTTGGAAATTAATAGGTGGGTTCATCTAGTAGTTCGTAGGCATTCTTCCAACGAATGCATGATATGGAGTTGGGGGTTCTACATTGAGTGAAGTAGTTTTATGGGCGTTGTTCCGATCGGGAGTTGCATCTTAAAGGGTCCTTGGCTATGTTGATCCGGGGATTGCAAAACCGTTTTGTAACACGTTCCATAAGCTTTCAGCACGAATATGTCGAATGAAGCTTCTATCTTATATTGTTTCTATCTGCTCCTTGTTGTTTTTATTTACCTTTTGTTCTCCCGAGTGGCTTCTCGTGAAGATTGTTGTATCATTAAACTGTGGATTACATTCGTTCATCTTGTTCGAATGTTCTTGTGAAGACTTATGTTGCAATTTGTAGCCATTGATTCAGCTTATATATTTTCTCAATCAATGGCTAATAGTTGTCATCTCATTCAGGATGGCTCCTAAAATGGTTCCCAACGCTAACCCAGAGGGTGAAGAAGTTCCTGATCGTCCTCCTTCCCCTCCTCCTCCGTCTGAGGCTTGGAGAGTAATTATGCAAGCGACGAACCAGAACACCCAGATGCTTATGCAAATGATGCAGAACATTCAAGCAAATCAAGCAAATCAAGGTGCTCATGGGAACCAAGGCCAAGGCAATTTGTTCAACCAACCTCACTTTGCTACACTCAACCAGTTCCTGGCAAACCAACCGAAGGGATTCAGTTACTGTGTGGACCCTCTAGATGCTGAAGACTGGATAACAGATATCAATAAGCATTTCGAGTGCAGTAACGTGAGACCTGAGGACTATGTGAAGTTTGCCGCCTTTCAACTCAAGGACCAAGCTGCTGATTGGTGGCAGCAGTACAAAGATTCCAGAGAAGGACGTGAAATCTCGTGGGCTGACTTCTGCAAGGATTTTTGCTCTCACCATATTCCAACAAGCGTCATCGAAGGTATGCGTGAGCAATTCCGCAACCTGAAGCAAGGATCAATGTCTGTTTATCAATATAATGTCAAGTTCCAGAACCTTGCCCGCTATGCCAAGAAAGACATCCCAGATGGCAAGAGGAAGATTTATCAGTTCCGTGGTGGTCTGAAGGATGAACTCCAACTAGCTCTCACCTTGTTCGAGCCTGATGAATTTGATCAATTCTATAACATGGCACTTAAGCAAGAGGCAGCCCAGCTCAAGATGGAAGCTTCCAAAAAGAGGATCCGAGATGCTGTTCACCCCTCCTCTTCTTCCCAAGTGGTTGCAAAGTAGCAGAAGTTTTGGCTTCCACCTCCTCCACTGATCCGACCTCCCAACAACAACAACAAGCATTCTGGTGGCCGTGGTTTCTCCCACCCACCCAACCCAAGCAATCAGTCAAAGAATCACTTTCAAGCTTCGAAGTCAAGTGCTCCTTATCACCGTCCTCTCTCATAAGTGGTGTGCAACAAGTGTGGCCAGAAGGGTCACTATGCTAACAAGTGCCCCAACCCAAGGCGCCTTCCGCCTCCTCCACCTGTCAGTACTGCTATTGTCAAGCACAACCCCAAGGCCGCAAGAGTGAATCTGATGAATGTAGCTCAAGCGGAGAATTCTTCTGATGTGATATTGGGTAACCTCTCAGTTAACTCTGCTCCTGCAAAAGTATTATTCGATTCAGGTGCATCGTATTGCTTCATCTCAAAACCTTTCTTGTCCAAGCATGAGTTGCCTACAGAAATTTTGCAAGATCCTTTTCGTGTGGTTTCTCCGGGTATGAGGATGAGCTCTCATATTGTAGCTCCTAACGTTTCTATCAAGATGGGCAATTATAAATTTCTGGCTTCTCCTATTGCTCTCGGCAACTCCGACATTGATCTTATTCTTGGGATGGATTGGCTTTCCCACCATGATGCTCACATTGATTGTGCAAATAAGGAAGTCTAGATTACTCATCCTGACGAAGACGTGATTATCTTCGCATCTCGAGATAACACAGTTAGGCTATTCTCTCTCAATGACAAGGGCGAGATTAATGCCATCTCTCAAATTCCGGTGGTCAATGAGTATGAAGATGTTTTCCCTGAAGAGCCTCCATGAGTGCCTCCACATCGTCAAGTTGAATTCGTCATTGAACTCGAGCCCGGTATCGAGCCAGCATGTCGGCGTCCGTACAAGCTTTCCCGTGATGAGTTGAAGGAGCTGAAGAAACAACTCGATGAGCAAGAGCAAATGGGTCTAATCAGGCCTAGCACTTCTCCTTGGGGCTGTGGTGTCTTATTTGTCAAAAAGAAGGATGGAACGGAGCGCCTTTGCGTTGATTACCGGCCATTGAACAAGAAGACAATAAAGAACAAGTATCCGCTCCCCAACATCAATGAATTGTTCGAGCAGCTAAAAGGAGCAAAAGTGTTCTCAAAGCTCGATCTCCGGATGGGTTATCACCAGATCCGTATCCGTGAAGAAGATATTCACAAGACTGCATTCAGAACAAGCTACGGCTCCTATGAATACACAGTCATGTCTTTTGGCCTCGCAAATGCTCCACCCACCTTCTCGAGAATGATGCACTACATATTCAACCCCTAGACCAACGAATTTGTGCTCGTCTATCTGGATGACATCTTGGTATTCTCCAAGAATGAAGAGGATCATGAAAAGCACCTCCGTTTGGTTCTCGACAGACTCCGTGAACACAAGTTCTATGCCAAGTTCTCTAAATGTGAATTTTGGCTTGATAAGGTCTTATATCTTGGCCATATCATCTCTGCTGAGGGTATTTCTGTCAACCCCGAGAAAGTTGAAGCGATTGTCAATTGGGAACCCCCTCAGAACGTCAAGCAACTCTGAAGCTTCCTTGGTCTTGCTAGCTATTGCAGAAGGTTCGTTGAGACCTTCTCTAAGATTGCCAAGCCTCACTCCAACTTGCTGCAGAAGAATGTCAAGTATAACTGGTCTCCGGATTGTGATGTGGCATTCAAAACTCTCAAAGAAAAGCTCATCTCTGCTCCGGTTCTTAATCCTCCAGATGAGTCCAAGCCCTACGAAGTATTCTGTGATGCTTCTCTTCAAGGACTTGGTGGTGTGCTAATGTAAGAGAAGAAAATTGTGGCATACACTTCTCGTCAATTGAAGCCAAATGAGAAGAACTACCCCACACATGATCTCGAGCTAGCAGCAGTGGTACACGCCTTGATCACGTGGAGACTCCTTCTGTTGGGCAGAAAAGTGGAAATCTTCACCGATCACAAGAGCTTGAAGTACATCTTCACACAGCCGGACCTGAACCTTCGCCAGACTCCTTGGGTTGAAATGATCCAAGAGTATGATCCAAGCATCGAATACACACCTGGCAAGGCCAATGTCATTGCAGATGCCTTGAGCAGAAAGGCATATTGCAACAATATCCTTATCAAGCTGTTTCAGCCTGAGCTTTGTGAATCTTTGAGGAAGCTCAACCTCCAAGTTGTTCCGCAAGGCTTTCTTGCAAATCTTCAAGTTGCTCCTACCTTGGAAGATCAGATCCGTGAGGCCCAACTCAGTGATGCCATGGTGCAGAAAGTGAAACATGGAATTGCAAAGGGTACTCCCAAATACAAGTGCTATCGCGTTGATGAGAAAGACACCTTGTTCTTTGAGGACAGACTTGTGGTTCCCAAGGGTGATCTCAGGAAGCTCATAATGAACGAAGCACATGACTCCCTCCTCTCAATTCATCCTGGAAGTTCCAAGATGTACCAAGACCTCAAGCAATCTTACTGGTGGACTCGCATGAAAAGGGAGATTGCCCAATTCGAGAATGAATGTGATGTCTGCAGAAGAGTGAAGGCAGAGCATCAACGTCCAGCCGGTCTCCTCCAACCTCTTCCTATTCCCGAGTGGAAATTCTGCCACATTGAAATGGATTTCGTCACTGCGTTTCCTGAGTCCAGGAAGGGGAACGATGCTATATTTGTGGTAATTGACAAGCTAACCAAAGTAGCTCAGTTCCTTCCAGTCAAAGAATCCATCAATGCAGTTCAGCTGGCAGAGTTGTACACTTCCAGAATTGTGTCGTTACATGGCATTCCTCAAGTTATCTCCTCCGACCGTGGAAGTTTGTTCACATCCAAGTTCTGGGACTCCTTTCAGTCAGCCATGGGCACTAAGATCCGTTTCAGCACTGCGTTTCACCCTCAGACTAGTGGTCAAGTCGAAAGAGTGAACCAGATCCTCGAAGACATGCTTAGAGCTTGTGTCATCTCTTTTGGCATGAACTGGGAAGATTGTCTCCCGTTTGCCGAATTCTCTTATAACAACAGTTTCCAAACAAGTGCCGGCAAAGCTCCTTTTGAAATCCTCTATGGCAGAAAGTGTTGTACTCCTCTCAAATGGTCCGAGACTGGTGAACGTCAACTCCTTGGCAATGACTTGATCTCAGAAGCCGAAGAAATGAGCAAAGTCATACGTGAGAATCTCAAGGCCGCTCAGTCGCGTCAAAAGAGTTACTATGACGGCAAGCATCGTGATTTGGCTTTCGACATTGGGGGTCATGTCTATCTCCGTGTTTTTCCTATGAAAGGCACCCAAAGATTTGGTATCAAAGGCAAGCTTTCTCCTAGATACGTGGGCCCTTTCAAGATTCTTGGCAAAAGAGGCTATCTAGGCTATCAACTTGAGCTTCCATCCAACTTTGCAAATGTTCATGATGTGTTTCACGTGTCTCAACTCCGCAAGTGCTTCAAGACACTTGAATGCACCATTCCGTTCGAGGAGATTGATCTTCAACAAGACTTGTCTTACAGTGAGCACCCCATTTCTATTCTCGAAGAAACTAAGCGCAAGACCCGCAACAAGTCAATCAAGTTCTTGAAAGTCAAGTGGTCACACCATACCGACCGAGAAGCTTCGTGGGAACGAGAAGATCACCTTCGTTCCGAGTATCCTTCCTTCTTCCACTCCTAGATCTCGGGATGAGATCTTTTCGTAGTAGTGGAGAGTTTCTAAAGCCCCAGATGTAACACTTTCCCAATATGGCAATATATGAAACTTTGGCTTCATCAACTCCATTATGGGCTCTTCTTTCCTTTTGGGTTTCCTCGTTTTGTCGTGTGCGTGTGTGCATTTCATCCATGTCATGTTGTCATGTGCATTGCATTGCATTTGTGTTGTCAATTGCACCCGGTCTCACTCGTCTCTTCCCGTTGTCTGTTTCGAGTTCCGATGCTCACACACGTGCCCGTGGCATCCCCGAGTCCTTCTTTCGTGTGTGGCCGTGTAACGTTTCCGGAATGACGTGAGACTTGTCGTGCGATGTTGTTTTGGTACGTGTAGGCCGCCTGTCATGTTTCATCGCGTTTGGAGTTCGTTTGGTACTCCAACAGTTAACCTAGTGGGCTAAAAGAACCTCTTCTTTAAGACCCAAGACCCCCTCCACAACAGCCCACTAACCCAGAACAACCCTTCCCATCATCTCGGTCGTCGAACCGTGATCACGTGGCCGAAAACCGCTCCCCATTTGGAGTCTCCTAGCTCCCTATGCCTATAAAAACGTCCACACCCCTCCATTTTCGCGACACAACCCTAAGTTTTCGTCCTTCCGCGCCGCCGGACACGTCCGTCCGCCGCCGTACAGCCACTCAGGCCTCGACACGTGTCCGCAGCCGCCGGCCGCCGCCTCCACCGCGCCGCCGGGCCCGCCAGCCCGGATCAGGCCCGTCCGGCCCGCGTGGCCACCTCCGCCGCCCGCAGCATCTTCACCGCCGCCGGCGAGCTCCGCCCGTCGCCGGCCCGAGCTCGCGCCACCGCCTCTGCCTCCCGCCGGCGACCCCGACCCCGCAGCGCCTTCCTCAGCCGCCGGCGACCTCCAGTCGTCGGATCGTCGCCGCCCGACCGGCCGCTCTGCCCCGGTCGGCACCCTCGCCGCTCGGGTCCTCCGCCGCCGATCGGCCGCCACGCCCCGCCATCCCGGCCGGCCCCGCCGCTGTCTCCCTCGCCGCCGGAAGACCGCGCCGTCGCGCCCCCGATCCGATCCACGCCGGTCGAACCCTAACGGGTCGGATCTGTGATACGTCCAAAACGTATCTATAATTTCTACTTGCTCCATGCCACTTTTGGGTGATATTGCTATGATATTCATACACTTCCATACACTTTTGATCATATTTGGACTAACTTACTAATCCAGTGCACCCCAGTGCCAGTTTCTGTTTTCGGCTGTTTTTGTATATCAGGTTTTCACGTTTCGAGAACTGCCCAGAAAAATCCAGAAAAATTATATAAAAAATCTGCGATCCGGAAACAACACTGCGTCCGAAGGGCAGCCTGGGGGCTACAGGGGCTCCAGGCGCCCTGTGGGCGCGCCCCCCTGGG
>LR738710.1:294167437-294200911 GCA_902687465.1 Secale cereale | reverse complement strand
TGGGCCCCCCGAGGCTCCCCCGGTGCCCTACTTTGGCATATATTTAAAGGGTCCTCCGTAACCCTCAGAACAGGAACTCTTTTTGCGATCCCATCTCTGTTCCGACGCCGCCGCCGCTTCCAAGATCGGGAGCACCAGGAGAACTCTTCCCGGCACCCTGCCAGAGGGGAGGATCACCACCGGGAGCTTCTCCACCACCATGGACGCCTCCCGGATGACTCGTGAGTAGTCTCCCTTGGACCATGAGTCCATGACCAGTAGCTATGTGATGTTCTCCTCCCGTTCTTGTGCTTCACTAATTAGTCCTCGTGAGCTGCCCTACATGATCGAGGCACCTCTGTAATCCTTATGCTGTTGCTATGTTGAGTTTGCTGGGATCCGATGGATTATGAGATTATGTTCAGATTGATCTTGAGTAATATATTTGATTCATCTCTTTTATATTTTAGTTCATAAGTAATTCTTGCATGTTCTCCGTTGTTATTTATTGCTTTGGCCGAGTAATAGGTAGTGACTCCAAGAGGGAACGTTATGCTCGATTGTGGGTTCATGCCCCTCGATGACTAGCTTGAGTGACAGGAACATGAGTCTAGGGGATGTGATGTTTCCACAAGGGGGAAAACAACGGTGCTTGTGCCCGCGGGTGCAAGGATTGTTTACTTTACGCAAAGTTCTTTTAATGCAGTTGTCTGTTGCATTGAGTTTACACTATGGGTGGGACTCGCAACTTAATACCAGCGAGATGTTCTGGATAGATATCTCAAGGTGGATGATTAGTAGTAGATATTGATGGATTTCGGTCTACTTACTTTGGCGTACCGCCCATGCTTTGAACCTCAACCTTTCTTGCAATGTAGTCAGCATTGGTTTGCGTTCGTGGTCCTGTCAATTGCCCAGCTGTAATTTGTTTACCTCACATAGCTGATTTATCGTCTTTTCGGAGAGAGACATCACTAGTGAACATCATGAGACTCCGGTCCATATTACCATCATTGATCACATCCACTATTTACTTTTCGCTATTTACTTACTATTGCAAAACTCTATCTATCACTACTATCATATTGCTTTTAACCCTTTGTGAACTACAAGGCCGGAGGGATTGACAACCTCTCTGTACTCGTTGGGAGCAAAGTTATTTGTATCTGTGTGCAGGTCCACGTTGATTGCTAATTGCGCCGTTAGCAATAGACACCTACTTGTAGAACCTAGGAGTCTCTGGGGATTCGATCCTTGGCATCTTTGCTAGGGGAAAACACTTCTACTTACTGCATCTTACACCTTCCACTTGGGGTAACCAACGAGGGGTTCGAGGCCCATCAAGGAGTATTTTCTGGCGCCGTTGCCGGGGACTCCACTCTTCAGGATAGGGGAGTTGCATGCTATCTTTTACCTTTGCTTTTTAGTCTTGTTAGTTTACCTTTCATTTTTGCTTTAGTATCTTTTATCAAAAATCACAAAAAAAAATTATTTGCCTTTTTATTAGTAGTCCTTTCTGTTTAGCCAAACATGTTAGGATTTGGTGCTTTGAGGGAATCAGAAGTTCTAGATTTCCATCAAAGGGATGGAGAAAATATGAAGAAGGCATGGGACAGAATTTCTGATGCACATAGGAGAATTATGCCTTGGATACCTATAAAAATTGTGCTTAGAAATTTTTACCATGGTCTTTTTAAATGGTGTAAACACTCCCTTGACATTATAGCCAAGGGAGATTTCCTAGAATGTGATGAAGCTAGAGCTCTTGAAATTATACATGGTCTATCTAGTTACTTTGTTTATGATCATAATTTTGATACTGTCATAGATAGACTTGCTACTATTGAAAAGAGAATGGATGCTCTAGACTTAATGAAGGTAGAGAAACCTAAATCCAATAAAAGAGACATTCTGGAAATAGACGATGATTGGGAGCCTTTTGTTAGGATTAGCATCTCTAATCAAGACTTCCTTGCTTATTGTGATATTGGATCTATGGTTTCTACTATGCCAAAAATTGTTCATGATTCTTTAAAATTTAACATGGATAGATTACCATCTTATCATGAACATACTAATGGAGATATTTCTGAAATCCAGGGAAAAATAAAAGACGTGCCAGTTTAATTCCTTAAAGGGAATGTAATGATTGATTTCTTCATCGTGGAGCCAAACCAAGGAAATATAGTGCTTAGAAGGGACTTCCTCCGAGCAGTTAAAGGCTTCATCGATATAGGTAAGGGACAAATCCTCTTACGCGGGAAGGCAAAAGGTGTGTACCCCTTTCCTAGAAGGGACAATAATGAACTTGTTGAGGAACCATTTGAAGCAATCTATAACTCCGATTATTATGATGGTTATTGATTCCTCTATGCATTATGCCTAGCTTAAAGGCATAAAAGAAAGCGCTTTTGGGAGGCAGCCCACATGAATAAAATTTTTGCTTTTGTTGTGTCTTGATGTTGTTTACTGCTGTAGCATCATCATTGTATCTTTTCATTTCATATTTGTGCCAAGTATAGCCTCTGATTGCTAGAAAGTTCAAAAGTTGTGAGGTGCTATCCAGGAAACAGATTCTGTCCTTGGATAGAAAAATTCGTATAAAATCACCAGCTCATCTTTTTGGTCTGAATTTTTTCGACAGCGTTCTCTATATAATTTTCTTTCGTGCGTCAGTTCTGAGTTTTTTGATTTGAGTTGCAGAAGTATCCCGAACTGATCAATTACTGCCTGCTGTTCTGTTTTTACAGATTCTGTCCTGTTTTGCCTTACCTTCACTTTGCAAATTAAGAACTTGCTTTTTCTTTGCAAAAACCTTTTGGCAATCTTGAGAAACAGTAGAACTTCAAGAATATCCTTATTTCCAGCAAGGTATAATTATTTTATTAAGGGTACTAACCTCGCTAATCAGATTATGATGAGTTATGTATGAAGGGAGTTTTCAAGTGTGCGAGGGAAGATGATAAAAAGATTCAGGAGTGTCAAGCGCTCAAGCTTGGGGATGCCCCCGTGCACCCCCAAGAAATATTCAAGGAGACTCAAGCGTCTAAGCTTGGGGATGCCCCCGTGCATCCCCTTCTCCATCAACATTATCAGTTCGTCTTTCGTTTCGCTATATTTTTATCACTTCATGTGTTATGTGCTATGCTTGGAGCATCTTGCTTTTAGTTTTCTTTTTAGTTTTTCATAACAAGTCGGAACCCAGCATTCCTTTATGTGGGAGAGAAACATGCTCCACCTCTACCTAGAACATAACATAGAATTTTCATGTCTATCTATGCTGTGTGTGTTCTTTGTCTTTTAATAGCTACTATCGTGCTCTGCTCTTAGTATTCATGCTTATCTTTTCAAGAGCTTTTATTTAGTTGGTTGCTTGAACTCTCTTTAATTACCATGCTCACCTTATTAAGAGAGTTTGCTTCCGTTGCATGGGTTAATGTGTCTATGATAAAGATGCTACTTTCATGATGGTGCTTAGTAGTTCAGGTTTTCTTTTGGTTAATCTCGAATAGCTGGGGGGTTCCCAATGTGTTATTGGAGTACCAACTTGGTTTGTTTGCCTATGATGTGGTATGGTTTAGTAATATCTTCCTTCGAGAATTTATTTTGATTGACTTAGCATATGTCACGCATATTCAAGACTGTAAAGAAAGTCTGTCAAGCCTTGATGTTCTTTTGTTTCTAAGTAGCGATATAACTACCATGCCTGATTCAATATTGCTTTGTCGCTCTGCATGATTATGACCGTCATTGCTCTCTTAGTTGGTCGCTCCCAGTCTTTTTGCTAACCTCCACCTGCACTAAGCAAATTAACCATGCAATACATAGCTCATGGGAAAGTAGCCTAAAAACTATTGTGGTAAAGAATATGTTGCTTATGTATCTTATTTCTTATAAGTTGCTTGCTGAGCGGTAACCATGTTTCTGGGGACGCCATCAACTGTCACACTTTTGTTGAATATCATGTGAGTTGCTATGCATGTTCGTCTTGTCTGAAGTAAGGGTGATTTACCGTGGGTTGAATTAATATGCATATTGTTAGAGAAGAACATTGGGCCGCCAACCAAAGCCATGCATCATGGTGGAAGTTTTAGCTTGGACCTTAATCCTCAATCTCTCATGAGAATATGCTTATGCATTAAAGAGGAGTCCATCATCTATTTTCTATGTTGTCCCGGTATGGATGTCCTCAAGTTGAGATCTATCAAAAACGAGAAATCAAATGCGATCTATCTCCTTGGACCTTTGTACAGGTGGCATAGAGGTACCCCTTTGTGACACTTGGTTAAAACATATGTAATGCAATGATAACCCATGGGGATCCGAGCTAATTAGGACAAGGAGCGAGCACTATTGGTATTCGATGCATGAGGCTTGCAACTTATAGGATGTTTTATGCATGACACATATGAAGTACTACTACCGTTGACACAATTGCTTCCATGTTTTCAAAATAAAAACCTCTAGCACTTAACCTTTCTTTTACCTTTATGTTGAAGCACCAACTACTGAGAGCATGATTGTCATTCTGAGTGTAATGTGCATTGTCCCAAAGTAGCATTGTCTTTTGTATGATTGTGATATCGTTTATTCTGAAATGATTGTATCTAGTCATCACTTAAACTTTGAAGGTGCCCCTGCATTTATGTTTTGCATCACTAAAGGGGGTAAGCTAGATATCACTTTATCATATTTGCACATCATGTTCATTGCAAATCTTTTTGATGTTTCAGTTTCATGTTGTAAAACTTTCAGTCATTTGTGATTTTCTCTTGAGGCAACTTAATTACTTTAGAATCATTGTCTCAGTAAGCTTTTGTCATATGACTATGAGAAAGTCCTATATGGTTAATGGCATGTCACCACAGAAATTATTCTTGTTATCATTTACCTACTCGAGGACGAGCAGGAATTAAGCTTGGGGATGTTGATACGTCCAAAACGTATCTATAATTCCTGCTTGCTCCATGCCACTTTTGGGTGATATTGCTATGATATTCATACACTTCCATACACTTTTGATCATATTTGGACTAACTTACTAATCCAGTGCACCCCAGTGCCAGTTTCTGTTTTCGGCTGTTTTTGTATTTCAGGTTTTCACGTTTCGAGAACTGCCCAGAAAAATCCAGAAAAATTATATAAAAAATCAGCGATCCGGAAACAACACTGCGTCCGAAGGGCAGCCTGGGGGGGGGGGGCACAGGGGCTCCAGGCGCCCTGTGGGCGCGCCCCCCCGGGCCGCGCCGGGGGGGCGCCTGGGCCCCCTGAGGCTCACCCGGTGCCCTACTTTGGCATATATTTAAAGGGTCCTCCGTAACCCTCAGAACAGGAACTCTTTTTGCGATCCCATCTCTGTTCCGCCGCCGCCACCGCTTCCAAGATCGGGAGCACCAGGAGAACTCTTCCCGGCACCCTGCCGGAGGGGAGGATCACCACCGGGAGCTTCTCCACCACCATGGACGCCTCCCGGATGACTCGTGAGTAGTCTCCCTTGGACCATGAGTCCATGACCAGTAGCTATGTGATGTTCTCCTCCCGTTCTTGTGCTTCACTAATTAGTCCTCGTGAGCTGCCCTACATGATCGAGGCACCTATGTAATCCTTATGCTGTTGCTATGTTGAGTTTGCTGGGATCCGATGGATTATGAGATTATGTTCAGATTGATGTTGAGTAATATATTTGATTCATCTCTTTTATATTTTAGTTCATAAGTAATTCTTGCATGTTCTCCGTTGTTATTTATTGCTTTGGCCGAGTAATAGGTAGTGACTCCAAGAGGGAACGTTATGCTCGATTGTGGGTTCATGCCCCTCGATGACTAGCTTGAGTGACAGAAACATGAGTCTAGGGGATGTGCTGTTGCCACAAGGGGGAAAACAACGGTGCTTGTGCCCGCGGGTGCAAGGATTGTTTACTTTACGCAAAGTTCTTTTAATGCAGTTGTCTGTTGCATTGAGTTTACACTATGGGTGGGACTCACAACTTAATACCAGCGAGATGTTCTGGATAGATATCTCAAGGTGGATGATTAGTAGTAGATATTGATGGATTTCGGTCTACTTACTTTGGCGTACCGCCCATGCTTTGAACGTCAACCTTTCTTGCAATGTAGTCAGCATTGGTTTGCGTTCGTGGTCCTGTCAATTGCCCAGCTGTAATTTGTTTACCTCACATAGCTGTTTTATCGCCTTTTGGGAGAGAGACATCACTAGTGAACATCATGAGACTCCGGTCCATATTACCATCATTGATCACATCCACTATTTACTTTTCGCTATTTACTTACTATTGCAAAACACTATCTATCACTACTATCATATTGCTTTTAACCCTTTGTGAACTACAAGGCCGGAAGGATTGACAACCTCTCTGTACTCGTTGGGAGCAAAGTTATTTGTATCTGTGTGCAGGTCCACGTTGACTGCTAATTGCGCCGTTAGAAATTGACACCTACTTGTTGAACCTAGGAGTCTCTGGGGATTTGATCCTTGGCATCTTTGCTAGGGGAAAACACTTCTACTTACTGCATCTTACACCTTCCACTTGGGGTAACCAACGAGGGGTTCGAGGCCCATCAATCTGCTTCGCCCGACCCGACCCGCTCTGCTACTCCACCCGATCCGCTGAGGTTGCTATTTCTTTTTATCACTAAGTCATTTAAACTTGTTATATGATGGCATCTTTGCATGGTTGTATCTTTTATTGTGCTTGTCCAAATTGTGCATATGATATATCAAAATGATCGTGGTGATGTGCTCTACGTTTTGTTCCATTGTGGCATGCTTGTTTGAGTCCATCTAGAGGTCTTAATCTTCGTGACAAGAGTGCTACTTGTTATAAACTGGTGCAACTTATTATTTTCATGCCATGTTTGAGATGTGATAACTTGGTGCATGTTTATCCAAATGAAGCAAATGGTATGTCAAAATGTTCGTTGTGAGATGCTCTACATGATGGTTGCTGTAGCATTCATGTTAGGGTTCATTTTGCCATGTTAATCTCCGTTGCAAAAGTGCATGTGGCTGTTAAGTTATGTAACATGTTATGAGATGCCGATTTGAAGTGCTCGTTGCTATTGATGTGTTTGTCCCCTTATCACAAGCCAATATGTTTTAGAATTTCCATCATGTGGTCTTTGCTGTGGTGCAAACCATTTTCCATGATATGCCTTGAGGTGACTTAAACATGCTTGTAAACATGCCATGCCAACATAACTGTTTTATATTTAGTGAAATTTCTGCTAAGTCTGGAATCTGTCATATCCTGATGCTATGTTTGCTTGATGCCCTAGTCAAATCCATGTCAGTTTTGGTGTGGCCATTGTTCATTCCTTGTTGTCCATGTTGTTGTCTATACATTCATGCCCTTACTTGCTCATATGGCTTGCTGTAGCTTATTTATTTCTTGCCCCCAAGTTGCTATAAATTATAACTGTCAGGTTTTTAACGTCATGATCAAAATGTTGTAGCTTGTTGCTATTGATCCGTGCCTCCCTCCTATGGAGTTGCTCCAATGGAGTTGTTTGCTGTCTGATATGTCTACTTCATGTCCATGCTTCTTGTCACCATGTTTGATTGCTGTAGGGTATGTATTTCTTGCTCCAAAGTTGCTATGTGACTGTTATTTTCAGCTTAGCATTGAACCTTGTTTCGTGTGTATGTGTTGAACCGTTGCTCCGTTTTGAGCGTGTCCTATATGAAACTTGTGTGATTTTCCATGTAGAATCATAATATCATGTTGTTAACATGTTTGGAGTTTGTTTGCTTGATGTTTGGGTGCATCTTGCACCGTTACCATGTTTGACTTGTTTTCCTCATATCTTCTAGACCGTAGCTCCGAATTAAATAAACTTTATATGAAACTTGACTAGAATTTAGTGTAGATCATCATGGAGCATGGTAACTTGCTGTTTAACAACTTTAACTTAAGGTTTGTTCAGATCTGGACCAATTTCAACATATGCATATGAGGACTTACCGGATTTGCTTTATGTGGATTCCGGCCTCATTTAAACTTGTTGTCTTGTGTTGTTCTTGTGTGCTTCATCCCTTGACATGTATTGCATCATAAGAGCATCATACTTGCATCATGTTGATTGTGCATTGCACTTTGTTTGATTCTCGTGCCCCGTTGTGTTCTTGTGTTGAGTAGAGCCGGAAGCTGAGACCGAGCACGACAACGAGGTTACTACCGAGGTTGAGTACGAGGAGCCGTCTTACGATCCCATCGACGACTCGACAGGCAAGATGACCTGACCCAGATATCATTAATATCTTTGCCTATTGCTAGATGTCTCGCTCTTTAGCTTATCACCTCGATGCCCATGTTTGTTTGTCAGCCTCCTATTGTAACCATGAATCTGTCTAACCACACAACCTAGCAAACTTTGTTTGGCTACGTAAGCTTCACTCAGCCCCTCTTATAGCATTGCTAGTTGCAAGAGAAGATTTGAAGATTCTTGCTTCATGTTGAAGTTATTGTTGGGATATCACACTATATAAACTCTTAAACTAAATCATCTATATATTGGTAATGGGTGGAAGGCTAAGCCTCTTGCTTGGTGATTTGTTCCACTCATGCCGCCCTAGGAACCGTTTAAACCGGTGTTATGTTCCTTGATTATGCGTTCCTAACACGGTTGGGGTTATGGGACCCCCTCGATAACCCGCTTAGCGCTAAACCTTTTCCAGCAAGGCCCGACATTGCTACTCCATTTGCCTAATAACTAAAACTTGCATAGGGACTAGCTATCCCGTGATCTTAATTAACAACCCCGGGCCAGTGCTCCACATGAGTGTTGGTCCAACCTAGAGCAGCTTGCGTCACCGCCCCTTGGCAACTCGGGGTAACTGGATGTTGTAACCATAGCTCATCCGGTCGTGTCCTGAGACTAGATACTCGCGGCTACTGTCAGGGTGTCGGCATGCCGGGAGGTCTTGCTGGATTAGTTTTACCTATGTCGGTATATCTTGAGCACGGGATTCCGAGAATACTCGGGCCTTCCCACCTTGGAGTTGCGACTCCGCAGATCGTGAGCTTGTAATGGGCTAAGTTGGGACACCCCTGTAGGGTTTTGAACTTTCGAAAGCCGTGTCGCGGTTTTGTGGCAGATGGGAATTTGTTAATATCCGGTTGTAGAAAACTTGACACCATGTTCTGAACACACTACCAGCGTGAGTAACCGTGACGGTCATTTTCCGAAAGGGGTTCGAGAAGTGAACACGGTGGGGTTATGATTGACGTGCTTAGATAGGATCACTTCGTAATCATTTTGGCGCTCGTGGCACTTCTCTTCTCGCTCTAAACACATAAGCTAGTGCTAGTGCAGCGGCAACCTTTTATCTTTCTTCAGCCTTGTTCCACACCCAAGGCTTAGATAGTTTTGCTACCCGGGAATGGGATTGCTGAGTCCTCCATGGCTCACAGATTCTACACCACACCAGATGCAGGTACTATGGTGGACTACACAGGTGAAGGCACCGAGCTGTACTGGGAGTTCGATGAAGAACGTAGTCGATACTATGTGCACTCTCCCGATGATCATTAGTGGCTTCTACTAGGGGCGATTCGGACCTTGTGGCTTTATGTATTTGGTATCTTTCATTTGGATCTTCGTCCGTAGTCGGACTGTGATGTTATTTGGATGATGATTTGCTTATGTAATGTATTGTGTGACGTGGCGACTGTAGGCCAACTATCCTATTGCAATTTCGTCCCTAATTTTACATGAGTCGTGCAAAGATACCATACTTGAGATCATTCTAGTATGGGCTTATACCTTTAAGTCGTGCCTCGACACGTAGGAGGTATTATCCCATACTGGGCATTACATGCCCGCATTACTAGTGACGGGGGTGACATGAGGTCACTCTCGGGACGGGGTCGTTCTTGGATAGGCGGCCATGATTGTTTTCATAGGGCACCGAACACACCGTTGGTACCCCGTGCCCGTGGTATGTGATATGGGAGCGAGGCTCCACGATTTTATGATGTGAAATGTTGGGCACGGGGGTTGCTACCAATCGAGTGGACTCCATGTTAGTGTCGTCTAGGGAAAGATAGTGATCGGGTGCTTACCCCGGGTACTTGAGGTATCGCGGGTCGTGGATGACACGGAAGTTCCCCGGATCTAGTGGGTAAAGTGTGCAACCTCTGCAGAGTGTAAAACTATTCGAATAGCCGTGTCCACGGTCAAGGACAGTTGGGTAACCGCTCTTGGGCTACGTCTAATGTGTGCGAAACCCTATGTGTGTGTGTGTGTGTGTGTGTGTGTGTGTGTGTGTGTGTGTGTGTGGAAGCTCTGTTCGAATTAAGTCAAAAGACTTGACAAGATGAAAGAGATCATAACTTGGCTATGTTGATATCTGTAACCTATGATGCATGCTTCACTAAAGGTAGTTCATGACATTGCACTCACAAATTTGCTTTCTGCAAACATATCCTATTTATAGCTATTTCATATCTTGTCATACTTGTTCCAAAAACATGGGTTGCTTGCAAGTACATTCAAAGTACTCATTGGCTTGCCACTGGTTATTTAATGGCTTGCCACACCGAATGCAAGTACTCTCTCCCAGTCAGAATGCCTGTAGGGTTAAGGCAGATGGCATGGGTTCTACTTATCTACGAAGACTTCCGCTATTCGAGTTTATTTGCTATTCATCCGCAAGGCTTTATCTATGTAAGACTTGGCCATAATGGTCATAATTTGTGTAAGATGGTATGGATGGTTGTAAGACTCTTGTTATTCAGCTTCTGTGTGTTTAGTGAGCATTGATCTCTGGGATCACTGTACATGTGCATTCGGTGATCTTGACTCATAAGTCGGGGTCCTCACAGAGCTGGTATCAGAGCCATCCTGACTATATGAAGCCTTAGTTAGCATGTGCGTTAGTTAGGATGAGACCCTTTTCATAAACCTTCTGAACCTCTCTTCTTTTCTAAACCTTGCCAAAACCTGAGATATCATCAGCTTATTAACCTCCCCCATTTAACCTTTGTAGATGGCCGCTTTACCTGAAGAGCTCCTGACCAATGGGTTCCCCTTGCTTCTTGAGGATAGCCTCCAGGAGTGCCAGTTCCACCGAGCACCCATCCTCACCTACCATGAGCATTGGGTTAGCGACATCGAGGTGGATTACCATGTGGAAGTAATCGTGAAGACAGACGATCCTCCCACAAGTTGGTTCTTCGAGGGACCCTAGATGGCAACACTACTCCTCGCTGTCGAGGCAGCTGAACTCAAGGCACTAACCCGCCTCCGAGAACTTCTTCAAGAGATGGCAGCCAAGATGACAACCCGCTTCTTGCCTTACCGGAAGGAAGGTGAAGAGGAAAGCAGCGCACAAGCCCCTCCACTGAAGGAAGGACTTCCACTTCGATTCCAGACCTACTTCAGCCTTTGTGCCGACAGCTTGGCACAAGAGTTGGCCTCAGAATCGATGAAGCTCTGAGAAGAACTCCACAAGACCAAGCCACTTCTTCGACAAGCACAAGAGAAGACGGAAAGGATCAAGAAGGAAGGTGCGCCTCCTGGGCAACCCACTATCGCGTATTGAGGCGGAAGGCCCTCGGGAGATATATCTTCCAAGGATGAAGAACCACCCCAGCGACGCCATATGACGGCAAGGGAATTTCGCAAGCGTTTCCCCGCACCACCGGCAAAACAATGCCGTGTTCAACTCCTCCACTCCCCCACACCCTCAAGTGATAGGGGGGCCCAGACAGATGAAGACAAGGAGGAAGACCCAGAAGAGCCAGAATACGCGACCGAGCATTCCGCCACTTAGGCATTATTCTCAACTCGGATATGCCAGCTCGTGACCTCTACGGTAGGATAGGTCCTGTAACCCCTATGCGAAGTCGAGTCCTTGTATGGTTCATATGAAGCCATCTAGTGTTTGCTTTTTTGTGTTTGGATGTAAGTCGTATCTTCCCTTCGGGAACGTGTAAACGACTACATCACCCACTTGGAATTTTAATGAATGTGTTTGGCCCTTTTGGCCCTTGCATGAAAATAAATAGTGTCACACCCACCCCCTTACTAGGCACCAATCTTTATTGCTTTCCCTATTCATTCCAAATCATAAAACCTTGACCGCTCCAACAGGATGCCTGTTGTAACTCGTACTGGTACCTCTACCCAGCAGCTCGAAGCCGGAGCATCCGCCCAAGCAGAGGCCAGCCAAGACCAAACCCACGACCAAGCTCCACCACCACCTCCCCTGATCATGGATGTGGCTTAGCTTCTCCAAGCCTTCCGAGAGGAACGCCAAGCCAACACCGTAGCCCTCCAGATGATTGCTCAAGCCATCACCAACAACCGCCAGCCAGCAAGGAATGGCAATGGACGTTCCACATTGGTAGAGTTCAAGAAGCATGCACCACCAACCTTCATCGAGATTGCTGAACCCCTGGATGCACACGACTGGGTCCGCACCATTGAGGACTTGCTGGAACTAGTCGGCTGCACCGAAGACCGCGAGAAGGTGGCTTATGCTGCCCACTGCCTCGGGGGGGGGGGACCGCTAGAGCTTGGTGGGATGGATTCAAGGTCATGCATGCTGGGCAAGACATCACTTGGAATAACTTCAAGGCAGAATTTCGGAAGGCCCAGATTCCTTCCGGAATCATGGCTATCAAGAAGCGTGAGTTTCGATCCATGAAGCAAGGTAGTGGCACAGTCAAGGAGTACATGCAGAAGTTAAGTGTTCTGTCAAGGTATGCCCTGAAGATGTTAGCACAGATGCTGCAAAAAGGGAGCGCTTAATGGAAGGCCTCAATCAGACTCTGCAGTACTCGCTTGTCGTGTGTGACTGCCCAACCTTTCCTGACCTGGTGAACAAAGCACTCATGCTTGAAGACAAGCCGCGTGCTCTGGAAGACACTCGCAAGCGCAAGATGATCAGCAAGGGAAGTTCCAGTAACCAGAAGCCTTGCCCGTGGCAGCCAGCCCCGGTCAATCCTACCTACCAGCAACCAAGAGCTCCTGCACCTCGCACCAACTATCAGCCTTAGCAGTATGCCAACCCAAGGCCAGCATTCAACCCCAATAACAGTGGTGGCAACAAGACCTACAACCCAAACCAAGTCACTTGCTTTGGTTGTGGCCAGTCTGGACACATCTCTAAGGTGTGCCCCAACAAGAAGCCCGATGCCCCATGCCCCAATGCGCAGAACCCAGGACAAGGCCGAGGGATGCCACCAAGGAACCAGGCTCCTTGCAACCCGCCCAACAATGGAAAGGGGCGTGTGAATCACGTCACTGCTGAAGAAGCCCAGGAAAACCCGGACGCCGTGTTGGGTATGTTCCTTGTCAACTCAGCACCTGCAACTGTCTTGTTTGATTCTGGAGCAACGCATTCATTTCTCACTCAAAGATTTGCATTAAAAAGAGGCATGACCCCTACACCGCTGAATAATCCCATGGTGGTACAAACCCCGGAGTAGAGATGAGAGCCAAGATAGGCTGTAAGGGAGTTGGTATCATCATTAACGGTGTAGACTTCCTAGCAGACCTTATCATCTTAAGATCGCAAGGCTTGGATGTGATCTTAGGAATGGATTGGCTCAGCAAGGACAAGGCTTGTTAGACTGTGCCAACCGGACTGTCACTGTGACCAATGACCAAGGAGTCGAAGTCAAGTTTGCCCCCAACTCCTCTTCTGCTCAAACCGCTCAAGTCAACTATCTGTCTGAAGTTGGACTGGAGAAAGTGCCAGTAGTATACGAGTATCCTGATGTCTTTCCAGATGAGCTATCGGGAATGCCTCCGGACCCTGACATTGAGTTCATCATCGAGCTCATGCTCGAGGCATGACCCATATTTAAGAAGCCTTATAGAATGGGGACAGAAGAATTAGCCGAGTTGAAGAAGCAACTGGAAGAGTAGTTGAGGAAGGGATTTATCCGCCCTAGTGCCTCCCCTTGGGGATCACCTATTCTGTTTGTGGCAAAAAGGGACGGTACCATCCGCTTATGCATTGACTACCATTCCCTCAATGAAGTTACAATCCAGAACAAGTATCCACTTCCCAAGATCGAAGATCTGTTTGATCAACTTAGCGGAGCCAAGGTGTTCTCCAAGATCGACCTCAGATCTGGGTACTACCAGCTGAAGATCAGACCTCAAGATATTCCGAAGATGGCATTTGTGACAAGATATGGCCTGTATGAGTGCACGGTCATGTCCTTTGAATTAACCAAAGCCCCAGCTTACTTCATGTATCTCATGAATAAAGTCCTCATGGAATTTTGGACAAGTTTGTTGTTGTATTCATTGATGACATTCTTGTCTTCTCGAAGACGGAGGAAGAGCACGAGCAACATTTGAGGATGTTCCTAGACAAGATTCGAGAGCACCAACTATATGCCAATTTCAGCAAATGTGAGTTTTGGCTGCATAAAGTTGGATTCTTAGGTCATGTCATGACCGAGGAAGGATTATCGGTTGATCCCGCGAAGATCGAAGATATGACCCAATGGCAGTCCCCAACAACCATGAAGGAAGTCAAAAGCTTCCTCGAACTTGCGGGCTATTACCGCAAATTCGTGGAATGGTTCTCCAGCATTGCCCGGCCGATGACTCAGCTCCTGAAAAAGGACAAGAAGTTTGAATGGACGCCAAAATGCGAAGAAGGCTTCCAAGAACTCAAGAAGAGATTGACCACCGCCCCAGTTCTGGCAACACCTGACATTCACAAGGAGTTCATGATATATTGTGATGCCTCTCGAACCGGATTGGGAAGCCTTCTGATGCAAGAAGGACGAGTCATAGCTTACCCCTCAAGGCAGCTACAACCTCATGAAGAGAACTACGCTACTCACGATCTTGAGTTAGCAGCAGTGGTTCATGCCTTGAAGACATGGCGGCATTACCTCCTAGGGAAGCGGTGTGAGATATACATGGACCACAAAAGTCTGTAGTATATTTTCACACAGAAGGAATTGAACATGAGGCAACGAAGATGGTTGGAACTAATCAAGGATTATGACCTCAGTGTTCAATATCACCCCGGGAAGGCTAACGTGGTAGCCGATGCCTTAAGCAGAAAGGCTTGCTCCCTATATGCCATAATTCAAAGGCAGCCAGCCCTGTTTGAAGAGCTGGAACAATTCAGCTTGGAATTGGTCACCCATGGATTTCTAGACTATCTGGAAGTCAAACCAACCCTGATGGACGAAGTCAAGGAAGCACAAGGTGGGCACGCAAGCATTGAAGGCATCAAGAAGGAGATGAAGCTAGGCAAGGCCCCAGGATTCTCCGAAGATCAGCACGGGATTGTTTGGTACAAAGGCCGTATCTGCGTACCAAACAAGATGGAGCTGAAGAACTTGATCTTGCAAGAAGCCCACGACACTCCGTATTCCATCCACCCCGGAGGAACCAAGATGTATCAAGACTTGAAGAAAAGATTTTGGTGGCACGGGATGAAAAGGGAGATTGCCACCTATGTTGCAAAGTGTGACGTGTGCCAAAGGATCAAGGATGAATATCAGCGACCCGCTGGATTGCTCCAACCACTCAAGGTTCCTGAGTGGAAGTGGGATAAAGTCGGAATGGACATCATCACTGGATTACCAAGGTCGAATAAAGGACATGACTCCATCTGGGTCATAGTCGACCATTTGACCAAAGTAGCCCATTTCGTTCCTGTCAAAACAACCTACAGTGGGAACCAGCTGGCCAGCCTCTATATCGATCAAATCGTGAGCCTCCATGGTTTTCCGAAGGAGATTGTGTCAGATCGAGGCACTCAGTTAACTTCAAGGTTTTGGAAAAGATTCCAAGAAGCCTTGGGAACCAAGTTGTCATTCAGCACCGCTTTTCACCCGCAAACTGGAGGACAGACGGAGCAAGTGAATCAAATACTCGAAGACATGCTCCGAGCCTGTGTATTAT
This sequence comes from Secale cereale, assembly GCA_902687465.1. Lineage (NCBI taxonomy): Eukaryota > Viridiplantae > Streptophyta > Magnoliopsida > Poales > Poaceae > Secale > Secale cereale. The sequence continues at coordinate 294,185,027 of LR738710.1, read as the reverse complement.
CTTATGGAGCCAAGTGGGAAGATTGCCTCCGTTTTGCTGAGTTCTCATATAACAACAGTTATCAGTCGAGCCTTCAGATGGCACCATTTGAGGTGTTGTACGGACGAAAGTGTCGCACGCACCTCAACTGGTCAGAAACCGGTGAAGGGCTAGTCTCTGGACCAGATGTTCCCCGCAAAGCAGAAGAGCAAGTCCAACTAGTCACAGAACGTTTGAAGGCTGCCAAATCAAGACAGAAGAGCTACGCCGATTCACATCGCCGAGACATGAGTTTCTGTGTTGGAGACCATGTGTACCTGCGAGTAACTCCTCTAAAGGGAACCAAGCGTTTCCATGTTACAGGTAAACTTGCCCCAAGATTTAATGGCCCCTTCAAGATCACCGACCGACGTGGAGAAGTGGCATACCAGTTGGAACTACTACCTGAGCTATCCGATGTGCACAACGTATTCCACGTGTCCCAACTCCAGAAGTGTCTCCAAGTTCCGGACAAGCCTGATCTCTACAAGGATGTCGATCACCAAGCCATTGACCTTCAGCCTGATTTGACTTACCGCGAGAGGCCCATTCGCATTTTGGATGAAGCAGAGCGACGGACGCGAAGCCGCACCATCAAGTACTTCAAGGTCTAGTGGAGAAACCACACGGAGGCAGAAGCAACTTGGGAACGTGAAGACTATCTTGGATGAAGCCTCTGTCACACCCTGCATTTTGTAACATTGTTATTTCATTAATAAAGCATGAAAATTTGGACCAGCAAAAACTTTTTTGCATCATTTGGTTTTTATTTGGAATTGAGTTTTTCTCTCCCTGGTTTCAAGTGCTCTTTAAAAGTCAACATAGCCTCTCCTTCTATACTTAATCTCCTTACCCCAAACTTCTGCCCAATGATCATACCATGTGTATAGGAAAGTATAGTATATTCTTATAAAATTATTTTGGCCAATTAGTATTTTCAAAAAATAGTTTTCCAAAACCCCCTGAATTGAGATTTGCACTGCAAGTACTAGATCTTGGGTGAAAAAAATCTTTGAAAAGGTATGTTGAATCCTATTAGGTATAGGACTCCCAAGAACCACAAAAGTATAATTTTAAAAGCTATTTTCCTATTTTATTTAAAGGTTTTTTCTTTAGGCCAGAAATGGTCTTTAATAGGTAAAAAATATTTAACTATTTCAAAAATATTTGCCAAAATTCAGAGAGACTCTTAGGACATATATTGTCCATATATGAGAGTTTCAACACATGGTCATGTTCAAAATATTGGGCAAATCCCTCAGAAACCCTTTCAGGATATTTCAAGCTTTTGAAATATTTACAAAGGAAATATTATCTAAAAATTCCAGGGAAATTCTATCATGTCAAATATAACATATTTGATTATCTTGCCAAGCCTCATGCTTTGGGGAGCAAGAAAACCTCATCAAATCCACTCAAAACCATCTCTGTACATTTTGAAGTTTGAGCAACTTTACATTGCCAAACTTGTCCAAATGCTCTCAAACTTGGTACACATGCTAAAATGGTCTAATTATGCATCTAGACCAAATGGCACAAGTTTTGGAGAAGGGTAACTTGATCAGAGTGCCCCAAAATCATTTCTGTTCAGATTCAAATTTGAACAACTTTACATTACCAACTTTTTACTTGTGACCCCAAATTTGGAGGACAAGCCCACAACCCCAAATGATGACACTACACCAAGTGGTGCATCAAGAAGGGATGATTTTCTTAACTTAACCTTGGAAAATCCATTTCTATTAATTTCTAGGGTTTACAAAAGTTGCATTGGCAACTTTGCCCAAATGAGCTCTAATTTGGTGAAAGGGCCTAATTATATGTGCCATTTCATCCTGTGGAGTCTCATGCCAAATGAAACTCATTTACTTGCCCAAAACATCATCAAACACCTTCTGCTATTTTACGAAAACCTTTGATGTGACCTCTTCCACTATTTTCCCTTGCCTCAGGTTCTTACCACAGCACCCCTAGGACCCCTTCTACCTCTAGCAACAATGGCAACACCGCAACTCAATGATTGAGGGGGTTAAACCCCATTTACACATCTGGACAGCCATTTTCACCTGCCTTTCTCAATCCTCTCTCCTTCTAGAAGCCCTCCAGAGCATCCAATGCAAGTTCCTGGTTGTTTATGGTCTCCCTTATCCTCTAGATACTGGTGGCCACGGCCACAGGGCATAAACAATGCCATGGCGGCCATTTGGACGCTCTGGAGCACGCTACAGTGCGCTCTGGCACTGTATCCGCTCCTGACCCGGCGCCTCCTACCACCTCGAGCCTCCCCCTTGCGCCAGCCAAGGCGCCTCGACGTCCGTGACAAGCCTCGGCCCTGTCCCCTCCTCCTTCTCCCTCCTATGGCCTCCCTCGCACGCGCGCCGCCCGCCCGCAAGCTCCAATCTCCGGCCTCACACACGCGAGCCTCTGGAGCCTTCCCCCGCTCCTTCCTTCCCTTCTCTGGACGTGAACCACACCCACGAACACCCCCACACATGCCCCGACGAGCCCCCGTGGCCTGTAGCGACCACAACGAGCTCACCGGCGCACACCTCCTTGGTGGACCGCCGCCCCCCTATATAAAGGCATCCCCGAGCCCTCTACTCTCCATCACTCGCCTCTGGACTTACCCTAGCACCCCCTACACTCACAGCTCTCTGCAAGAAGTTCTCAAGCTCGAGATCGAGCTCGAGCTCCACCGCGGCGGCTCGCCATCGTCCGCTCGGTACGGGCCATCCCTGCTATCCCTGAGCTTCGATCTGAAACCGCCAAGCCTCACTGACCCTTTCCTCTCTCTTTCCCCTCTCTGTTGCAGTCGGAAACAGCCAGAGCAACCACCACCCGACGCCTCTCCGCCGTGTAACCTCATCACCGGTGAACCCGACCGCTCCGGCGACTACCTCCACCACCACCCGAACGGCGACTTCACGCTAACTCCATCCCTGCCCTCAGCTCGCCCTGCCGTGCCCTTCATCGCCGCCGGTGAGCTCGCCGGCCCTCTGAACGGGGGTTAGGGATGACAGGCGGGCCCTGCCTGTCAGCCTCCCATCCCTCTCGCCTCCCCTCTCTCCCTCTGGGCACAGGGCCCCGCCCGTCAGGTTTAAACCTGACGCGCGTGCGCCTCTCGGCTCATCTGGGCCGCAAACCCTCTGGGCCTGCGCGCTGAGGCCATTCTGGCCCAGTTGCACAGTAGCCTTTTTACTTTTCTTTTCTATAGATTTTTCAAATAAATCTACAGGACAAAATAATCATCCAAATTAATTTATTCCAACTCCTAAAATCTTGTAATATTCCAACCTATTTTGTGATGTAACTTTCACACATGTTCCAAATCTTTTTCTGTACTGTTCAAATTAAAATTCAAATATGAACTATATAACCTCTGTTCAAAAATCCATTCACCTTATTCTGTCACTCCAAAACCAAAACTAAGAATTTTTGCCCACTTAGTTTTCCTTCTAGTATTTTATAAAAATGAGTTGACATTTTTCTGAGCATTTGATTTTTCTATTTTTATTATTGTCTTATTTTCCCGTTATTCTATTGCGACGATTAGATACCGTGTTTGACAAAGTTGCTGAAGATGAAGAAGGAGAAGGACTTGAAGGCCTTGAAGACCAAGCCAACCAAGGCAAGCAGCCCTTTGACCATGTCTATGAAACCCCTTTTTTCCATGCATGTCATATAGCACTTATTGTCAATGCACCAGAATCATGTTGAGATGATGACCACTTGTGTGGGTCACCTTATTTCTTTCATATTGAAACTTGCATCAAGCATGACCCTACCTTCCTATGAGGGTTATGCGGGTGGGAATAGATAGGTTGCTATGGTAGTGGCTATGCAAGTGGAACGGGAATATGCAGAATGGTGGAAGCATAGTACTTTTGAAAGACTCTTTCAAAAAACCCATCGGGTGTCACTTATGCTCGAGGGAGATGATGAGTTGGGTTACCACTTCATGACGAAGTGGTGTACCGAGACAAGTGTGTGTGATGTTTTTCAAACGGATTGGTTTAAGTTGCGACTATTATTCCAACCTTACATGCGCAACCACTCTACCCTTATATGGGAAAGGGCATTATCGATTACCTAGGCCGATACTAGCATGGTGCCCGCATTACTAGTGACGGGGGTGACAGGTCACTCTCGGGATGGGGTCGTTCTTGGATAGGCGGCCATGACTGTTTTCATAGGGCACCGAACACACCGTTGGTACCCCGTGACCATGGTATGTGATATGGGAGCGAGGCTCCACGATTTTAAGATTTGAAATGTTGGGCACGGGGGTTGCTACCTGAAAGTGCAACTAATCCCCGGGTGGTTTTGGTAATTAATAACAACATATATATCATTGAACTAATATTCTCTTAAGAATCATTTCAGAAAAGTTCGATGATGTGGGTATGGAAATGTCTGAAGAAGTGGACCCCTCAAAATGCTAAGACAAGCATTGGCAAAAGCTCAAGACTCCATTTTTGGTTTAGTGATCAAAGATCACATTGAGTCCATAGGAAAGCCAATACTATTAAAAGGGGATGAGGTTGTGTTAATGATCTTGTTGCTCAAGTGCTTGGTGATCTAACTCCCTCAACTATCAGCACTATTCACTTCTTAACACACACCCGTAAGTAATCTCGGTCACACCGATTTCTCCAACTCAGTCCCACCGAGATGAACCACTTCAGTTGTTTCTCCAAACCCTAGATTCTCGGTCACACCGATTCTGAGTTTCGGTCTCACCGAAAAAGGGCTGCCAACCTTCTGTGATCAGTTGACATCAATTCGGAATATCCGAGTTTATATTTTCGGTCTCACCGAAATGGCAAACCCTAACCTTTGACTCACTTCGGTCTCACCGAGATGGTATTTTCGGTCCCACCGAAAATCCCAACGTTCACTATATTTGAACTTTCGGTCTAACCGAGTTTTCACTTCGGTCTGACCGAGATTGGTCAAATGTGTGTGTAACGGTTGGATTTTGTGTGGAGGCTATATATACCCCTCCACCCCCTCCTCATTCGTGAGGAGAGCCATCAGAAAGTACCACCACTTCTACCACACACTTTCTGAGAAGTGAACCACCTACCCTTGTGTTGAGATCAAGCCATTCCATTCCTATCATATGAAACTTGATCTCTAGCCTTCCCAAGCTGCTTTCCACTCAAATCTTTCTTCCACCACAGCCATATCAGTGAGGAGAGTTGAGTGTTGGGGAGTTTATCACTTGAAGCACAAGAGCAAGGAGTTCATCACCATCAACACCGTCTATTACCTTTTGGGGGGTGGTGCCTCCTAGATTGGTTAGGTGTCGCTTGGGAGCCTCCGTCGTGATGTGGAGTTGAACCAAGAAGTTTGTAAGGGCAAGGAGATCGCCTACTTCGTGAAGATCTACCCCGAGTAAGGCTAGTCCTCCGTGGGCGTAGGCCGTGATGGAATAGACAAGGTTGCTTCTTCGTGGACCCTTCGTGGGTGGAGCCCTCCGTGGACTCGCGCAGCCGTTACCCTCCGTGGGTTGAAGTCTCCATCAACGTGGATGTACGATAGCACCACCTATCGGAACCACGACAAAAATCTCCGTGTCACCAAACTGCGTTTGATCTTCTCCACCTCTCTTTTACATATGCAATTTACTTTCCGCTGCATAAACTCTAGAATTGCATGTGTAGGGTGTTACTTGAACTGATCTTGTTTGTGAAACTGCCAAAAACTTTGCATGATCTAAAGGCAGATTTTTTATATTGTCAAGTAGTCTAATCACCCCCCCTCTAGACCTACTTTCGATCCTACAAGTGGTATCAGAGCTTTGGTCTCCATTGCCTTGGTTTCCATTGCATTGGACTCCATAAGCTTGGTTTCACAACCTAGGAGAGTATGGCGTCTAGTGAGGGTAATTATCGTAGAGGTCCTTACTTTGATGGTACAAATTTTGCTAGTTGGAAGCATAAAATGAAAATGCATATTCTTGGTCATAACCCAGCCGCATGGGGCATTATTTGTGTTGGCATGCAAGGTGACTTATTTGAAGAAGGAAAAGTTCCGGATCGCGAAGCTACACCCGAAGAACTGAAGATGTTGCAAAACAATGCTCAAGCTTGTGACATTCTCTTCAATGCTTTGTGTCCCGAAGAGTTCAACAAAATCAGCCGTCTTGAGAATGCTAAAGAGATTTGGGATACTTTGGTTGAAATGCACGAAGGTACTGAATCTGTGAAGGAATCAAAGCTAGATATTCTTCAAGGTCAACTTGACAAGTTCAAGATGAAGGATGGTGAAGGAGTCGCTGAAATGTACTCTAGGCTTGCTCTCATCACAAATGAGATTGCTGGCTTAGGAAGCGAAGAAATGACCGACCGATTCATCATTAAGAAGATTCTCAGAGCTTTGGATGGAAAGTATGACACCGTGTGCACTTTGATCCAAATGATGCCAAACTACAAGACTCTCAAGCCAACTGAAGTCATTGGAAGGATTGTTGCTCATGAGATGACACTTAAGGATAAGGAAGAGCTTCACAACAAGTCAAGTGGTGCTTACAAAGCTGCAAGTGATGCTCCTACTACCTCAAGTGACAAGTTAGTTTCCAATGAAGACATAAGCCTAATGGTCAGGAACTTCAACAAGTTCTACAAGAATAGAGGCAAAGAAAGAAGCTCAAAGTCTAGATCATATGATGGAAAGAGATCTTCTAGTCGTGATCGAAACTGCTACAATTGTGGAAGACCCGAACACTTCTCAAATGAGTGTACGGCTCCCCACAAGAGAAGAGAAGAGTCTCCAAGAAGAAAAGCAAGAGATGAGTCACCTCGGAGAGAGAGAAGGAGTAGAGATGATCGTTATGAACGAAGACCTTCTCGGAGAAGCAAGGACTCGGAGAGGAAAGACAAGTCATCAAGGAGCTATACAAGAAGAAGACATCAAGCTCATGTTGGTGAATGGGTCTCCGGCTCCGACTCTGACAGTCAATCCGATGGAAGCTATCACTCCGACTCCGACTATAGTCAAGATGAAGGTGTTGCCGGACTTGCACTCGTATCCTCCAACTCCAACTCCTACGACTTATTTGATTCACCAAATGAGGGAATTGGAAGATGCTTCATGGCTAAAGGCCCCAAGGTAACACACCCTGAATTCATTGACTTTGATAGTGATGAGGATGACTTGCTTGGTGAAGACGAGCTCTTGCATGATAAATCTAGTGAGCTTAGTAATGATGAAAATGCTAGTAGTCTTTATAGTCGAGAAGAGTCGAATGACAATGCTATGAAGGAGATTGAGCGTCTAACTAAAGAACTAAACACTCTTAAGTTAGCTCATGAAACAACTCAAGAAGATCATAGAGAGCTCCTAAGATCTCATGAGAAGCTACGCTTCGAGAAGCTCACTCTAGAGCAAGAACATGAGTTTCTAAAAGCGATCAATGACGATCTTCGAAAGAAGAGTTCTTCATATCTTGCCAAACGACTTCTCTTGTCTAATTTCTTGCCACCTATTAAGACTAAGCATGACAAGCATAAGAAAAATTCTTCCTCTAGTAGTAACAATAACAATGTTAAATCAAATGTTGTTACTTCTAGTAGTTCTCTTGATTCCACTAACAATGTTTCAAGCCAAGTTACACTTGAGCAAGAAAATACTCCCTCCGTCCGGAAATACTTGTCATCGAAATGAATAAAAGAAGATGTATCTAGATGTATTTTAGTTTTAGATACATCCATTTTTGTTCATTTTGATGACAAGTATTTTGGGACGGAGGGAGTAGCTTATTGAAGGAAATCATAGAGAAAGGTGTCTACAAGAGTCTTGCCGGAAGCAAGAACTTTGAGGAGATTGTTCGCAAACAAGGAAGACACCGGAAGAATCAAGGGATTGGTTTTGAGCGAAAGTTCAACGCCGAAGGTGTTGAGTGGGAAGAAGGTCAATACCCTACTCCACAGTTTGTCTCACAAAAGGAGAAGTATGATCCTACTTCTTCCAATGTGGAACAAGCTCAAGATGACCTTCCACCACAAGACCACAAGCTAAAGGCCAAGGACAAGCTTCAAGAGGAGATTGATGCATTCATTGAAGCACCTCAAGCCATGGTCAAGTGGGTTCCCAAGGACACATCAAGTTCTACTTCGTCAAGCTCAACTACAACACCAAGGATTCCCATCAAGATGATGTGGATCCCAAAGAAGAAGAACTAGTAGGTTCTTGAGGGTGACTCCACCAACAAACTTCACTCATATTCATTTTGGCAAGAACTTGTGCAATCAACTTCCACATCATGCACTTGTTCATGGAGTCACAAACCCTCTTGTTGGTAAGTCAAGGGACAAGGTAATCATTGCTTTCATGGACATCATCTTTTGTGCACTTCACTCTATGTCCATGGATATTCTTGTTTGTTCCTTGTGGGACTAACCCATGTAGGTATTGAAAGTGCCCTAATCCAAAGGATTGCTCCCAACTCATGATGATCTGCATCAACATTGAGCATCCACATCTTCAACATCTACATGAAGTCTTCTACGACAACCCAAGGTTAGTTTGACCCTTTAAAAGGGGTTCTCACATCTAGGGGGAGCTTTGCTCTAAAAATGAGCTAAAGCATCTCCAAATGATGTGAACACATAAATGCTTTATGTAAAAGTGGTAACCCCACTTGTGCTTAAACGATGAGTATGACCTATGATCAAATGTTCTCATTTGACTCATAAGTCAATATACTCATATATAGATGACCTAGTCATCGACATTTTGTGTGCTAGTAGCTAGAGTTTTGGTTGTGCATGTTTGACACATATTTCAGTTGCTATCTTATTGTGTGAGCATGTTGGATGCATGATTTTATCCATTCAAGGACATCCATTTGTTGTTTTGATTGTTTTGGTTTCTTTTTCTGGCCAAATGGATGGACAAGAATGCCTAAGCACCTTCCCTAGCTATCTATGCTTTCTTGTCTCAAAATTCTATTCATGCTTATATCACAACTTTGAACAAGTCTTTTTCGGACAGTCCGAGTGAGGAGCACTCGGAACCACCGATTCGTCTAAGGCTGACTTCCAAAACCTTCTAAGTCTATTTCGGTCTGACCGACTTCTCAATCTCGGTCCAACCGAAACACTTAGATTGATCTAGGTTTCATCTCGGTGAAACCGAGTTCAAAATCTCGGTCTGACCGATATGTGTAACTGCACAGCAGAAATACATCTCGGTGACACCGAGTTTTTCAACTCGGTCCCACCGACAGCACGGGGTTATATATACTGAGGGCTGCGCGCGATCTATTCCTTTCAAACCGTTCGCCCTCCAAGACCCCTGCTGCCGCCGCCCTGATCTAAGGATCGTCGCCGTCGTCGCCTGTGTGCCCTTGCCGCAGGTCTCCGCCGCCGTCAACGGTAATCTTCTCCTCCGTTGCCGCCGTAGAGGGACACCACCAAGTTAGGGTGTGTCTCAATCCCTATTCATGCTCCACTTCTGATTCTTGCATGATAGGACTGCCCTGATTCAATCCACGTTTGATATGATCCCAATACATTGCGCAGATCGTTTAGTTTCGAGGAAAATTCTTAGGTTTAGGTTTCCACGGAATGCATCTCGGTGAAGCCGATTCCTGAAACTCGGACTGACCGATTTGGTCTCTGACCATTGCACTACACAGTTCGGTCTGACCGAGTTGTGAAAATCGGAATGTCCGAAGTGAAGTTTCTATGAAACCCTAGTTTTTCGGTAGGACCGAAACCCATTTCGGTCTGACCGAAAGTGGTGTGTAGGTTCTGTTGAACACTTCGGTTACACCGAAACTTGAAATCGGTTTGACCGAAATACATTCTGTGAAAACTCAAAACTAAGTTTTTAACTCATTTTTTTGCAAAAACTTCTGCAGTTGTGATAACTCTTCTACTCTGCCTATACCTTATCTATTCACAGGTCTTTCAGCCATGTCAGATGTCAGTGACAGCCAGAACAGGTCCGAATCACCGTTTGCTGAGATTCCAGAGGCAGGTACAAGTCCTGAGGCTAGCAGCTCTAGTGATGATGGTGAGAGGAGTACCCCCAGTGGTCTGCCTCCTGCTGCTACGAGAACCAGGAAGAAGAGAACGTCTGATTCTGAGGATTCCGATTTTGTTGCTGAGGAAGTTACCTCCAAGCCAAAGAGGCAAGTGGTCGCCAAAGAGCTCCAAGGGCAGCAGCCAAAGAAAGGCACGAGCAAAGTGAAGCAGTCTGCAGTTGCCAAGAAGCTCAACTTGGAAGAGCCAGCTCCAAGCAAAGTGAAGAAGACTTCCAAAAGGAAGAGAGTGGTTTATGCTGAACCTCAAGTTGATGATGCTGAAGAAGAAGAAGAAGATGCACCCCAGCCTCCTCCTCAGAAAGCTAAGTTCATGGGTGATGCTATTCGAGCTCAAGCCTCCTCCAAGCCCAAGAAGCCTGCTCCAGCTAAGGCAGCTCCAGCGAAGCCTAAGAGGACAACCAGAAGCATTCCAGCTTCTGAGAAGAACAAAGGTGAGATGCCACCTTCTGAGTCAGATGAAGAGCATGTGTTGCTCAAGCTCCGTCCCAAGTTGCCACTCCACAATGATGCTCATCCTCAAGCTGAGGATATGAAGGCAAGGAAGGACAAAGGTCTCAGGCTATGGAGACAATCTGATCCATATGCCGTAAGAAGAAGGACTGCTGTGGACCCCAGATTCCACACCAAAGAGCAGCAGGATTTCTATGAGACCGTGCTAATGGATAAGAAGCCCATTGTTGCTGACACCAGGTATGTCGACTGGAAGTATATTGACAACAGAGAGCATCGGGACTTCTTTCCCCATGTGCATGAGAGCTTTACTGCATGTGGAGTTGCTGACTTTGTGGGTCAAGAACTGACAGCATGGAACGACGAGATGATCATGCAGTTCTATGCCACAGCCCATTTCTACCCCGATGGCAAGATCACATGGATGACTGAAGGTCAACGGTTTTCTTCAACTGTTGCAGAATGGGCAGAACTTCTGAACGCTCCAGTGCAGAGAGAGGACGACATTGATGTCTATGGGATTCCTAAGAAGAGTCATGATTCCATGAAGAATATGTACAAGGAGATCCCAGCTGCTGATTTGGAGGGATGGAAACTCGGCTCAGTGTATTATCTCCAGGCAGGTCTGACCACTACTAACACTATCCTGAGGCATACTTTGATGCCTAAGTCAGGTGACCACCGGATGATACGAGGCTATTCTATCAACATGCTGCACATTCTCGATGAGAAGGCACCTTTTAAGGTGATGGACTTGATGGTAGAGACCATCAAGAGGACTGCAGCTGACCAGAAGAGGTCGTGTGGGTTTGCACCGCAGATACAGATGCTTATCAACGCCAAGTTTGGCACGGGCAAATTCATGTTGGATAGGAAGCACTTACCACTGCAGCCAGAGCATGAGGACAACGTAGTTGTGATGGATGAAGAGGATCCCACCTCAGTTGAAGGGCAAGCCAAGATCGAAGTTGCAAAGAAAGCCAAAGCTGACAGAGAGGCAGCAGCAGCAGCAGCTAAGCCAAAGAGCTTCGGAGATCAGATTCTTGAAGCAACCCGGAGAATTGAACAACGCCTGGCCAGCATTGAGCAATCTCAGGAGAGCCTTGAGAGGATCGTCGAGGACAAGATCCACGCTCTAGACGTGAAGCTGACTGAGATTCAGGTGTCTGTCAACAAGCTTGAGGCAGACATGGAGGAGACTAGGCAGGAGAGGGCAGAGCTTATGCAGGATGATTTAGTCCAGGACTCTCATCGCCAGACTGCTCCGGTTCCCAGAGGATCCAGATCTGCAGCTATCCCAGTGACAGACTCCAGGGCTACCACTTCAGCACCAGCTACAGCTCCAGCAGTTCCTTCAGCTCCAGCATCCACTCTTCCAGCGCAGACATCAGCAGAAATCTTCGCCGATGCAGCTATCTCTACACCGACATCGACCCAGACGGGAGCCGCCAGCCGAGCCCGCAGTGACGTTTAGCTCTATACCTTTTCGAACTTTTTGGTAACTTGTTGCCAAAGGGGGAGAAATTGTTATAGATCATAGGGCTTCGAGAGAGAGAGTGCTCTTTCGTCTTTTCGTTCTTTTGCCGTTTTCCTTGAGATACATTGGTTTCTTTTGGTTCCAGATACTTTAAGTGTGCTTGCTACTACGTTTGATGCTACCTTAATGAGTGCTTAGTCATACTATGCTTTAATGTGTGCTTATTGTTTATCATATGCTATTTCTTATTGTATGGCTATTTACTCTTGTCTTGGTGATTGAGTGCATGTTATTCTTTCTTATCATTTTGTGCGCTCCACCAAGATGTATGTGATATGGAAGAGTGACCCATAATCCTAATCGATTGTGCATTTGCATTCAAACGCAAATTTTAAATAATGCACAAATTTAGGGGGAGCTCTTGTTTATCACATACTTCTCAAAGCGACGATATTATTCTTTGATTATATCTTTTGTCGAAGCTTTGATCTATATGTTGTCATCAATTACCAAAAAGGGGGAGATTGAAAGTGCAACTAATCCCCGGGTGGTTTTGGTAATTAATAATAACATATATATCATTGAACTAATATTCTCTTGAGAATCATTTCAGAAAAGTTCGATGATGTGGGTATGGAAATGTCTGAAGAAGTGGACCCCTCAAAATGCTAAGACAAGCATTGGCAAAAGCTCAAGACTCCATTTTTGGTTTAGTGATCAAAGATCACATTGAGTCCATAGGAAAGCCAATACTATTAAAAGGGGATGAGGTTGTGTTAATGTTCTCGTTGCTCAAGTGCTTGGTGATCTAACTCCTTCAACTATCAGCACCTTTCACTTCTATACACACCCATAAGTAATCTCGGACAAACCGATTTCTCCAACTCAGTCCCACCGAGATGAACCACTTCAGTTGTTTCTCCAAACCCTAGATTCTCGGTCACACCGATTCTGAGTTTCGGTCTCACCGAAAAAGGGCTGCCAACCTTCTGTGATCAGTTGACATCAATTCGGAATATCCGAGTTTATTTTTTCGGTCTCACCGAGATGGCAAACCCTAACCTTTGACTCACTTCGGTCTCACCGAGATGGTATTTTCGGTCCCACCGAAAATCCCAACGTTCACTATATTTGAACTTTCGGTCTAACCGAGTTTTCACTTCGGTCTGACCGAGATTGGTCAAATGTGTGTGTAACGGTTGGATTTTGTGTGGAGGCTATATATACCCCTCCACCCCCTCCTCATTCGTGAGGAGAGCCATCAGAAAGTACCACCACTTCTACCACACACTTTCTGAGAAGTGAACCACCTACCCTTGTGTTGAGATCAAGCCATTCCATTCCTACCATATGAAACTTGATCTCTAGCCTTCCCAAGTTGCTTTCCACTCAAATCTTTCTTCCACCACAGCCATATCAGTGAGGAGAGTTGAGTGTTGGGGAGTTTATCACTTGAAGCACAAGAGCAAGGAGTTCATCACCATCAACACCGTCTATTACCTTTTGGGGGGTGGTGCCTCCTAGATTGGTTAGGTGTCGCTTGGGAGCCTCCATCGTGATGTGGAGTTGAACCAAGAAGTTTGTAAGGGCAAGGAGATCGCCTACTTCGTGAAGATCTACCCCGAGTAAGGCTAGTCCTCCGTGGGCGTAGGCCGTGATGGAATAGACAAGGTTGCTTCTTCGTGGACCCTTCGTGGGTGGAGCCCTCCGTGGACTCGCGCAGCCGTTACCCTCCGTGGGTTGAAGTCTCCATCAACGTGGATGTACGATAGCACCACCTATCGGAACCACGACAAAAATCTCCGTGTCACCAAACTGCGTTTGATCTTCTCCACCTCTCTTTTACATGTGCAATTTACTTTCCGCTGCATAAACTCTAGAATTGCATGTGTAGGGTGTTACTTGAACTGATCTTGTTTGTGAAACTGCCAAAAACATTGCATGATCTAAAGGCAGATTTTTTATATTGTCAAGTAGTCTAATCACCCCCCCTCTAGACCTACTTTCGATCCTACACTACCAATTGAGTGGACTCCATGTTAGTATCGTCTAGGAAAAGATAGTAACCGGGTGCTTACCCCGGGTACTTGAGGTATCGCAGGTCGTGGATGACACGGAAGTTCCCCGGATCTAGTGGGTAAAGTGAGCAACCTCTGCAGAGTGTAAAACTGTCAGGACACCGATCCTAAGTCACACAGGTCTAGCCTGTAACACATCATATCACTTTGCGGCCTCACGCACGGTATCCTACGGGTGCCACCTTACCTGGCCCGGGACCGTTTGCGCATTTTGGCACACGTATATGATAGTGTCGCTAGCATCCATATGACAGAGAACCCGGGCCGACATGACTAGTTATAAACCAAAAGTGGCACTAAATTACAGAGACAGGCATACATGACCCAGCAACGAACGTGTCGGTCATCAACGTATCAACCCAAGTCGTAGCAAGCTACAAGGACTTAAGGAACAACGCGTGACATTTCTCCTAAGGGACAGACACAGGAACGAAGAAGGACACATGCCGGCCAGCCTAAGTGTTCCGGAGCAGTAGCAAGCTACCAAGGCTAAGTGGAAGCACCAGGAGACATTTCCCTATAAGATAGGCTACCAAAGGTAAACAACTAGGTGTCGGATCCCACACATAGCAATACACATTACACGTACGCATAACATGCAAGTATGTGTTGTACAACATGGCATCACAACATAACTCAACAACTCATATAGATAAGGCCCAGAAGAGCCATCATAGCATTTATTACAAACAGAGGTCACATGACCCAACATACAGAGCATACAGGTAACGGAAGCATTACATGTCTGAGTACAGACATCTACAACTGAAAAAGGCTGAGAAGCCTGACTATCTACCAGATCCTACAAGGGTTCAAGATCGTAGCTGAGGTAACAAGCTAAACGTTGAAGTCCATGCGGAACCACTAGCGAGACTGAAGTCTCTCTGCAAAACATAAATTAAGCAAACGTGAGTACAAAGGTACTCAGCAAGACTTACATCAGATCTATCTACATATGCATCAGTATCAACAAAGGGGTGGTGGAGTTTGACTGCAGCAAGCCAGCTTTGACTCGGTGGCTATCCTAAACTACGACTGCAAGTAACTCTTTTGAGGTGGCGCACACGAGTCCACATATTCACCAATCAATACACCACTATGGATCCGCTTCCGTCTCCCTACGAGAAGGCCATCCATAGCACTCACGCTTATCTTGCGCGTTTTAGAGAATCCACTTTCACTTGTCTATGAACTGTAATAGGCAACCCAGAAGTCCATTTCCGCGGACACGGCTATTCGAATAGATTATATTTATAACCCTGCAGGGGTGTACCTCTTCACACATGTTTCCACCACTTAGCGTCTGCACACAACGTGTGCTCGGCAGACTTCAAGCAAAAGCCGACGTGGGTGTTGACCACGACCTAACCAACCACTCATGTCTCTGGTCGAGGTTTATCGCCTATTCGGGTTCCATCCGTGGGGAGATCCGGCCGGGGTGTCGCTCATGGCCCCAAATGATGTGTACAGGGTTCCCGCGTCACCAAACAGGCGACCGGTACACCGTGCCACGTACCTGCCGTGTCACAGCCCACCCCGAGGGTCAGCACTGCGCACGACCTCCAATAAACTACAAACACCAGAAACTAGTTGCAACTCCTGGACAGAGAACAAGGGCAGTCAATAAGTCGAGCGGGGTCATATTTCAGGGCCCAATGTGTGGTAGTAGCTGTTTCATGGATCAACCAACACAGAACTCAGTTCCTGAGGACGGCTGCAATGAGACAACCCACCATGTACTCCTACATGGCCTCTCATCGCTACCTTTACCAAATCGTGTTCACACACTTAGCTCTCAATAGTAGGACATGTTCACCACATTCCAATTCATCCCCGATGAATCAGACCTAACACAACTCTAAGCAATAGCAGGCATAACCAGAAAGCATGAATGAGTAGGCACAACATGGCTCAAACAACTCCTACTCATACTAGTGGGTTTCAACTATTTACTGTGGCAATGACGGGTCATGCAGTGGAAAGGGGTTCAACTACCGTAGCAAGTAACAGTTGAAGCGTTGTTGTCCTAATGCAGTAAAAGAGAGCAAGAGCGAGAGAGTGGGATTGTATCGGAATGCTCAATGGGGTTTTGCTTGCCTGGCACTTCTGAAGATAACATTGGGTCTTCATCGGTGTCATCGATCACATCGTCGGAACCACGTCTACTGAGGGGGGACAAACACCGGCAACAGAGAAAGAAACACAATCAATGAAATGCGACAATATGATTCATGATCATGACATGGCAATATGATGTTGATTGAGCTAATGCAACTAGCAACACAATTAAATGAAGTTGGTTTGAACCCAAGATTCAAATTCAAACTCCATTTGTGATTATTTAAATGACATTTAATTGATTTGACCTGATCAGCAGGTTTAACTTGTTCAAACATGCATGAAAACGCCATAAACAGATTCCTTGGATTTTTCTGATCATTTTTCATATATAAATTATTTTCATCTGACCTACGGTTGATTTTATATGATTTTTTAGAAGTTTTGGCTATTTTCTGAAATAAATAAATCATTTCTGATTTATTTTAAATCACAGAAAATAGTTACTGCGTCAGCTTGACATCAGGATGACGTCATCAGTCAACAGAGACTGGTCCAGGTCATACCTGACGTGTGGGGTCCACACGTCAGTGGCTCTGCTAATTAACAGGGTTAATTAGCACTAACTAAACTCTAAACTAAACTTATACAGGACAGGGCCCACACGTCAGTGACTAACTAACTAACCGATTAATTGAAACTAAACTAGGTTAATTAGCAGTGTGGGCCCCACTTGTCAGCGAGTTAGTGGTTGACTAAGGGCGTGGGGCCCATACGTCAGTGACTCGGGGGGGTCAACCCACCGGTCAAACCAGTCAAACGCGCCGGCGGCTCATCGTCGGCGGTGACAGACACGGTGGAGGGCTCGGAAAATGCCCTCCGGCGACCCAAAACAGCAGCGGAGAGCATCTACGTGGAGCTAGTGAACTCGCGCATCCAGTAGGGCAAGCCAGAGGAGCTGGGGTGGCCGGAATCATCGGCGGCGACCTCAACGGCGGCGGCCGGAATCGGGCCTCGGTGGTTTCGGTGATACGGGGCACGGGGAGGGGAGCTAAGGGGCTCTACGGACTCCTAGGAGCGTGCTGAGCACGACGGAAGGCTCGGACGCGAGCTTTGCTAGCTCTGTCCACGGTGGCGAGGAACTCCGGTCACGGCGGGAACGACGCTACGGCAAGGGGAAAACGAAAAGGAGGGAGGGGAAACACAGTGGAGCTCACGGCGAGGGCGAGGAGGTGGTCCACGAGCTCAGGACTGTCCTTGACGATGCGAATCGAGCGGCGGCGATCGCCGGCCGTGGCGATGAAGACGGCGATGATGGGGTGGCATCGGGGCACCTGGCGTCGCGTGCGTCGTCTTAGAGCTTCACGGAGCCGAGGCGGAGCTCATGGGCTAACTGGCCGGGCGTGGGGATGCTGGTGGCCGCGACAACGGCGAACGGCAGCGACGGCCGTGTTC
>LR738710.1:294151182-294167364 GCA_902687465.1 Secale cereale | reverse complement strand
AAAGGGGGGGAGAGTGTTCGGGGGAGAAAGGGAGAGGGGCAGGGGTTCTGGCGTCTCTGTGGCGTCGTCCAGAGGCATCCAGGGGGGAGGAGGAGGCAGGCACGCAGGGAGGAGCTGGCGCGGCTCGGCGGCGCGCCTGGCACGCAGCTGCTTCTCCTCCTGGCAGGAGGAAGAAGACAGCGCAGCCCCTGGTGGGCCGGGCCGCTACAGCGCTGGGCCAGCTGCAGGTAAGTGGACGCCAGTTAAGTGCTCTCTCTCTGTCCTTTTATTAGTTTTTGTTTCCTATTTTCTTTCTTTGTTTTGCTTTAATAAAAATGCTAGAGCATTTTCATAATTCATGAAAACATTTGTGGGCACATATTGAATTAATTTCAATAGCCCTCAACTAGTTTCACAATTATTAGAGCATCTAAACTATTTATAGAATTTAAATGCTCCAATTCAAATACAATATGTATTAATTCAAAAATCCATAATGGTCCTAGAAATATGTGCAACATTTTTGGCAGAGGTTTTTAATCAATCCAAAAATGATGAACTTTTCCAGAGGGCATTTTGGGCTCATTGAAAAAGATTTAAATTTGACCCTAGTTGAATTCATTTGGTGCTAGGGTTTGAACATCCCCATTTCAAATTCATTTAAAATTTAAACATGATGCAACAGACAGGTGCTATCCTAATGCAAGGTGAAGCTGGGGATGTGACAACTCACCC
Source organism: Secale cereale (assembly GCA_902687465.1). NCBI lineage: Eukaryota > Viridiplantae > Streptophyta > Magnoliopsida > Poales > Poaceae > Secale > Secale cereale. The sequence continues at coordinate 294,166,650 of LR738710.1, read as the reverse complement.
CCACTAAACAAGAATCTCGTCCCGAGATTCAGAACGTGAGATAAGAAATCAGAGGGGACACTAACTAACACAATCTTCATGAACCAAGTGTCCTTCATAAGAATGTTGACTGTTTGCATCATGTTGATCCTGGCATCCTTGCTTCTGAGATTTTTGTCCAAGATAGTGACGAAGAAAGAAACTCTACAGAAACGATCTTCCGAAAGATCAAGCGACTCAAGATCAACTCATGGAGTGAGACATGGAAACATCTCTTGAGCTGAGACACGGAGTACACCTCCAGGGGGATGGAGTGAAGCAAATGATGAAAGTTCATTTAGTGGCAATAATTCCACACCTAAGAAGATGGTGATCGATACCACCAGACGGGGCACCTTAGAGAAGGTGACTCGTAGAGTTATCCCCTTAAGTGACAAAAAGAATTACTTTTGATATAGAGATCATTGAAATTCCCTATACCAACCTAAGGCAAACACAATCGATCGTTTGACGCAGTCCGAAGAAATGACATTCTCGGCCAAAATGGATGATGTGAACTTCCTTGTTGAAGACAACACCACAGATGATTTTGCTTATCATCGGAAATGGATGGAACCTATGGTAGGACCACTCCTGAAGATAATCCTGAACAACAGTTGCTGAGAAGGGCAATCCATGGAAAATCGGCATGATGGTGGTACAAGCTGGGAACAAAATGCAAATGTAGGGAATGATCCTGGTAACTAGGAAGAAACCCAACAGTAGAGAGTAAAACTACTCTTTGAGAGGTTATAGCATAACCAAGAACACTGGGAGCAATCCCGATTAGTGTCGAGGATAACACCTAATGCTTGTGCGTGCTCTCAAGAACTTGAGCATTCCCATATTCACCAAGGTTTTACCAATATCCGAGTCAAGGATCCTGGCAACACAACATACTACGATGATGAATAGTGGTGGACGATGCAGATGCAAAGGAGGGTAACACCTTCTCAAATTCTACCTTAGCGGAGCCAAGGAAGCAAAAATCTGAATGATCGACCGAGAGACATTTAGCACTCTGCTTCTAATGTTCTCCTTGATGTACTAGGTACCACGGTCAATGCTTAAAAGCATCAACATGGCCATCAAGTAAAGGTCGGACTTCGGGAGCACAAAAAGTCCATAAGGGACAACTAGGGAGTAATTCCTACGAAGTCCTTATGGGGAGGTGGCCAATTTCTTCAATCAAGATACTACAACAATAGGTCTTCCGGCTAGGTGTGTTGGCCACGACATTCACTTTACCGGTAATCGAGAGACCAATATTGTAGTTCTTGGGAAATGCTCCAACCATCATATCTGCCTGAGATTCAGTTCTGGTTGGTGTCAGAATATTCCAGACTCATCGAGTCCAGAAAGAAAGATGAAAGTTTGCAACACAAATCGACGAGACGCCGTTGCGAGATTCTCAGGAAATGAACTACGATAGCAAGCTCCAGAACATGAGTTGGTTCCGCTACATACTTGTGAACACGTTGTCCAAGACAAACATGACCACGTAGTAGTCTTACAATAAAACACTACCAAGTTCGGGTTGGGGAACCATCATTGCGGATAACGAAGTCCTTACATAAGTCCGGATCTTAAGAAGGAACTTCTTCTCCTAAGACAATCAATCAGTGGCTTGGTGTGCTAGGGATACATATGGAGTGAAGGTTGCAAAGCTCCAAATCACAGGATACTTCGCACGTATGCATGACTAACTTGGGATGATTCCACAGGAGGCAAAATAAACTTTCTCAAACTCACGGTGGCAACTTACATCAACTACACATGAATTAGGGAAAGTTTCTTCTCTCATCCAACATATACCTCATGAACGGGACACGAAGGCAATGCTTACCAAATTTCCAACACTAGCTTAATGTCCTACAAAATCATGGAGGAGATAAGGATGTTTGTTGATGGGCTCAACAACAATCCATCCAGATTCCCATGTGGATGGAATTCCTTAATTATGTGAACAAGTGATAGTACTGGTCAGACCTAGGAGATATAATGGTGTATGCTCGAGGGATCAACCACGAGTAAGACAACATTATGAACATCGTTGGTTCTGATTTGATTTGATGATAGCCCATACTCAAATCAAAGTTTTGATATGACAATAGGTCCAACAACTGATCACAGGGACCCAACAGATGAAGATGTCATCTATCTTCAACACACGCAAACATACCCCTTGAGATGAACTAAGCTGGCAAGCTTTTATCTTCCAACTCTCCAAGTTATAGTTTTAGCTTAACCAACCAGTTCAGGGTATCCAATACAGATTCTTAGAGAAATGGTGGTTTATAAGGAACCAACTTGATCACGAATTCACCATAGCGGTCAGGGAACAACCTGGTAATACTTCCGAGAAGATATTCGGAAAATCACGAACCACCGATATGTTGCTAAGTCCGAAAATAATCTTGCTTTTCAGGGCAAGAAGATATGATCAAATAAGCAAGGAATTGAATAATTCTAACTCATTGGTCAAGGAGTGCACCAGGAAAGATGGACTAGTAGCACGATCGATCTTAGAATGGTGATTTGGTAACCAACACGCTAAGAATGAGGTTGTTGTCCTTTAACTACCAAGCAACGAAGTTGCTAGGAGTATTAATTTTACACATCACAATTCACTTGTCAGCATTCCGGTTACAATAACATGGAAACCGAGGGATGAACAGTAATGGCAAGTAGTATTACTACATCAAGAATTCATAAGAGATAATGCAATTCTCACGACATTCTTGACATAAAGATGGTAATACTCCAGGATAGAACAGTTTAGAAGCTGCATTAGCATTCTTCATCTGTGAAGTACAACTTCTTTGACCAAATCCGGGATATGGATAGGGTACTGGAGTTTGTTTCTCCTGGTCATTCCGAGATAGAATGAATTGACGGATCACAAGAGTAAAAGGTATCGATGAACACGAGTGCACAACTACTCCTGACTATCAATTGATAGACGAGGGTCATAATACAACTAAAAGAAGACAACTCAAGGAACATATAACTTCTGAGTTGTGGATGCACAGAATAACATGTCGAACGAGTTCAACATATTTCTTCTGGATAACCCATGCAGAAAGTAGAATTGGCAGAGTCACAATATGAATGGAGTACTACTCAAGAGCACTCGGGTCGTGATCTTTTGGTTCAGAAGAACTTCTGCCAAGGATGGTTCATGGTATTTGGAAGAAGGATATACCACGGACCTCGAGGACTATCACAAGGTTACTAATATCCTAAAGGGACGAGCAAATACTATCAACATGAAGTACGTAGGGTGAAGCTCGGGTTCAAGAACCCAGGAGTAGAATGCCTACTAACTAAATGGCATCACGGGATGCTTTTCAAGAACAATGGCCAGAATCACCACACTGAGAATATAAAGCATTGCTGGATTACTGGTTGATCCTCTAAGATACTTAGGGCCATAATAATAACTCCAACATATGTGTCGAGGTAACAGAGTACCACAACTCACCGTCTAGTGTGGTTAATCTGGCCTAAAAGAACATTAAGAACAAGTAGGAATGATTTGCAAATGCATCAGATTGTTTAGAGACCTGGGATGACTCGGACAGCATAATGGCTGCAAATGCTCGAAAATACTTTTGAGATCCAAGCAAAAGGGTAGCATATCCACTTAACATCATCATGTCAAGGTTCTGAGACCAACAGTTAAGCAAACAGAAGTAGTAGAAACTGAACTGAGGGTTGAATCCACAATAACGTGATCCTAATAAATAGAATGAGAATGCTAGTTCTTAATCCCCGTATAAAGAAGAAGGTGACTCAGATCAGAAGACCATAGGGCAAAGGAGTAAAAAGAGCCTTACGTTCCCTTCCACAAACAATTCCCTTACATAACTAAAGAGTTTCTAGACACGACTTCGACCAGTTTGGCTTACTAATCCTACAGGCAGTCAGGCTCTGATACCAAAGCTGTCAGGACCCCGATCCTAAGTCACACAGGTCTAGCCTGTAACACATCATATCACTTTGCGGCCTCACGCACGGTATCCCACGGGTGCCACCTTACCTGGCCCGGGACCGTTTGCGCATTTTGGCACACGTATATGATAGTGTCGCTAGCATCCATATGACAGAGAACCCGGGCCGACATGACTAGTTATAAACCAAAGGTGGCACTAAATTACAGAGACAGGCATACATGACCCAGCAACGAACGTGTCGGTCATCAACGTATGAACCCAAGTCGTAGCAAGCTACAAGGACTTAAGGAACAACGCGTGACATTTCCCCTAAGGGACAGACACAGGAACGAAGAAGGACACATGCCGGCCAGCCTAAGTGTTCCGGAGCAGTAGCAAGCTACCAAGGCTCAGTGGAAGCACCATGAGACATTTCCCTGTAAGATAGGCTACCAAAGGTAAACAACTAGGTGTCGGATCCCACACATAGCAATACACATTACACGTACGCATAACATGCAAGTATGTGTTGTACAACATGGCATCACAACATAACTCAACAACTCATATAGATAAGGCCCAGAAGAGCCATCATAGCATTTATTACAAACAGAGGTCACATGACCCAACATACAGAGCATATAGGCAACGGAAGCATTACATGTCTGAGTACAGACATCTACAACTGGAAAAGGCTGAGAAGCCTGACTATCTACCAGATCCTACAAGGGTTCAAGATCGTAGCTGAGGTAACAAGCTAAACGTCGAAGTCCACGCGGAACCACTAGCGAGACTGAAGTCTCTCTGCAAAACATAAATTAAGCAAACGTGAGTACAAAGGTACTCAGCAAGACTTACATTAGATCTATCTACATATGCATCAGTATCAACAAAGGGGTGGTGGAGTTTGACTGCAGCAAGCCAGCTTCGACTCGGTGGCTATCCTAAACTACGACTGCAAGTAACTCTTTTGAGGTGGCGCACACGAGTCCACATATTCACCAATCAATACACCACTATGGATCCGCTTCCGTCTCCCTACGAGAAGGCCATCCATAGCACTCACCCTTATCTTGCGCGTTTTAGAGTATCCACTTTCACTTGTCTATGAACTGTAATAGGCAACCCAGAAGTCCATTTCCGCGGACACGGCTATTCGAATAGATTATATTTATAACCCTGCAGGGGTGTACCTCTTCACACATGTTTCCACCACTTAGCGTCTGCACACGACATGTGTTCGGCAGACTTCAAGCGAAAGCCGACGTGGGTGTAGACCACGACCTAACCAACCACTCAAGTCTCTCGTCCAGGTTTATCGCCTATTTGGGTTCCATCCGTGGGGAGATCCGGCCGGGGTGTCGCTCACGGCCCCAAACGATGTGTACAGGGTTCCCGCGTCACCAAACGGGCGACCGGTACACCGTGCCACGTACCTGCCGTGTCACAGCCCACCCCGAGGGTCAGCACTGCGCACGACCTCCAGTAAACTACAAACACCAGAAACTAGTTGCAACTCCTGGACAGAGAACAAGGGCAGTCAATAAGTCGAGCGGGGTCATATTTCAGGGCCCAATGTGTGGTAGTAGCTGTTTCATGAATCAACCAACACAGAACTCAGTTCCTGAGGACGGCTGCAATGAGACAACCCACCATGTACTCCTACGTGGCCTCTCATCGCTACCTATACCAAATCGTGTTCACACACTTAGCTCTCAATAGTGGGACATGTTCACCACATTCCAATTCATCCCCGATGAATCAGACCTGACACAACTCTAAGCAATAGCAGGCATAACCAGAAAGCATGAATGAGTAGGCACAACATGGCTCAAACAAGTCCTACTCATACTAGTGGGTTTCAACTATTTACTGTGGCAATGACGGGTCATGCAGTGGAAAGGGGTTCAACTACCGTAGCAAGTAACAGTTGAAGCGTTGTTGTCCTAATGCAGTAAAAGAGAGCAAGAGCGAGAGAGTGGGATTGTATCGGAATGCTCAATGGGGTTTTGCTTGCCTGGCACTTCTGAAGATAACATTTGGTCTTCATCGGTGTCATCGATCACATCGTCGGAAGCACGTCAACTGAGAGGGGACAAACACCGGCTACAGAGAAAGAAACACAATCAATGCAATGCGACAATATGATGCATGATCATGACATGGCAATATGCTGTTGATTGAGCTAATGCAACTAGCAACACAATTAAATGAAGTTGGTTTGAACCCAAGAATCAAATTCAAACTCCATATGTGATTATTTAAATGCCATTTCATTGATTTGACCTGATCAGCAGGTTTAACTTGTTCAAACATAAATGAAAATACCATAAACAGATTCCTTGGATTTTTCTGATCATTTTTCATATATAAATTATTTTCATCTGAGCTACGGTTGATTTTATATGATTTTTAGAAGTTTTGGCTATTTTCTGAAATAAATAAATCATTTCTGATTTATTTTAAATCACAGAAAATAGTTACTGCGTCAGCTTGACGTCAGGATGACGTCATCAGTCAACAGAGACTGGTCCAGGTCAAACCTGACGTGTGGGGTCCACACGTTAGTGGCTCTGCTAATTAACAGGGTTAATTAGCACTAACTAAACTCTAAAATAAACTTATACAGGACAGGACCCACACGTCAGTGACTAACTAATTAACCGATTAATTGAAACTAAACTAGGTTAATTAGCAGTGTGGGCCCCACTTGTCAGCGAGTTAGTGGTTGACTAAGGGCGTGGGGCCCATACGTCAGTGACTCGGGGGGGTCAACCCACCGGTCAAACCAGTCAAACGCGCCGGCGGCTCGTCGCCGGCGGTGACAGACATGGTGGAGGGCTCGGAAAATGCCCTCCGGCGACCCAAAACAGCAGCGGAGAGCATCTACGTGGAGCTAGTGAACTCGCGCATCCAGTAGGGCAAGCCAGAGGAGCTGGGGTGGCCGGAATCATCGGCGGCGACCTCAACGGCGGCGGCCGGAATCGGGCCTCGGTGGTTTCGGTGATACGGGGCACGGGGAGGGGAGCTAAGGGGCTCTACGGACTCCTAGGAGCGTGCTGAGCACGACGGAAGGCTCGGACGCGAGCTTTGCTAGCTCTGTCCACGGCGGCGAGGAACTCCGGTCACGGCGGGAACGACGCTACGGCAAGGGGAAACGAAAAGGAGGGAGGGGAAACGCAGTGGAGCTCACGGCGAGGGCGAGGAGGTGGTCCACGAGCTCAGGACCGACCTTGACGCTGCGAATCGAGTGGCGGCGATCGCCGGCCGTGGCGATGAAGACGGCGATGATGGGGTGGCATCGGGGCACCTGGCGTCGCGTGCGTCGTCTTAGAGCTTCACGGAGCCGAGGCGGAGCTCATGGGCTAACTGGCCGGGCGTGGGGATGCTGGTGGCCGCGGCAACGGCGAACGGCGGCGACGGTCGTGTTCGGTGGGGGGGAAACAAAAGTGGGGGTGGAGAGCGTTTGGGGGAGAAAGGGAGAGGGGCAAGGGTTCTGGCGTCTCCGTGGCGTCGTCTAGAGGCATCCAGGGGGGAGGAGGAGGCAGGCACGCAGGGAGGAGCTGGCGCGGCTCGGCGGCGCGCCTAGCACGCAGCTGCTTCTCCTCCTGGCAGGAGGAAGAAGACAGCGCTGCCCCTGGTGGGCCGGGCCGCTACAGCGCTGGGCCAGCTGCAGGTAAGTGGCCGCCAGTTAAGTGCTCTCTCTCTCTCCTTTTATTAGTTTCTGTTTCTATTTTCTTTCTTTGTTTTGATTTAATAAAAATGCTAGAGCATTTTCATAATTCATGAAAACATTTGTGGGCACATATTGAATTAATTTCAATAGCCCTCAACTAGTTTCACAATTATTAGAGCATCTAAACTATTTATAGAATTTAAATGCTCCAATTCAAATACAATATGGATTAATTCAAAAATCCATAATGGTCCTAGAAATATGTGCAACATTTTTGGCAGAGGTTTTTAATCAATCCAAAAATGATGAACTTTTCCAGAGGGCATTTTGGGCTCATTGAAAAAGATTTAAATTTGACTCTAGTTGAATTCATTTGGTGCTAGGGTTTGAACATCCCCATTTCAAATTCATTTAAAATTTAAACATGATGCAACAGACAGGTGCTATCCTAATGCAAGGTGAAGCTGGGGATGTGACAAAAACTATTCGAATAGCCGTGTCCACAGTCAAGGACAGTTGGGTAACCGCTCTTGGGCTATGTCCAATGTTTGCGAAACCATGTGTGTGTGTGTGTGTGTGTGTGTGTGTGTGTGTGTGTGTGTGTGTGTGTGTGTGTGTGTGTGTGGAAGCTCCATTCGAATTACGTCAAAAGACATGACAAGATGAAAGAGATCATAACTTGGCTATGTTGATATCTATAACCTATTCTCCTATGATGCATGTTTCACTAAAGGTAGTTCATGACATTGCACTCACAAATTTTCTTTCTGCAAACATATCCTATTTAGAGCTATTTCATACCTTGTCATACTTGTTCCAAAAACATGGGTTGTGCGCGAGTACATTCAAAGTACTCATTGGCTTGCCACTGGTTATTTAATTGGCCAGGCATGGAAGAGCAGGAATTTGAAGAAGAACTCTATGGAGACGAACATGCGAACTACGACGCTTTCCTAGTCAGAATGCCTATAGGGTTAAGGTAGATGGCATGGGTTCTACTTATCTACAAAGACTTCCGCTAATCGAGTTTATTTGCTATTCAGCCGCGAGGCTTTATCTATGTAAGACTTGGCCATAATGGTCATAATTTGTGTAAGACGGTATGTATGGATGTAAGACTCTTGGTATTCAGCTTCTGTGTGTTCAGTGAGCATTTATCTCTGGGATCACTATACACGTGCATTCGGTGATCTCGACTCATAAGTCGGGGTCCCCACAGAGCTGGTCTCAGGGCCATCCTGACTATTGAAAGCCTTATTTAGCATGGGCATTAGTTAGGATGAGACCCTTTTCATAAACCTTCTGAACCTCTCTTCTTTTCTAAACCTTACCAAACCTGAGCTATCATCAGCTTATTAACCTCTCCCATTCAACCTTTGTAGATGGCCGCTGTACCTGAAGAGCTCCTGACCACTCGGTTCCCCTTGCTTCTCGAGGATAGCCTCCAGGAGTGCCAGTTCCACCGAGCACCCATCCTCACCTACCATGAGCAATGGGTTAGCGACACCGAGGTGGAGTACCATGTGGAAGTAATCATGAAGGCAAATGATCCTCCCACAAGTTGGTTCTTCGAGGGACCCCAGTTGGGAACACTACTCCTCGCTATCGAGGCAGCTGCACTCAAGGCACTAACCCGCCTCTGAGAACTTCTTCCAAAGATGGCAGCCAAGATGACAACCCGCTTCTTGCCTTACCGGAAGGAAGGTGAAGATGAAAGCAGTGCACGATCCCCTCCACTGAAGGAAGGACTTCCACTTCGATTCCAGACCTACTTCATCCTTTGTGCCGATAGCTTGGCACAAGAGTTGGCCTTGGAATCGATGAAGCTCCGAGAAGAAGTCCACAAGACCAAGGCACTTCTTCGACGAGCACAAGAGAATATGGATAGGATCAAGAAGGAAGGTGCGCCTCCCGGGCAACCCGCTATTGCATATCAAGGCGGAAGGCCCTCAGGAGATGTATCTTCCACGCATGAAGAACCCGGCGACGCCGTATGACGGCGAGGGAATTTCGCAAGCTTTTCCCCGCACCACTGGCAAAACAACGCCGTGTTCAACTCCTCCACTCCCCCACACCCTCAAGTGATAGGGGGCCCAGACAGATGAAGACAAGGAGGAAGACCCAGAAGAGCTAGAATACGCGACCGAGCATTCCGCCGCTTAGGCATTATTCGCAACTCGGATATGCCGGCTCGTGACCTCTACGGTAGGATAGGTCGTGTAACACCTATGCGAAGTCGAGTCCTTGTATGGTTCATATGAAGCCATCTAGTGTTTGCTTTTGTTGTGTTCGGATGTAAGTCGTATCTTCCCTTCGGGAACGTGTAAACGACTACATCACCCATTTGGGATTTTAATGAATGTGTTTGGCCCTTTTGGCCCTTGCATGAAAATAAATAGTGTCACACCCACCCCCTTACTAGGCACCCATCTTTATTGCTTTCCCTCTTCATTCAAATCATAAGACCTTGACCGCTCCAACAGTATGCCTGTTGTAACTCGTAATGGTACCTCTACGCAGCAGCCCGAAGCCAGAGCATCCGCCCAAGCATAGGCCAACCAAGACCAAACCCACGACCAAGCTCCACCACCACCTTCCCCAATCATGGACATGGCTCAGCTTCTCCATGCCTTCTGAGAGGAACGCCAAGCCAACAGCGCAGCCCTCCAGATGATTGCTCAAGCCGTCACCAACAACCGCCAGCCAGTAGGGAATGGCAATGGTCGTTCCACTTTGGCGGAGTTTAAGAAGCATGCACCGCCAACCTTCATCGAGACTGCTGAACCCCTGGATGGAGACGACTGGGTCCGCACCATTGAAGACTTGCTGGAACTAGCAGGAATTTGAAGAAGAATTCTATGGAGATGAACATGCGAACTAGGACGCTTTCCCAGTCAGAATGCCTGTAGGGTTAAGGCAGATGGCATGGGTTCTACTTATCTACGAAGACTTCCGCTATTCGAGTTTATTTGATATTCAGCCGCGAGGCTTTATCTATGTAAGACTTAGCCATAATGGTCATAATTTGTGTAAGACAGTATGTATGGATGTAAGACTCTTGTTATTCAGCTTCTGTGCGGTCAGTGAGCATTGATCTCTGGGATCACTGTACACGTGCATTCGGTGATCTCGACTCATAAGTTGGGGTCCCCACAGGTTTCTTCTTGGATGTAGTTTTCTTCACCACCTCCGTAGATCATGATGGGCAAAGAAGAGAAGAGGGTAGTTGCTTGGCTTGCGGAGGAATATGAAGAACAGGCAGGGCAGACGATGAATGAACATTACTGTTCTGCGTTTCTCCCTTTTTTATGGGATAAGAAGCGACGCTTCTCTTCAGACAAAGTTATGGATTTACATTAACTGTTACTGTCCAGCGCCCCCATGTTTTCCAATAAATGCGCGAAGTGCATGTCGGGTAGATGGGTCATCACAGTAAGCCGTTATATGGCTCCTCCTCTCCACGTGTCCGAGCACTGTTTCGGGCCTAACACAATGTGCCCAGTGACACGTTTGGATCAGGCTCGGACGCTTATGTCGGGGAAAACAAACAGGGGTATGTATTTTCCCCTGACTAGTGCCCGGACAACAAGAGTGCATCTGCTCGAGGGCAAGTTTACAACATCAAGTACGAGACCAAGAGATGAAGAGATCAGCTCTTCGAGGAATCCGAAGACTGGTCGAGGAAATCAAGACAACCAAGGAGCGAGACGCCACCAGAAAGGAAACCATCCTTGCCGGGCATGCGAGCTTCACGGGGAGCTAGATTCGCCCGGCAGCAAGTCACTGTCGGATTTAGGGCTCCGCAAAACCCAAGAAGTTTGAACACAGGAGTGTGAAGGAATATCTCTCCTACTCGCGTCTACCTAGCGCCTCGCCCTCGTCGGTGAAGAGATTCATGCAAACAACAGATAGAACATGCAAGAGTTTACCCAGGTTCGGGCCATCGTGTGGTGTAAGACCCTACTTCCTGCTTTTGTGGATTAGCCTCGGGAGAACTAGAATATGAGCTAGTACAATGTTCCTGAGCTCAGGACGTAAGCTCAGGAGGGTCTGGAGGCAAGTGTTCTTGCTCCTTGCCTCGTGGCAGAGTGTATCGATCTCTCCCTCCCTTTCGTAGTGGGGATCCTAGCTACTTATATAGGCGGCCACGGTCCTGTTCCCCTGTCGGTGTACAAAAAGAGGGGTACACTTTTTGTACCCCTATGACTGTGCACGGGCAGTCTGAGCCACGGGCACCACCACACCAAGCACGGCAAGGGAGGTGAGCTAGGGTAAGAATGAAGCTCGATGGAGACTGAAGCCCAAAGCCAAGTCCACAAAGAGCAAAGGAACGAAGCGGATTCCCCAGGCAAGACCCTTGTCGCGGCAATTCGCCCCACGCCTACGGAGCAGATCACCCTTGAGTCCACTGCCCCCATGGGGCGAGGATTTGGGAGGCATCCCCGTAGTGGCATGCTGATCTTTGTGAAGACATTCATGATCAGATACACATTGAGAAGACGGCGACCCTTGGCGGGATCCTAGCCAAGGAAGACCACAAGACCTCCGGCAAGCACCTTGCCGGGGATGACAGCAGGCGCCGCGGCAAGACCCTTGCCGGGGGCCCCGGCAAGGCCCTTGCCGAGGACGTCCCCAGGGCCACCATCAGGCCCACGCCAACTAAGCCTCCGTCGCCATATGCAGCTGCCGACCCAACCAGCTGGGTAGGCACCTGCGTGGCGACATGCAGATCTTCGTGGAGACCCACCATTGCGCCACCTCAGCTGCCTGCCTGCCTACATGGCGTCTCGACCATCGCTGGCCAGGGCGCGTGTCAACACAAGAAGGAGCGGCGACGGACAAGACGGATGTCTCCCCCGTCCCCGATAAAGCAAGGACACCTAAGCTAAGCGCATTAAATGCGCCTTGTCATGTAATGCGAGGGATAACCTCGCTTCACTATACTCTTTCCACCTCATGTGTGCCACTGTGGCAACCCCTTTTTCCCTATAAAAGGAGGCCTGGGGCGACCAGGAGAAGGATTCGGCTTTTTGGAGCTCCTCACGCCCCGTTGCTAGCAAAAGAACACAAACATATAATCCACCAAAGCAGGAGTACGGTTTTACGCATCCTCACAGCCCGAACCTGGGTAAAGGAACCGTGTGCTGTCTGTTTGATCCGCTCTTCTCTCAACCCCGCGCCACGCAACCGTAGTAGGGATTCTTGTGATCCCATAGGTGTCGTTCCAAATACACCGACATCCCCCGAAATGTTTAGGCGGGAAGGGTGTCACACCCTGCATTTTGTAACATGTTATTTGTAACTTTGAAGCATGAAAATTTGGACCAGCAAAAATTTTTAGCATCATTTGGCCTTTATTTGAAATTGAGTTTTCTTCAATTGCTTTTTCATATGCTCATTAAAGTCAACTATGACCTCTTGTAGATTTCATCTCCTTATCCAAAACTTCTGCCCAATGATCATGCCAAGTGTTATATAGCAGTATAGTATTTTCTTACAAAATTAATTTGGCCAAAAAGTATTTTATAAATTTAGTTTTCCAAAAAACCCTGAATTGAGATTTGCACTGCAAGTACTTGATTAAGGGTGTGAAAACTTTTTCAAAAGGTTTATTTGAGACCTAGTAGTCATAGGACTCCCAGAAACCACAAAGGTATAATTTTAAAAGTTATTTTCCTATTTTATTTAAAAGGCTTTTCTTAAGGCCAGAAATGGTCTTTAATAGGGAAAAATTATTTAACTGTTTCAAAAATATTTGCCAAAATTCAGAGAGACTCAGAGGACATATATTGTCCATATATAAGAGTTTCAACACTTGGTCATGTTCAAAATATTGGGCTAAACCCTCTAAAACCCTTTCTGGATATTTCAAGCTTTTGAAATATTTACAAAGGAATTTTTCTCCAAAAATTCCAGGGAAATTCTATCATGTCATATATGACATGTTTGATGATCTTGCAAAGCCTCATGCATTGGAGATCAAGGAAACCACCTCAAACCCCTTCATAACCAATCTGTCCATATTTGAAGTTTGAGCAACTCTACATTGCCAAACTTGTCCAAATGCTCTCAAACTTCGTGCACATGCTAGGATAGCCTAATAAGGCACCTAGACCAAATGGCACAAGATTTGGAATAGAGCAACTTGATCAGATCACCTCAAAACCCTTTCTGTTCAAATACAAATTTGAACAACTTTACATTACCAACTTTTTATCTGGAGCCTCAAACTTTGTGAGCATGATCAATACCCCAAATGAGGATGCTACACCAAGTGGTGCATCAAGGGGAGATGATTAGCTTGACTCAATCAACATGAAACTGTTTCTGTTGATTTCTAGGGTTCACCAAAGTTACATTGGCTAGTTTCTCCAAATGAGCTCAAATTTGGTGAAGCACCCTATTTTCTCATGCCTTTCAACCCTGTCAAGTGCCATGCCAATTGAACTTCATTTGCTTGATCAAACCATGATCAAACACCTTCTGCAGAAATCTTAAAACCTCTACTTTTACCACTTTCACTTTTCTCCAATGCCTCAGCTTCTTACCACAGGTGCACTGGGTTACTAGCAAACCCCAGTAACTCCCCCAGCACCTCAGCTCTATGATTGAGGGGTGAAACCTCCACTTTACCTTGCTGGACAGCAGTTTTCACCAAGTCCCCTAGCCCTCCTCCCTCTCTCTCTGCACCCCAGAGCATCCAAGGCCTTGGGGCAATTCTATACTACTCCCTCAACACCCCAGACACTGTTGGACACGCTGGGACGAGCCAAGCCAACGAGAGCGCGACGATGCCGGTCACACGCGCGCTCTGGAGCGCGTGAATAGTACTCCCGCACGCTGGCTCGGGCCAATCATCGCCCCCCGACCACCTCGAGCCTCCCCCTCGCGCCTCCCAACGCGCCTCGACGTCCGCAGCCCCCTCCGGTGCTGTCCCCCTTCTCCTGCGCCCTCCAGTGGTCGTCGCCGCACGCGCGCTGGCCGCCCGCGGCAGCCACTCCTCTGGCTCACACGCGCGCACGCCCCTGCTGCTCCCCCGCTCCTCCTCTTACCTCCGCTGGACGTGGAGGACGTCCAGCAACACCCCCGACTCACTCCCGCAGCCTCCTGTGCGCTGTAGCGACAGGCCGGACCTCGCCGGCACACGGGTCCACGGTGAACCACGGGCGCGCCTATTTAAGAGCTCCCCGAGCTCTCCCAACTCCATCACCAGCTCCACCACACCTCACTAGCCCCTCCTGCACCCACAGATCAGCCCCGGAGCGCCCCAGTGCTCGGGATCGACCGGAGCTCCGCCGCGTCGGGCCGCCGGCGATCTCGAGGTACAGGCCTCCCCTGCTCCTCCCTCCGCCTGTTTTGGAACCGCAACACACCCCTGACCATTTCCCCTCTCTTTCCCCTTCTGTTTGCAGTCGAAAACAACCCCGACCACCGACCTCCGACGAGCTTCCGCCGTCGCACCTCGTCGCCGGCGAACCAGAGCTCCCCGCCGTGCCGCGATACCACCACCGCATCCGCCACTCGACGCTGAACCTGACCCTGCCCTCCGTTGCCGTCGCCGTGACCGGAGTCGTCGCCGGTGAGCTCGCCGTCGCCGTGGCCGTAGGGTTGAAGATGACAGGCGGGCCCCGCCTGTCATCCACCCGCCTCTCTCCTCTCCTCTGTGCCACTGACCCACGGGCCCCGCCCGTCAGGTTTGAAACCTGACGTGCGCGCGCGCTGGCCCGTGCGGCTGGGCTAGTCAGCCCTGGGCCGTGCACTGTGGCCCTTTGGCCCAGTTGCACAGGGACCCTTTTTCTTTTTCTTTTCTGTTAATGTTTCAAACATTTTTACAGAAAA